>CAJQZJ010000522.1:2122718-2154049 GCA_907164525.1 Lophiomys imhausi | reverse complement strand
TATATACCAAATATATTTATCAGTGAATAAATTCTGTGGAATTAAATCACTTTGAGCTTGTTAATTCTTTTTTAAAGAGTTTATTATTTTTAAACTATGTGTATGTGTGTGAACATGTGCATGTGAGTGTAGGTCTACTATAGGCCAGAAGCATCTGATCTCTGCCCCCCACTATGGAGCTGGAGTTAAGCTGGTGTAAGCTCACTGATGTAGATGCTGGGACCTGAACTTGGGAACTTGAGCCCTCTCTACATAAGAGCAGTACCTGCTCTTAACCATCTTTCAGTCCATTGAATTGGATAATTCTTAAATACTGCATAGGATTACATGTTTTTTGATGTACATAATTGCTGTCTGGAGAGAGGAGACACTTTAGCTCTTTCCTTGCCATATGCATTTTAGATGGTTATGTTAATGGAATACATGGAGTTAATGTTGGAGAAATACACAGGTAGGATAGTGCATTACTGATTTTTTTTTAAGTGGCTATACTGAAGACTGATATAGAAGTAACTTGCTCAGTGAGGCAGTGAGTTGGGATTGGCCCTCAGCCCTGTGGTCTGATTCTGCTTTGAACCTGTGAGGCTCACATGCCATTGACTCTGAGGTTGTGACTTCATTCTATATCTCATCTTCTTCAGATTACTAGCCAAATCTTTGTTCCTTTTAAACCTTAGGCATGACATCTGATGGTATATATCAGCACTCCTCCTCAGAAATCTCTCCTACTGTCCAGTACATCCGAGTCTCACTTTGAAGAGTGCATGTGTTCACAGGACAGAATCCCAATACTTACCATGGTACCCTCAGTGACTTTTCATATAAACAGAGCCTCTGCCTTTATGGAAGAAGTGTCATCCTCAAGTTTATCCAAAATATCTAAGAAAACACAGATGGTGGTGTTATTGAACCCAAAATCAAAAGTCAAATATCCTGGTAAGAATCATGGCCAACTGCTTCAAATGTAGAACCTGTTACAGAAATCACTATGCTCTCTGAACCACAACAAGCTCATATTTGTGTTTTAAGAACTTTCTTTTGCAATGCATCCACTTAATACATGTATTTAAAGTTTGATAAAGATAACCAATACCAAATCCAGATATGGCACTATGATGCCCTGAAGCATCTATTAGTAGGATGCAATTGATTCTAGAGTCATAGTATTGGTTGAATCAGGAAATAGGAAGGTTATAATGATCATTTAGGGTAGACTGTCTGAGAGTAGCAATGATGAGGGAATCATCAGAGAAGGAATTTGAGGACAAGACCTGAGATACCTGCCATTTTTATCTGGGCCAACCCTGTGAGACCCTCAGCAGAACATTTCACAGAGGTCTTCATGGATATTGTCCAAAGTGACCTATCCCTACTTCCACCACATGTATGTTGGAGAAGAATCAGAACTTTTACCTCACAAATAAGGATGTCACAATTTAGAGTAACCAAAGAATGCTAAAAGGGACCCAAGCAAACACAGGATTTATGGGACTCAGAAATGAGTTTATGGGCACTAATATCCTATTTGTCTCTTTTCCCACTGCTAGAGTTCCATCATTTCTCTTCAGACATGGGTTCTTTTTAGAAATACTCAAAGGAATAGAGTTCTATTAGGAGAGAGAGGAGTTCATGAATGTTTATGGGTGGAGTGGACCATGGCCTGGATGAAAATGGGTAACATGTTGATAGGAAGAGACAGCTGATTTGGATTTCTGCAGTGACAAGGTGTCTTAGTTTGGGTTTAGTTTAGTTTAGTTTTTTGTTTTGTTTTATTTTTTGCTCTGAAGAGACACCATGACCATGGCAACTCTTATACAGGAAAACATTTAATTGGGTCTGACTTACAGTTTCAGAGGTTAATTTCATACCATCATGGTGGGAAGCATGGAAGCCTGGAGCCACACATTGTCCTGGAGGAGCCTAGACTCCTAAATCTTGACCCAAAGGTAGTGAGGAGGAGTATGTTCTCTGCAGACAACAAGCATTATTCTACACTGGGTAGAGCTTAAGCCCTAGGAGACTTCAAAGACCACCTACACAATGACACACTTCCTCCAATAAAACCACCCCTATTTCAACAAGGCCCCACCTCCTAATAGTACCACTCCCTGTGGGCCAAAACATTCAAACATGGGAGACTATAGGAGCTAAACTGATTCAAACCACCACACAAGGGCACAGGCTGGAAGGAAGATGTAAATAGGGTAGTGAGGACTAATGTCAAAGATGTGGCTTGTTAGGAAGATCAGGAAAGTGGCTACAAACAGCCCAGTGGGTTGTTGGTGTTCATCTCATTGTGACCGAATGCAGGGCTTAAACCACTGTAGAAAAGCACAAAGCAAGTGGTGCTCAGTTTTTTTGTGAATGATAAGTCCAGAAAGAGACAGCAGCAGCACTGAGGACACTGGTGTGGAGAGAGATTTTCTTTCCCTTGAACCTGTGGTCTACACCCATGGCATGACATTTGGTTCTCTGCAGCCTTGTTTTGGCAGGTCCAGATGGTTTGAATTCCTGATTATTAGCTGTGGCTTTGGCCATGGCCACTTTCCTCAAGTCATGGCTCATGGGAGTAGTCATGATTCAGCTAGAGTGCAATGCCCTGCATCTTCTCATAGTACTTGTGCCCCATTTAACCTATCAGGACCAAAACCTCCTTAAAGCTCACCCCCTCTAATGTTCGCTGTGTCCGTCACCATCCTCTTTGATGTTATTTCTGGGATTCTCAACACTTCTCTCCTGTGGCAAATGAGAAATGGCTGTTAGAACTTAATGTATCCAGGGAAGAGGACCAGAAAACATAGGGTCACATGGCAAATGCATAGGGACGCTGGCCCAGGGTCTCTATTTAAGAATAAAAGTGAAGACTTGAGCACTCATAATGAAACATACTAAGCACATGCTAAAGCTTATCAATTTGTTCCTCCAGCATTCCAAATTTGGAGTTAGTACTTTGTTTTATAGAAGTAGGTAAGACACGAAGCAAGTCTAGAAATATCTCACATTCATCCTTACAACAGTTTTGCCAGGCAGAAATGGCATTTTTCTTGAGGATAGGACACTATCAGCCTTGTGAAGGGTGGATGGCTTTCCAGATGGAGAGAGTGGGAGCAGTGGAGAAGAAAGGTAAACTCAGTGTTGATTGGAGGAGTCTGCACACCATCCATACTTCTCCTTCATAATTTCCCCCGGAGGAAACTACATAGTGGATCTCACTCAGGCTAATTATTGGGAAACACTGAGGACAACAAGCCTGTATGAGCTCTCGAACGGTAGAGCATTCTAGGTGCCAAAAGGTGTGACAATGTGTGTGTGTGTGTGTGTGTGTGTGTGTGTGGGTTTGTGTGTGTGTGTGGTGAGTGGTCGACTCATGTGAAGTGAAGGATCATGGTGTGTCTAAGAACACTAGCAGCTGCAGATCTTCCACTCACTGGCTGGGACACCCTGGCTAAGCCTCTCCCTGAAACTGAGCGGCCATCAATCCAGGTGTCTGCACAGAGTGTAGAACTCATGGAGGGATCACACTAAAGAGAACCCCCACTCAGAAGCCTCCTGTGCACCTTCTCTGTCTACCTGACCCAGAATTCTGTTTCTGTGATGTCCATAGTTATGAAAAGCTGTCAACTGGGGCTAGAAAGATGCTTCAGCAATTAAGAACACTAACTGTTCTTGCTGAGAACTTGGGTTCAGTTCTCATGGTGGCTTAAATGTATTTGTAGTTCAGTGTAAGGGAATCCATTGCCCTCTTCTAGCCTCCACAGGCAGCAGACGCGCGCGCGCGCGCGCGCGCGCGCACACACACACACACACACACACACACCATGTAAAATACTCATACACATAAAATATATAAATAAGATAATAAATTTACATATGAAAAAGAAAGAAAAGAGCAGTTATTCATGCCACTAAAACTGTCTAAGCTAGAAAAACTTCCACTTTGTATGTCCCCAAGAAATGCTGAGATCGTGCTCCTAGATGACAGTCATTGGAGATATAATAGAGACTAGGACCTGTTTGTCCCACCTGTTTCACTTTTGTCCCTATTTTGTCAGATTTGAAAACAGAATACTAACTATTTGGAATGTAATTTCTACATGTTCTCTTTTACCTGCATTTTACCCTAGATTCCATGAAGATAGCAACCTCCAAGTCCCCAACTAGGCTCAGTGTCCCTACACTGCCCAATCAAGAGTCATCCTGGGATATGTCCCTTAACAGAGATCTGACCTCAGTTCAGTTGCTCCCACTTCATAGTGGATATCTTTTTCCATAACCACTCAACTCTATTCTACTTCTTGAGAACCACCTACTCCATCCTCCAGGCACTTAGGGCATTAGATTTATATACATCATTAATTGTGTGCATGTCATCATTAATGGACTGCATTTCTCTATCTAGAGCAGGGTAACACACAAGACAGTCCAGCTGCAATTTCCTAAGGATCAGCTTCTAGTATGTATGGTGGAGGTTCCGATTTCTTTGGAGGCATGGTTGTGTTGAATGAATGTGTGTTTTATTTTGGTCTCAAATATGGGATGTGGGGGTATTTTGTACACCACTGAAAAACAGACTAGTGAAAGAGGCATACAAAGCATCCTGATAAAAGTGTGTGATGTTTTACCAGCTGGAAAGCTGTCACATGTGGGGAATATATTTATATCAATTGACGGACAGACTCCTTGGAGAGCTAGTGTTCTTGGTCAACAGGAAGTACTTTGTACAGAGGGGATTAAGTTGGCCAATTGGAAGGCATCCTTGTGCAGGATAAAGAGGAGGTCCAGGAAACATAGATGGTCTTTTTGCTTGGCATCACTTCTTGTTGCTTTTCATTGCTGCTTTGCTTTGAAGGATTCCAGATAATGCTTTGCCAAAGTTTGCTGTTGCCAAGACTTGCTGAAAATGGAGGCCTGGGTCAGGCTAAGCCCAGGTCGGCCCCATTAGGGTCTGTGAAAATTGCTGCTTCTTTGGCTCTCCGTGTTGGTTTTCCTGGTTAACTGCATTTCTGTTTTGGATGTTTGCTGTGTTCCTGTTGCTAACTGCATCTGTTCCTTTGTATGCTGATTTGGATGGACTGCTGAAGAGTTATCCCAAGGACTGGCGATTTAGGAAGTCTATATGCTTTCTTTAGTACCTTTGGTCAGTGGGTGAGAAGGTGTTTAGAGTTATTAATAAATAGTCTAAAAGTGTGCCTTCAAATATGAGCACCTCTAGTGATTGAGTCCTTGCTGTCCCTCGATGGAAAGGGCTTGAAATTTCTCCCTGGATATTGCAGAGTGTACCCTCATCCCTCAGAAGAAGTCCTACATTAATAAAAAAGGAAAACTGAGGAAATGTCTTTGTAGTTTGGTGAAACCTATTTTGGGTATATGTCTAGGAGTGTTATAGCTGGATCTTGAGGAATACCCAATTTTCTGAGAAAGCACCAGATTGATTTCCAAAGTGGTTGTACAAGTTTGCTCTCCCAGCAGCAATGGAAGAGAGTTCTCCTTTCTCTATATCCTCCCCAGCAGCTGCTTGAGTTTTTTATCTTAGCCATTCTGACAGGTGTGAGATGGAATCTCTTAGTGGTTTTGATTTGCATTTCCTTATGAGTAGGGATGTTGGGCATTTCTTTAAGTGCTTCTCAGCCATTAAAGATTCCCCTGTAGTGAATTCTCAGTTTAGCTTGGTATATCATTTTTTTTCCTTTGGATTATTAGGTTTGCTGGTGTTTAATTTCTTGAGTTCTTCATATACTTTGGATATTAGCCCTCTGTCAGATGTGGGGTTAGTGAAGATCTGTTCCTAATCTGTGGGCTGCTATTTTCTTCTATTGACAATGTGCTTGGCTTTGTTTTTTATTAAGAGATTCTTTTATTATCTTTGGTTCATTAAATATTCAAAGTCATAAGTTTTACCTGCCTGAATGCACACTGAAACTCACTGACCTGGAAGAATATTTGTCTATTGGTTTTAAGGTTATCTCAGGCCTAATTTAGTGCAGTCACATGCCTGACTCTGGAGGTAGATGGAATTCCTGATAGTTGTTCTACCAATTATCAGGAAAGCTGAAAGTTATTTGAATAAGTTCAGGAATTATTACCAATAATGATAAAAGTGTCTGTATAAAATTCTGTAGGAAATCTGCTAAAACAGAGAAATAAAGAAAGAGAGAGAGCAATAGTGAGAGATTTCTCTATTTCATGTCAGACATTTGAGATAAGCATTGGAAAGTGAAACAGAAATAAGTAGTCTGGAGGCAAACACCCATTCTTCAGCCATGCAAAAATGAGCAGACTGCATTCATAAATTTTTTTTACTTGTTTCAAGTCTTTTCTGTATGTTACTGAATCCAGCATCCTTGAATGCATTGGCACAGAAGACAAGTTGCTAAACAGAACACTAATAACACAGGCACTAAAATCAACAGCAAATAAATGGAACCTCATGAAACTGAAAGCTTCTTTAAGACAAAAAACCACTGTCAATAGAACAAAATGTCAGCATGCATAAAGGGAAAACATTTTGAACAGTTCCACATCTGATGGAGGACTAATATCCAAAATTTGTAAAGAACTCAAGAAACTAGACATCACCAAACCAAATAATGTAATTAAAAAATGGAGGACTGCTCTGACCAGAGAATTCTCAATTGAGGTATATATAATGGCTGAAAAAAACATTTAAAGAAATGTACAATATCTTTAGCTGTCAAGGAAATGCAAATCAAATTATTTTGAGATTCCATCTTACACCTGTGAGAATGGTTAAGACCAATAATACAAGTGACAGCTCATGATGGTGAAGATGTGGATCAAGGAGACCATTCGTCTGTTGCTGCTGGGAAAGCAAACTTGTACAGGCACTATGGAAATAAATATGGCAGTTCCTATATACATAATGGGGTATTAAACACTGTTAGAAAGATTTCATCATGAAATATGCAGGCAAATGGAAGGAACAAGAAAAAAATCCTTTGTGAGGCAACCTAGACTCAGAAAGACAAACATGATATGTATTTACCTATAATGTTAAAGATAGTATGGAGAAAAGATGATTGGCATATGGGATATTTAGGGGGAAATGTGAAAAATTCCTGAAAAGCACTTGAAATATCCTGAAACTTATGAAAATAAACCTAACATGGACTTGGAGGACACAGAGTGCAAACTGGAAATTTTCTGTAACCAGGCAAGTCTCTGAGTTGTATGACTGGTACACAAATACAGCCACAAAACCTTTGACCTACAATCTGTCCTGCATGCAAGTATGCTGGGACAGTGGTACCTCACAACTTGTGGGAGTGACCAACCAATGAATGGCCTAACTTGAGGCCCAAGTTACAAGAGGAAGTCTATACCCAACACTGCCTGGATTGACAGAAAACAGAATCTGAATAGCCCAGAAACCTAGGGCAAAACCCAACACAGCTGGCTAAAAAAGGAACACACACGCACACACCATACATCACACACACACACACACACACACACACACACACACACACACACCACACACATACACACACAAAGACAGACAGACAGAATGAAATAATTCCTAATAATATTATTATATAATGCTATACTCATAGGCCAGTGCCTACCTCTATCATCATCAGAGAGGATTCCTCCAACAACTGATGTTAGCAGATGATGTAGAGTCTCACAAGGCATGGAACCCTGAATGAGAGGGGGAAGAAAAATTGGAGGAGCTAAAGGGGTCAAGGACACCAGAAGATGATGGCCCACAGAATCAACAAACAAGGGTTCAAAGGGGCTCACAGAAACTGAAGCAGCAATCACAGTCTTCATGGGTTTGCACTAGGTCCTTTGCCTACATGCTGTGGTTGTCTAGCCTGGGGATTTTGTGGAACTCCTAACAGTGGGAGTCGGGGTGTCTCATACTCTTGGCTGAGCTTGGATGCCCCATCCTCCTACTTGGTTACTTTTTCCAGCCTTGATATGAAGGTTTGTGTTTAGTCTCATTGCATCTTGTTACACCATGTTCATTGATATCACTGGGAAGCCTACTCTTTTCTGAAGGGGAAGGGAGGAGCTTTGACCCACAATCTGTCCTGCCTGCAAGATATGCTGAACCAGTGGTAAGAAGAAAAGAAAGGAGCAAGAGGTAACTGGGAGGAGTCAATGGAGGAGATACTGAAGTGAGATGTATTGTATGAGTGAAAAGTAAATAAAAAGTAAAAGAAAGATTTGTAAAGAAAGCAACAAACCAAGCAAGGGCAAAAAGGTGGACTTCCAGGAGGAGGCTTTAGAAGAAGGCTAGATAGGGGAGACAAAAAAGAACCAGAAGGCAGGCCCTATCAGGGAAAACTGGAACTCACTTACCAAAGCTGAGGAGCCACACAGCATGGTTGGCAGAGTGGTGCAGGCCAGCATTTATACACATCCTCTGTCTGGATGCATGACTCTCCTAGGGAAAGACTGAGTTAGAAGTGAGTAATGTGGTTATCCTGCCAAAGATGGAGTTGGGACAGGATCTCCACTTCCTCTCTCTAACCTTGGCTCTGACTCCCTCCCTCCTTACTGCCTTCCCTTTCTCCCTTGCTTACTTTGCTCTCTTTCCCTCTTTGAAATTGCCAAACTGATCTTGATGTTGGTTTGGGAGGAACTGTGATTTCATTTCATTTCTATCTCTCCTCTTCATTTTCTTGAGCCAGACATCCTGCCTGACACTCTTCCTGTTCACTCCTGTAACCATCAGTGGCTGGCTGAGCATCTATATGAGATGACACTATATGGTCCTACACAATCCATTCTGTCCCTCCTGCTTAAAGCATGAGTACTACCCCATGCTTGCCTGGATCTATAAAGTATTTGATGGAGGATAAGTTTTATTTATGGGGAGTAGGTCAAAGTTAAAATAATTGTGAGAGGTGGTTACTGCTTATATTACAAATGAAGAGTATGATCTCCAGAAAGGGACCTGGGAAGGGCTATACAGCTGTTAGGTTACCAATAAGAACAGATCTCAGATATCAAGGTTGTTGGTGAAATGAAATTCCAAGCATCCCCTCATTGTTGTAGAGAGAATGAGGATTCTAAGAGCAAATATGGCTCCAGAAAGCTTAGAATCACTCTTTTTTGCTCCTGGTCCCAATGGGACCAAGCTCTTCAGGAGCTTACAACCCAGAAAATTGTTGTTTTGTTTTTAAACTATAATAGAGTGCATTAACTGTACAAAATAATAAGCTTTATTGTGATACTTCATATATATACAATGCACTGGTATCCTATTTACACACTCGTTCTTATTCAGTGATCTATTGCCATGAAGAGGCCCAATGGCTTTGGCAACCCTTATAAAGAAACACACTTAACAGGGGCTAGCTTACACAGTTTCAGTTGTTTACACCATTGTCATCATGGTTGGGAGTATGGTGTTATTCAGTTAGACATGCTGCTGGAGAAGCAGATGAGAGTTTTACATTTGGATCCACACAGCAAGAAGAGAGAAAGATTAGTTCTATTCTGGGCATGGCTTGTGCTTCTGAAACCTTAAAGCCCATCCACTAGTGACACATTTCCTCGAAAAAGGCCAGCCTACTCCAACAAGACCATACCTGCTAAGCCTGCCCAAGTAGTGCCACTCCCTGATGATTCAGCATTCAAATATATGATCCTATGGGTCCCATTATTATTCAGTACAACCTATTCCACTCCCTGTTCCCCATAGGCTTGTAGCTATATCATAATGCAAAAGTACACTTACTCCAACTTCAAAAGTCCTCATAGTCTATAGTTTAAAAGTACAAGGTTCTCTTCTATTAGACTTAGTGTGTACGGTTTTATGTTAAGGTCTTTGATCCAAGTGGATTTAAGTCTTGTACAAGGTGATAAGTACGGGTCTAATTTCAATCTTTTACATGTCAACATCCAGTTAGACCAGCACCATTTGTTGAAGATGCTGTCCTTTTTCCATTGTATGGTTTTGGCTTCTTTGTCAAAGATTAAGTGACCATAGGTATGTGGGTTCATTTCTGGGACTTTAATTCGATTCCATTGATCAACTGGTCTGTTTCTACAGTACCATGCTGTTTTTATTACTATTGCTCTGTAGTATAGCTTGAAATCTGGGATTGTGATGCCTCAGTGGGGAAAAGTCTCAAACTTATGGCATAGGTGACAACGTCCTGAACAGCAAACCAATATCTCAGGCTTTAAGACCAACAATCAATAAATGGGACCTCATGAAACTGAAAAGCTTCTGTAAAGTAGAGAACACTGTCATTAGAACAAAACGGCAGCCTACATATTGGGAAAAGATCTTTACCAACCCCACATTAGACAGAGGGCTAATATACAAAATTTATAAAGAACTCAAGAAATTAAATATCAAGAAACCAAATAATCCAATCAAAAAAATGGGAAACAGAGCTAAACCGAGAATTCACAAAAGTGGAATCTGTAATGGCCAAGAGACACTTGAAGAAATGCTCAACAACCTTAATTATCATAGAAACGTAACTCAAGATGACTCTGAGATTCCATCTCACACTTGTCAGAATGGCTAAGATCAAAAATTCTAATGACAGCATATGCTACCGAGGTTGTGAAGAAAGGGGAACAATCCTCCATTGCTGGTGGGAGTGAAAACTGTACAACCACTATGGAAATCAGTCTGGCAATATCTTAGAAAACGTGGAATATCTCTACCTCAAGACCCAGCCATACCATTTCTGGGTATACATCCAAATGATTCCTCACCAAACCACAAGGACATTTCCTCATCTATGTTCATAGCAGCCTTATTTGTAATAGCTAGAAACTGGAAATAACCCAGATGTCTCTCAACCAGTGAATGGATAAAAAACAAAAACAAACAAACAAACAAAAAACCTGTGGTACATCTACACAATGGAATACTACTCATCAATCAGAAACAATTAAATCATACAATTTGTGGCCAAATGGATGGAACTAGAAAAGCTCATCCTGAATGAACTAACCCAGACTCAGAAAGATGCACATGGCATCTATTCACTTATAATTGGATTCTAGCCATATAGTACAGGATAACTATTGTACAACCAACACATCAAAAGGAACAGGAACATAGATTTTGTTGATGAGACAGTTTGCCCTAGTGGTGCTGCCATGTAGGCCCCCAGTATATGAGGAGGCTCTTGGCCCTCATGTGACTGCTGAACTGGGGTGGGGGACTGATGTGTGGAGACACCCTACTCTGGAGGAATAGGGTGGAAGGGTGGGAGAGTGGGACTGGGAGGGATGAGGAGGCACTGAGATGGAGATGTGGCTAGAAGTAGTGAATAAACATTGAAAATAAGTAAATAAAATAAAAGTACAAGGTTCAAAGTCTCTTCTGAGACTAATACAATCTCTTAACTCTAATCCTTTGTAAATTCAAAATCAAAAAGCAGACTACACACTTGTAACATACATTGGCACAGGATATACAGTACCATTCGAAAAGAGAGGAAAGAGCATAGTGAGAAAATACAGGACCAAATCAGCCAGGGTGAACTCCAAACTCTGCATTTCGATGTCTGACACAGAGATCTTCAAATCTCCAACTCGTCTCAATTTGTTGGCAGCAAAACACTTCTCTTCTTGGGATGGTTCTAGCTCTCTTTGGCAGGTATCCCACAGTTGAGACATTCAACATGTGGAATCTCCACCATAATCCAGGCTTCACCTTCAAAGCTTCATGCAATGGCCTCTCGGTGCCTCCATTCAGAGATATCCCTGAACATACCTGTCCTCAAAGCTTTCCTTAGCCATGGATGGAAATTCAATAACCCCTTTTTTCTATTCTTCACTATAAATCCAAACCAAGAGACCAAAGCTGCCATGTTCTGCTGCTTCTGTGACTGGAGGTTGGTCCTCTCCTCCAAATACACTTTCACCACCTTTCTTTCTTTCTTTTTTTTTTTTGATGGTTTCCTTCATTGCTTAAGCTTTTCTTTAATTCCTCTTCACATGTTGGAAGCTTAATTGGGTGAGGTTTTGCCCTCAAGCCACCACTTCCTTTATCTTTAGCGTCAGGGTTTTATTTAAAGATTTGATATCCTTGGGTACTGGACATGGCCCCATTGCACTTCCAGCTGCTCTTTATCTTAAATTATACATTTTGTATAAGACTTGTCACGTGACACAATCAAAACTAGGCTGCTTTGAAGTTTCCTCTGCCATTGCCCTTAATCCAAAACTGCAGTTTAGCCCCAGGCAGATTTTTAGGACAAAAGCAAAAAGCAGCCACATTCTTTGCTGAAACATCACAATACATAAAGAGCTCTGGGATGCTTACAAATAGTCTTCCCTCTGAAAAGTCTTAAACTGTGCCCTCACAATTCAAGTTGCCCTCAGCACTGTCTTCCATGTTCCTACAACTATGGCCCATTTAACTAATCTAAAAAGCTTTCAGTGGCTTTCCTAATGCAAAGCATCAAACCCCCATTCTAACAACAAGCAGCATGCTCAACCCTCTGGCAGCAATATCCCACTCTTTAGTACAAACTTCTGTCTTAGTCGGTGTTCTATTATTGTGAAGAGACACCACGACCATGACAACGCTTATAAAGGGAGACATTTAATTGTGACTTGGGTACAGTTTCAGAGCTTTTTGTCTATTATCATCATGGCAGGGAGCATGAAGGCATGCAGGCAGACATGGTGATGGAGAGACAGCTGAGTGTTCCACATCTGGATCTGCAAGTGTCATGAAGAGAGAGATTCTCTGGGCTTGGTTTGTCCTTTCTAAATCTCAATACCCACTCCTTAATGATATACTGTGTCAAATAAAGCCACAGTCACTCCAACAAGGCTATACCTTCTAATCCCTCCCAAAATTGCTAATCTCTGATGACTAAACATTACTTAGGTTAATTCAATTGGGAACATCCAAACTCCAATGAGAAAATAGACTGAGGAATGGAATAGGGTGTTCTTAAAGAAGAAACACAGGGAAATGGCAGGAAAAACAATCTCTATTTCTTCAGTAAAAACAAATAAGAAGACTGAAATTACAAAGTGCTGACTGTTCTAATACATCTCTGAATGATTCCAAGATAACCCCAGACCATAACCCATGGTAGTGGGTGGTAGGCCACCCACTGTGGAGTGAAGGTGAGCCCCCATAGCTGACTGTGAAACACAGACTGAATCTAAATTTCCATGGTGAACACTTAGGCTGGTCACCTGGCTAAACAGCACACTCAGGCTCCTGGAACAACCACCCTCAGACCAGCCAACTCTGTCACCTTTCTGGAAAGGAGCTATAGTCCCAAGCCACACATCTTCTGGTCCAATGCTCCAGGTCAGCAGCCATGCCTGTCTTCCTGAGTCCCAGCCTCCACTTGGACCCACCTGCCTTCCTGGAAGGAACAGCCAGACCACGGGTGTGCACAGGACATTGAGAATTTCTTTCTTGGGTTCCCAACATAACAGCATCCAGCACACACGATATCTGAGTGACAAAGGGCCAACCTCAGTTGCAGTGGAGTGATTGGGAGCAACTCTGACTGCATATGCAACCTGTGTCCCCGTTTCCCCAGCAAAAGCAGGGAATGATCATACCCCTGAGCACCTAAGGTCCTGCAACAACTAACCTCAAGTCTGATGATTTTGGCCTCCATTGTGGGTGGAGCTCCCAGCCTGAATACTGCAAGGTTCCATATTACAGTTCCAGTGGAGCTCAATAACTACTAAATGAATGAGCAGCTGAGCTACTGAACCCACAATAACCCTGTCACTGAGGAGAGAATTCAGGTTCCAGTGACACACAGACCCAGTTGCTGGTCCACAGCTCAACCTGTCTTTCTGAGGAGATCCACCAGTTCTTAGGATCATACAGGGTAGTCTACCCATGGCAATCCCCTCCCTATAGGTCCAACTGGGTCACAACAAGCTGAGGAGAACTTCAGCTACTCTCTGAGATCCAATCTCTATTACACAGACCTAGGCATCAACCAGAGGCAGGTGTTTGGACCTCAAGATCAGCCAGCCTCCAGAACAGAGATCTTCCTTGGACACCAAGGCCAGTGAGCACCAGAAACAACTAGACAACACCAGGGTCAACCAGAGGACTGGAGGTCAGCATAGGAACACTGTAAAAAAAACAAAAACAAAAAAAAGGAAATATGGCATATCTCCAGAATGTACCTATAAGGCTATAGAAAGCCCTGAATATGCTAACATAACTGAACTGCAGTTAGCATCTGGCAGCACATAAGAAAGCTTGGCTTCCCTTTACTTGTTGATATAGACAAAGTCAGTTGTGTTCAGATGATATGCCCTGTTGAAGGGGCATTTACTAAGAAACTGTGCAAGCCACTCAGATGATGTCATTTGCTGTGTGAAGCAATGGGATTGTTTGACATCATGAGAAATCTCATGAACCCTTGAGACCACCAAGGATCACGAGATAATGTCATATATAGGCCAGAGACTCCACATGGTTGCTCTCTTCCTCCTTCACTCACAGACTGAGAAGTCACACTGAAGAAGAGCACAGCAAGGTAAGACAAAAGAAATGGGGAAGGACACTTCATACTCATCAAAATGAAAATTCACCAAGAGGACATCTCAATACTGAACATCTGCAGCCCAAATGCAAGGGCACCCACATTTGTAAAAGAAACACTACTGAAGGTCAAACACCACATTGATGTCAACACATTAATAGTGGGAGATTTCAACACACTGCTCTCACCAATAGACAGATTAACAATACAGAAACAAAACCAAGAAATAATTAAATTAACATATGTCATGAATTAATATTTATAGAACATTTCACCTAAAACACAAAAGAATATAATTTGTTCTCAGCACCTCTCAGAACCGTCTCCAAAATTGACCATATAGTCAGTCACAAAACAAACCTCAACAGATACAAGAAAATTTAAATAACCCCTTGTATTTTATCAGGTCACCATGGAATAAAGCTTCAGTTCAACAATAATGGAAATAGCACAATGCCTACAAACTCATGTAAACTAAACAACTCTATATTCAATGATATCTGGGTCATGGAAGAAATAAAACAAGCTCTAGAATTAAAAAAAAGAAAAAGAAAACAACCCAAGAGGATTGATGACAGGAAAAACTCAAACTCAGGGCTGAAATCAATATATTAGAAACAAAGAGAAAAATTAGAAAGAACCAGTTAAACCAAGAACTAGGTTTTGAGAAAATCAATAACAGAGATAAACCAATAACCACACTAACTAAATAGTCTCCAAATTAACAAAGTCAGAAATGAAAAGGGGACATAAAAACTGACACTGAGGGAAATCCAAAGGATCATTAGGTCTTACTTCAAAAGCTTTATTCCACAGAACTGGAAAATCTAAATGAAATGGATGATTTTCCTGATATATCTTCCTTACCAAAGTTAAATCAAGATCAGGTATACAATTTAAACAATTTAAACAATCCTCCAACCACTAAGGAAATAGAGGCAGTCATCAAAAATCTTCCAACAAAAAAGCCCAGGGTCAGATGATTTTAGCACAGAATTATACCAGATGTTCAAAGAAAAGCTAATACCAATACTCCTCAAATTAGTCCACAAAATAGAAACAAAAGTAACTTTGCTAATCTCATTCTCTGGAGCCATAGACACGCTGATACCTAAACTACACAAAGACTCAGAAAAAAAAGTGAATTGCAGTCCAATTTCCCTCATAAACATTGATGCAAAAATACTCAGTAAAATAGTAGCAAATTGAATCCAAGAACATAAAAAAACATAATTCACCATAATCAATAGGCTTCATTCCAGGGATGCAGGGATGGTTTAACATATGAAAATCCATCAATATAATCCATCATATAAACAAACTGAAAAGAAAAAAAACACATGATAATCTCACTGGATGTTGAAAAGGCCCTTGACAAAATCCAACACCCTTTCTGGATACATTAACTCAAAAAATCAGTAGCTCTCCTTTACACAAATGATAAATGGACTGAGAAAGAAATTAGAGAACCCATATACTACACAATAGCCACAAACAATATAACGTATCTTGGTGAAACTCTAACAAAGCAAATGACAGATCTGTATGACAAAAACTTCAAATCTCTGAAGAAAAATTGAAGAAGACATCAGAAGATGGAAAGATCTCCCATGTTTATGGATCAGTAGGATTAACATAGTAAAAATGACCATCTTATCAAAATCAAACTACAGATTCAATTCAATTTGCATCAAAAGCCCAACACAATTCTTTGCAGAGCTTTAAGAACATTTCTCAATTTCATATGGAAAATCAAAAAACCCAGGATAGGGAAAAGAGTCCTGTAAAATAAAAGAATCTCGGCAGTTCCAAGATGGCGACAGTTGGCATGGACACATTTTGAGCCCTGGGGATAAAATACCTACAACATCACAGAAATATAAACAAGCTGAGCAACATCCTGAGAAGCGTGAACCTGCAGGGTCACACCAGTGAACCCAGGGACTAGTGGAGGTCCCTCGTGGGATCCTCAAACACTCCCAGGCAGCAGAGAGCAGTGGGGCAGGGTGCAGCTCTTTGCAGACCCAGGCGGCTTGGACGCAGTCATTGCTGCACAGAACCCAGACCGAAAGCAGCAGTGCAGAACGGATGCAAGCAGCTGGGAGCATGGAGCTCAGTGTGGTGTGGCACAGAACCCCAGCCTGAGGAGCAAGCTGCAGAAATGGGGAACAGCCACTCAAAATCCCAGCAAGTGGACAGGCTTGGGGCCCAAAGCAGAGGTCAATGGCTCGGGGCACAATCTCCAGGCCTAAAGCAGAGGTTAGTGGCAAGAGACACACACTCAGGTCCAAAGGTGAGAGAGACCTGCAGTGTGGGGCAGAGGTCCAGGGTACAGAGCAGAGGCCAGTGTGGACCCTGCCGCAGAAGTGGGTAAAAGCCACGCAGTGGCTAGCAGGGAGGTACAAGCATGTCTGGGCTTACCCGGAAAGGTGTTGAACAGAAAGGTTCCTCTACTGGATATAAAATCACTTGGAAGAACATTGCGCTCATACAAGGCAGAGGGCTGCTCTTCTTGCACCAGTACAGTCTCCTATAGGTCTGATTACTACAGGGTCTTGGGAAGTAGCCCCAACTGCCAGATAGGGTACCTCTGGCTACCTGAGTGACCAATATTCACACGGTTACTGCAACACCCTAAAGAGGAACAGCAGTGCCACTAAAACGGTCCAGAATACATCAAGAACAATCAGCTTAGGGCAACCAGATGGCTAAAAGTCAGTGAAAGAACAAAACTGTCAAAAATCAGGGAAATATGACTTCAACAAAATTCAGCAAGGTTAACACAGCAAGCCCCGAACATTCCACCACAGCTGAAACACATGAAAATGATGACAAATCTATACTTAGGAAAATGATGGAGTCCTTTCAAGAAGAAATTAAAATACTGAAAGAATACATAGAGTCCTCAATTTTACAAATAAAAGTATTAGAGATTACCATTAGAAACCTCCAAGCTAACACAGCCCAACATGAGCAGGAAGAAGACAAGGCAATGAAAGATTTGAAATATTTGCAGACAAAGACAAGCAAATTGGAACAGGAGATGTATAAACAAGACCCATCATTTTGGTGCATACGAGAAACGCATCTCACTAACAAAGATAGACGCTACCTCAGAGTAAAGGGCTGGGAAAAGGTTTGTCAAGCAAAAGGATCCAGGAACCAAGGTAGAGTAGACATCTTAATATCAAATAAAATTGACTTTCAACTGAAGTCAATCAAAAAAGATAGAGAAGGGCACTACATACTCGTTAAAGGAAATATTCATCAAGAGGACATCTCAATATTGAATATCTATGCCCCAAATACAAGAGCATCTACATTTGTAAAATAAACTCTTCTAAAGCTTAAACCATACATTGATCTCCACACATTAGTAGTGGGAGACTTCAACACCCCACTCACAACAATGGACAGGTCATCAAGACAGAAATCAAACAGAGAAACAATGAGTCTTACAGAGGCCATGAACCAAATGGACCAAACAGATATCTACAGAACATTTAAACCAAACACAAAAGAATACACCTTCTTCTCAGCACCACACAGAACCTTCTCCAAAATTTGCCATATAGTCAGACACAAAGCATGCCTCAACAGATACAAGAAAATTGCAATATCCCCTTGTATCTTGTCAGACCATTATGGATTAAAGCTGGACTTCAACAACAACAGAAATAACAGAAAGCCTACACACTCATGGAAACTGAACAACTCTTTACTGGATGACTACTGGGTCAGGGAAGAAATAAAGAAGGAAATCAAAGATTTCTTAAAATCCAATAAAAATGAAGGCACAATATACCCAAACCTACAGGACACAATGAAAGCAGTACTACAAGGAAAGTTCATAGCACTAAATGCCTTCAAAAAGAAAATTGTGACAGCTCATATTAGCGAATTAACAGCTGAACTTGAAGAACTGGAAAAAAAAAAAAAGAAGCAAACATTACCAAGAGGAGCAGAAGGCAAGAAATCATCAAACATAGGGCTGCAATCAACAAATTAGAAACAAAAAGAACAATACAAAGAATCAATGAAAGCAAGAGTTTGTTCTTTGACAAAATCAACAAAATAGACAAACCCTTAGCCAAATTAGCTAAAAGGCAGAGGGAAAAAAACCCAAATGAATAAAATCAGAAATGAAAAGGGAAAAATAACAAGAGACATTGAGGAAATCCAGAGAATCTTTAGGTCCTACTTTAAAAATCTGTACTCCACCAAATTTGAAAACCTAAGCAAAATGGACAATTTTCTTGATAGATTCCACCTACCAAAGTTAAATCAAGATCAGGTTAACAGATTAAACAGTTGCCCTGACCATTTCTTTCATATACTTTCTTAGATAAATAAAAGAAAACCTGAAAAAAAAAACAGATTAAACAGCCCTATAACCCCTAAGGAAATAGAAACAGTCATTAAAAATCTCCCAACCAAAAAAAGCCCAGAGCCAGATGGTTTCAGCACAGGATTCTACCACACCTTCAAAGAAGAGCTAATACCAATACTCTTCAAACTCTTCCACACTGCCAAACTCATTCTATGAGGCCACAGTCACCTTGATTCCCAAACTACACAAAGACCCAACAAAGAAAGAGACTTTTGGACCAATTTCCCTCATGAACATACATGCTAAAAATACTCTACAAAATACTTGCAAACAGAATCCAAGAACACATCAAAAGTATCATACACATTGATCAAATAGGCTTCATCCCAGGAATGCAAGGATAGTTCAACATAAGAAAATCCATCAACGTAATTCACCATATAAACAAGCTGGAAAAAAAAAAACCCACATGATCATCTCTCTAGATGCTGAAAAAGCATTTGACAAAATCCAACACCCCTTGATGCTAAAAGTCCTGGAGAGAACAGGCGTACAATGGCCATACTTAGAAATAATAAAGATGATATACAGCAAGCCTGTAGCCAACATCAAATTAAATGGAGAGAAACTTGAAGCATTTCCTCTAAACGCAGGGACAAGACAAGGATGCCCACCTTCGCTATATCTCTTCAGCATAGTACTTGAAGTTCTTGCTAAATCAATAAGACAGCTAAAGGAGATCAAGGGGATACAAATTGGAAATGAAGAAGTAAAATTATGCCTATTTGCAGACAATATGATAGCATACATAGGCGACCCCAAAAATTCCACCAGAGAACTCCTACATCTGATAAACACCTTCAGTGGCCTGAATGGAACTGTGGCCAGCTTTAAAGACTGAGGCAGAGTGGCAGAGTTGCTGATATGAAGGAAATAAGTTGGCCTACAGACAGCTGAGGTCTCTCAGAGTGAAGAAAGCCTCAAGCCTTATTTAAGGTGAAACCGCCATAGCCAATTTACCCTGATGAATCTACATCTGTGATATTCCAGAAAAAATAACTTCTAAGTGCATTAAAGGGTCTACCACAGAGACTGTGTTCCTGATGACTGAGGACCTGCCCCAGAGACTGTATCCTTCTAAAAGGTTATGAAAATAGTTGTAATACTTATCAATAGGCTTAGTGGTTAGGTCAAAGGGGTTGTAGGAATTTGTATGGTTATTAGTTAAGTATTTTTATTTGTTATAAGTGAATATAATTACTAATAAATAAATATTTAATAATTTTTAAAAGTTCAGGTACAGAGTGACACACAGATTTGGCCTACAATACATGAATCTGCCTGCCTTCAAGAAATAAGCTCCTGAGACTAAGGACCTCAAGACTACTCAGGTTAGACAGCCCCATGGTAATCATTTCCTGTGGATCCAACTGAGACAGAGCCATCAGAGGTAAATTGCTGACTACTGCCTGGGATCCAGTCTAATGGCTGACCCAGTACCACAAAGAGGGCTGTCATTCTCAGGAGCATCCAGCCTCTGACCCGGGACTCTACCAAAACTCCTGAGAAGTCCACCAGGAAGCAGGAACAACCACTCAACACAATAGACAGGAAAATGGCTAGGGGTCAGGGTAGGAATGCAAGCAATAAAATCCAGAGCCACAGGCACCACAAGATCCCAGCTATCCTACAGCTGTAAGCCCTAGATGCCCTATTACACCTAAAGCACAAGAAAACAACCTTAACTTTGAGGTTATGAAAATGATAGAGGCCTTAAAAGAAGAAAATAAATCCCTTAAATAATTTAAGGAATTCGCAAACCAACAGATGAAAATAATGGAGCTGGTCATTAAAGAAATCCAGGAAAACAGGAAAGGCAAAAGGGTAAAGCGGTTAAAGAAATACAGGTAAAGACAATGAAGCTGGAGTGGGAAATGAATAAAAGGGTTCAAGACCTGAAATTGGAAATGGAGGCAATAAAGAAAACATAAACAGAGACAATCCTGGAGGTAGAAACCCTAGGAAAGATGACAGGAACCACAGACACAAACATCACCAGTAGGATACAAGAAACAGGAGACAGAATCTCAGATAAGGAAGATTCAATCAAAGAAATTTATACATCTGTCTAAGAAAATGTGAAGTCTAAAAATTTCCTCACCCAAAACATCTAAGAAATTAAGGACTTAACGAGAAGACAGAACCTAAGAATTATAGGAATAGAAGAAAGAGAAGACAGCCTACTCCAAGGACCAGAAAATATTTTCAACAAAATCATAGAAGAAAATTTTCTAGACCTAAAGAAAGACATGTGGAAAAACACTCAGGAGGCTTACAAAACACCAAATAGGCCAGAAAAGAAATTCCTCTGGCCACATAATAATCAAAACTCTAAATGTACAGAACAATGAAAGAATGTTAGAAGCTGCAAGAGAAAACGGCCAAGTAACATATAAAGGCAGATCCATCTGAATAACACCTGACTTCTCTTCAGAAACTTTAAAAGCCAGAAGGGCCTGGGAAGATAGATATCTTTCAGGACCAAAGAGACCACAGATGTCAGTTCAGATTATTATACCCAGCAAAACTTTCTATCACCATAGTCACAGAAAACAAAATAAACAAAATCTATTCACAAATCCAACCGTACAAAAGATTCTAGAAGGAAAATGCCAACCCATAGAAAATAACTACACCCAAGAAAACACAGGAAACAAATAACCCCACTGTAGGAAAACCAAAGGAAAAGAAGCACACAAACACACTATCAACAACTCCATCAAAATAACAGGAAATAACAATCAATGGACATTAATATCTCTCAACATCAATGGACTCAATTTCCCAATAAAAAGACAGAGGTTTACAGATTTGATTCAGAAACATCATTCTACTGTATACAAGAAACACACTTCACCAGCAAAGATAGACTTTACCCCAGAGTAAAGGGCTGGAAAAAGATTGTCCAAGCAAGTGGACTCAAAAAGGAAGCTGAAATCGCCACTGTAATATGAAACAAAATAGACTTTCAACCAAAATTAATCAAAAATGATAGGAAAGGACACTACATAATCATCAAAGGAAAAATAATTCAAGATGACATCTTAATACTGAATATCTATGCACCAAGTACAATGGCAGCCATAGTTGAGAAAAAAATTATTAAAACTTAAACCACACACTGATTCCCACACACTAATAATTGGGGATTTTACAACCCAACTTACACCAATGGACATATAGAGATAGAAACCAAATAAAGAAACAATGAGACTAACAGAGATCATGAACCAAATGGACCTAACAGATATATAAAGAAAGTTTCAGCCAAACACCAAAAAATATACCTTCTCAGCACATCATGGAACCTTCTCCAAAATCAACCATATAGTTGATTATAAAGCAAGCCTCCAACCAACAAATGAAAATTGAAGTAACCTCTTGTATCTTACCAGATCACCACAATTTAAAGCTTAAGTTCAAGAACAACAGAAATAACAAAATTCCTACACATTCAAGGAAACTGAACAACTCTCTACTCAGTGACCACTGGGTCAGGGAAAAAAAATAAAGAAGGAAATTAAAGAGTTTCTAAAATTCAGTGAAAACAAAGGCACAGCACACTCAAACTTATGGGAAACAATGAAAACAGTGCTAAGAGGAAAGTTCATTGCATTAAGTGCCTTCAAAAAGAAATTGGAGACAGCTCATATTAGCAACTTAACAGCACAATTGAAAGCTCTGGAAAAAAAAAAAAGAAACAAACACTCCCAAGAGGAGCAGATGGAAAGAAATCATTAAACTCAGGGCCAAAATCAATAACTTAGAAACAAAGAACAATACAAAGAATCGATGAAACCCAGAGCTGGTTCTTTGAGAAAATCAACAAAATAGACAAACATAGCCAGACTAACTAAAAGGCAGAGGGAAAATATGGAAATAAACAAAATCAGAAATGAAAAGGTGGACATAACAACAGACACTGATGAAATCCAAAGAATCACTAGGTCTTACTTCAAAAGCCTGTATTCCACAAAATTGGAAAATCTAACTGAAATGGCCGATTTTATTGATAGATTTCCCTTACCAAAGTCAATCAAGATCAGGTAAACAAATTAAACAGTCCTATAATCCCTAAGGAATTAGAAGCAATCATTAAAAGTCTCCAAACCAAAAAACCCCCAGGGCCAGATGATTTCAGCACACAATTATACCAGATCTTCAAAAAAGAGCTAATACCAATATTTCTCAAGCTCTTCCAGAAAATAGAAACAGAAAGAACACTGCCAAACTCATTCTATGATGCCACAGTCACCCTGAAACTGAAACTGAAACCTTGCAAAGACCCTACAATGAAAGAGAATTTCAGACCAATTTCCCTTATGAACATTGATGCAAAAATACTCAATAAGACACTTGCAAACTGAATCCAAAAACACATCAAAAGTATCATACACCATGATCAAGTAGGCTTCACCCAGGGATGCAGACGTCATTCAACATGTGAAAATCCATCAACATAATCCATCATATAGACAAGATGAAAGAATAAATCCACATGATCGTCTCACTAGATTCTGAAAAAGCATTTGACAAAAATCTAACCCCTTCATGTTAAAAGTTTTGGAGAGATCAGGCATATAAGGACCATACCTAAATATAATAAAAGCAATATACAGCAAGACAGTAGCCAACAGAGACCTGAGAGGGATAAATATATCTGATTTTATAGGAAGTACAGGGCCTTGAAGAAGAGATAGCTAGAGTCTCATAATTAAATTTTGAGATGTTTAGGAGTCAAGAGAGTGTTATAGATCTAAGAAGATACTTTTAAAATTGTGTTGCAAGTTAGTATGAATGTTGAGTCAGATATAGAACTTTAAACTCATGGAGATGGTTAGATAGTAGAATGTTAAAGTCAGGTACCAAATACATATGGACTGGACATTGGGAATGTATGCTAAGCCATATAACCCTCATAACTGTGGCTTAATTACCTCTGTTGTTTTGTATTATATTTATTATTATAAGAGAAAGAGCCATTTGTTGGACTGAAAGGGGAAACTGTAAGGGGAAATAAGATATACCTTAAACTTAAAAGAAAAAAAAAGGGAAGAGGATGGGGGGTTGAGGGTGGGAGGGTGGGACTGGAGGGGGGAATAGGGAGGGGACTGCGATTGTGATGTAACTTGAAGAAATAAAAAATAAAGGAAAAAAAAGACAGTAGCCAACAATAAACTAAACTGAAAGAAACTTAAAACATCCACTAAAATCGGGAGCAAGGCATGGCTGCCCACTTTCTCCATATCTCTTCAACATATTCCATTCCATTGATCAATTGGTCTGTTTCTATGCCAATACCATCCTGTTTTTATAACTATTGCTCTGTAGTATAGCTTAAAATCTGGGATGATGATATCTCTAGATTTTTTTTAACATACAGAATTGAATAAGCTATTCTGAGTTTTTTTGTTATTCCATATGAAGTTGAGAATTGTTCTTTCAAGATCTTTAAAGAAGTGTGTTGGTATTTTAATAGGAATTGCATTGAATCTGTATATTGCTTTTGGTAGGATGGCCATTTTTATTATGTTGATCCTACCTATCCATGAGAATAGGAGATCTTTCCATCTTCTGATGTCCTCGTCAATTTCTTTCATCAAAGACTTGAAGTTCTTGTTGTACAGGTCTTTCACTTGCTTGGTTTGAGTTACCCCCAGGTATTTTATATTGTTTGTGGCTATTGTGAAGGGTATTGTTTTTCTGATTTCTTTTTCGGCCCATTTATCTTTTGTATAAAGAAGGGCTACCATTTTTTTAATTAATTTTGTATCCAGTCACTTTGCTGAAGGAGTTTATCAGTTGTAGGAGTTCTCTGGTGGAATTTTGGGGTCACTTATGTATACTATCATATCATCTGCAAATAGGGATACTTTGACTTCTTCCTTTCCAATTTGTATCCCCTTGATCTCCTTTAGCTGTCTTATTGCTCTAGCTGAAACTTCAAGTACTATGTTGAAGAGCTATGGGGAGAGTGGGTATACTTGCCTTGTCGCTAATTTTAGAGGAAATGCTTTAAGCTTCTCTCTATTTAACTTGCTATTGGCTACTGGCTTGCTGTATACTGCCTTTATTATTTCTAGGTATGATCCTTATATACCAGTTCTCTTCAGGATTTTTAGCATGAAGTAGTGTTGGATTTTGTCAAATGACTTTTCAGCATCTAGGAAGATGATCATGTGGGTTTTTTTTTCTTTCAGTTTGTTTATATGGTGGATTATGTTGATGGATTTTTGTATATTGAACCACCACTGCATTCCTGGAATAAAGCCTACTTGATTATGGTGGATGATACTTTTGATGTTTTCTTGGATTCAGTTTGCAAGTATTTTATTGAGTATTTTTACATCTATGTTCATCAGGGAAATTGGTCTGAAGTTCTCTTTCTTTATTAGATTTTTGTGTGATTTTTGGTATCAGGGTGACTGTGGCCTCATAGAATGAGTTTGGCAGTGATCCTCCTGTTTCTATTTTGTGCAGGGGTTTGAAGAGTATTGGTATTACCTCTTCTTTGAAGGTCTGGTATTCTGTGCTGAAACCATCTGGCCCTGTGTTTTTTGGTGTTGGGAGAATTTTAATGACTGTTTCTATTTCCTTAGTGATTATAGAACTCTTTAATATGTTAACCTTATCTTGATTTAACTTTGGTAGCTGGAATTTCTCTTAGGTTTTCAAATTTGGTGGAGTTTAGATTTTTGAAGTAGGACCTAAAGATTCTCTGGATTTCCTCAATATCTGTTGTTATTTCTTCCTTTTCATTTCTGATTTTGTTGATTTTATTTTTGTCCCTCTGCCATTTAGTTAATTTGGCTAAGGGTTTGTCTATTTTGTTGATTTTCTCAAAGAACCAACTCTTGGTTTTGTCAATTCTTTGGATTGTTCTTTTTGTTTCTAAGTTGTTGTTTTCAGATTAAGTTTGATAACTTCCTGCTGTGTGCTCCTCTTAGGAGTGTTTGTTTCTTTTTTTCTAGTGCTTCCTTTTGTGCTGTTAAATTGCTAATATGAGCTGTCATCATTTTCTTTTTGAAGGCACTTCGTGCTATGAGCTTTCCTCATAGTACTGCTTCCATTGTGCCCCATAGGTTTGGGTATGTTGTGCCTTCATTGTCGTTAGATTTTAAGAAGTCTTTGATTTCCTTCTTTACTTGTTCTCTGATCCAGTGGTCATTGAGTAGAAGGTTCTTCAGTTTCTGTGAATGTGAGTGTTTTTGTTATTTCTGTTGTAGTTGAACTCCAGCTTTAATCCATGGTGGTCTGATAAGATGCAAGGGGTTATTTCAATTTTCTTTTATCTGTGGAGCTTTGCTTTGTGTCTGACTACATGGTTAATTTTAGAGAAGGTTCTGTGAGGTGCTGGAAAGAAGATATATTCTTTTGGGTTTAGGTGAAATGTTCTGTAGATATCTGTTAGGTCCATTTGGTTCATGACTTCTGTTAGTCTCATTGTTTCTCTGTTTGGTTTCTGTCTCAATGGCCTGTCCATTGATGTGAGTCGGGTGTTGAAGTCTCTCACTATTAATGTGTGTGGATCTATGTGTGTTTTAGGCGTTAGAAAAGTTTCTTTTACAAATGTGAGTGTCCTTGTATTTGGGGCATAGATATTCAGTATTGAGATATCAACTTGATTAATTTTTCCTTTGACCAATATGTAGGGTCCTTCCCTATCATTTTTTATTAGTTTCAGTTGAATGCTTCCTGGGACTGTTTGCTTTGAAAACCTTTTTCCAGCCCTTTACCCAGAAGTAGAGTCTATCTTTGTTAATGAGGTGTATTTCTTGTGTGCAGTAAAATTATGAGTCTTGTTTACGGATCTATTCTGTAAGCCTGTGTCTTTTTATTGGGGAGTTGAGTCCATTGATTTTGAGAAATATTAATGAGCATAGGTGGTTATTTCCTGTTATTTTTATGACGGTAGTGGTTGTGTGTTTCTTTTGGTTTAGCTGCAGTGGTGTTTATCATTTCCTCTGTTTTCTTGGGTATAGATATCTCCTGTGGGTTGGAATTTTCCTTCTAGGGTCTTCTGTAGAGCCGGATTTGTGGATAGCTATTGTTTATCTTGTTTTCTGTGATTATGGTGATAGAAAGTTTTGCTGGGTATAGTAGTCTGTGCTAGCACCTATGTTCTCGTAGGACTCGTAGGATATCTGCCTAGGCCCTCCTGGCCTTTACAGTTTCTGAGGAGAAATCAGGTGTAATTCTGATGCATCTCCCATTATAAGTTACTTGACCCTTTTTTCTTACAGCTTTTAATATTCTTATTTTGTTCTGTACATTTGGAATTTCAGTTACTACGTGGTGAGAGGAATTTCTTTTCTGGTCTAATCTATTTGGTATACTGTATGCCTCTTGGAATTTTACCAGCATCTCTTTCTTTAGGTTTGGGAAATTTTCTTCTATGACTTTGTTTAAAATGTTTCCTGGACTTTGAAGTTGGGAGTCTTCTCTTTTATCTATGCCTATAATTCTTAGGTTTCATCTTTTCATTGAGTCCTTGATTTCTTGGATGTTGTGGGTGAGAACATTTTTAGATTTCTCATTTTCTTTGGTTGTTGTGCTGATATCTTCAACCGAGTCTTCCATGCCTGAGATTCTGTCCTCCCTCTCTTGTATCTTATTTCTGATACTCATGTCTGTAGTTCCTGTTTTCTTTCCTTGGTTTTCCACCTCCTGGACTGTCTCTGCTTATGTTTTCTTGATTGCTTCCATTTCCAATTTCAGGTCTTGAACTGTTTTATACATTTTCTCTTCCAATTTGTTTGTCCTTGTCTTCAAATCTTTCATAACCTTGTCTCTTTCCCACTCTTTTTTGACTGAGTTAGCTTGGAGGTCTCTAATAGAATTCTCCATTGCTTTCAATTGTAGTATTATGATTTCTTTAAATTCTCTCAGGAATTTATTTTCTTCTTATAAGGCCTCTATCACTTTTATAAGTATAGATTTGTCATCATTTTCATATGTTTCAGCTGTGGTGGGATGGCCAGGGCTTGCTGTATTAGCATCTCTGAATTTTGTTGGAGTCATAGTTCCCTGATTTTTGTTGGTTTTCTTCTTTCGCTGACCTTTAGCCGCCTGGTTGTCCTTAGCTAATTATTCTTAGTGTCTTCTAGACTTGTTGCCAAGGAAGGAACTTTGGTGTAGAGGGGTCTAATCTTGGTAGTCTTTAGCTCTACACACACTGGGTGGGGCCTTGTGTTGGGAGCTGGATCTCGGTGGGCCACCCAAACTTCACCCCTTTCTATTGTGTACCAATGAGGTACTCAGGTTGGTATTGTGGTGGGATGTGTTATTCAAGCCTGCAGTGTCCTGAAATCCAGTGAAGTCAGTGGGGGAGTCAGAGGACCGTGGATTGTAGGCTAGAGCTGCAGATCCTCTGCTGCTCATTTGTCTAGTCTGAGGGTCAGTTCTGTGGTCATGGTTGCCCCACGAAGCTCCTCCTAGTTGGTTCCCAGGGCACCTCTGTGCCGCTCAGCACTAAGCCCTGAGCCCTTGTGGTTTGTGTCACTGGAGAAGTGGGTAATGGCCAAGAACTTGCTGTTCCAGGGCCAGAATTGTAGATGCTGAAGACCTGGTATCCTGCCGAGGAGGGGCAAGTTGCACTGGCAGAGAGATCTGCTAAGAAGATGAGGCTTCTTTTCTTAAATGCCCTGGCATCCTGAGATGGCGGTAAGTTTCTTTAACGCTTAACAGGAGTGCTTTTGTTGATTGACAACTGTGCTTGAGTTGTATAATAATCATGCTCCCCTTGTCGTCTTTGCTAGAGGCTGGAGTAACTTTGCTATTTTATGGCATTGCTCTGGAGTAAACAAATCACTATTCAAACTGGAATCCTGCCATCAAGCTCCACAAATCAGTACTTTGAAGTTCAGTTGATTCATCAAAAGAGATAATGCTGGCCAATTTTTGTTTTTTGTTTTCATGTAATTTGTGATTTAAATATGCTGTGATACCAGTTACCGCTTTCATTCTTGTGACAAAATACATGAAAAATCAACATAAGGAAGGATGTGTTTTGATTCACAGTTCCAGGATAGAGTTTATTATGCCAAAGAGATAGTAGTGGCAGGAAAATGGGGCACTTTGTTACTTTGTTTCTAGGAAGGAAAGAGATGAATTAATACAAGTGATCAGCTAGGGATTTGTTTCTATCAAGTTCTAGCACAATAATAGGATCCCCAATTCAGGGTGAGACTTCCTACTTCAGTTTACCTAGTGTAGATTATCCCCCATCAGTGATTCCAAATTTTGTTAAACTGAAAAAAAAACCACTTAACAATTACCCATCATATATACCAATGGCAAAATAGTTAGAAAAATATTTATGTAATAAATGACAGTGAGTATGTAGCCCTTCTTTAAGTATGTCAATATTTTGTCACTATAGTTATTTGAATTGCAGTTAAACTCAGTAGAGGAATCATATCAAATTTCTTAGTAAATACCAATCTCCCTTGAACCAGGCTGCCTTTACAGCAACATAATAAGTTTTATCAGTTCATAAAGTGATTGCATACATAGCAAATCTCAGCCAATAAAGTCTGTAAAATTAAATGCATTTAAGCTTTGTAATTATCTTTTTCAAATATTTATTATTTTTAAACTATGTACATGTGTGTGCATGGATAGGCGCATGCGAACGGAGGTGCCATAGAGCCCAGATGCATCTGACCTGCCTGGAGCTGGAGTTACAGGTGGTGTAAACTCACTGGTGTGGGTGCTGGGAACTAAACTTGGGAACTTGAGCACTCTCTGCATATGAACAGCATGTGCTCTTAATCATTGGGCCATCTCTCAGCCCCTTGAGTGTCATAGTTCTTAAATACTGGGGGTGCTTACATGTTGTTTAACCACATAATTACCATATGAAGATGACAATATACTTTAGCAATCTCTCTACAATGTGTTCCTTAGTCATTTCAATAGGATTTCATGAAAATAGTTATGGGAAATGTACTGGTTAAGGAATGCATTGCTGATTTATTCATTTTATGAGTGGAGATATTGATGTCTGATGAAAAAGTAACTTGCCCAAGTGATGCAGTGAGTTGGTGTTGGCCCTCAGCTCTGTGGCCTGGTTCTGCTGTGTACCTTTGAGGCTCATATGTCATTGGCTCTGAATTGATGTGTTCGGCGTTGTTCTTTATCTCCTCTTTATTGGGATCATTGCCTGATCCTTGCCTCTCTATGGTAAGAGTTTTTGTTCCCTAAAAACCCAGTTATGATATGAGAATGTTTTTGTTTGAATCCCAGGTGTTAGTTATGGATCTGCTTAAGTATTTCCATGGGTGTTAACTATAATTATGGCTCCTGGGCTGGAAGGAGGGTGACTTAGACAGCAGCAAAAAGTTTGATTCTGAGGACTCCGGGGAAGGGATAAATGCCAGAGTCTAGAAAAGGATGTTTTTTTGTTTTTGTTTTTGTTTTTTTTTTTTTTGAAGAAAGGGGCACACTGAAGGAGGAAGAGGTTGCAGCTTTCCCCACTGTTGCTGCTTCCTGTACTGTTGCTGCTTCATTCTGCTGCTGTGTTTGATGGTTTGATGGTTTTCTGTTGCTGGTTTGCTTGACTGCTGGATCTCCTCAGTACTGAGATTGATATTGCCCTAAAGAACCTGATAACCCCCTAATCAGCAGGAGGCAGTTAAAATAAATCTACATCCCTCATTCTGCTGACCTTCTTTCCCTCCTACCTAGGGTTGAGGTGTTGGAAGGAATAAGAGTTGGAAGGGAGGTAGAGGATTAAGTACTGTAAAATAAAATAGTGTAAATAAAACAGAATAATAAAGTCACATACTACAAGTGGTTCCTAGATAAAGGGAAAGACATAATTGGAAATAGAGTTTCCAATGCTGTGGAGGAGATGTCAGGATTTAAAGGAATGAACAGTGTGTTTCAGGAAGTCAGCAAAGAGTTAATTATGGTTGCTGCCCCCTGTTCTCTCCCCACTTTGGTCCCGGAGGGGATTTTTCATGTTTTCTTCTTCCTCCTATATGGTGTTTTAAGAAAAGACCAGGAGAATGCTTGAGAAATTTGAAAAGTTGCAAGTAGATATAGAGTGGTCTGAGGAACAAAACTTTTTTTTATGAAAACATGGCAGAAATGGCTGTGGAACTAGAGAGTTTGCAAGTAGATTTTGAAGTGCTCAGAAAGCAAAAAGCACCCGAGAGAGAACAAATGGGTTCAGGTGTGGTGACTGAAAATGGGAGCTTCTCACAGGATAAAAGAGGGAATCAGACAGGACTGGAAGCAGATTGCTGTCCTGCCCTGCTTCACAAATTTTTAGTGTGAGGTCCCTGAAGCTCCTGAGTGGGGGCACAGAATCAGCAACAGCATGAGATTTATAAAAGTGAAAGCATTAGAGAATCAGTCCGTTTGAAGAGAAAGGGTTAATCTCAAGCTAATTGCATCACTAGGGGAATGGCCTAGAGTTAGGAGATTAGCACCATTAGCTTTCCCAGTAGCCACCA
>CAJQZJ010000522.1:2056284-2118101 GCA_907164525.1 Lophiomys imhausi | reverse complement strand
TGTTGGTATTTTGATAGGAATTGCATTGAATCTATATATTGCTTTTGGTAGGATGGCCATTTTTATTATGTTGATCCTACCTATCCATGAGCATGGGAGATCTTTCCATCTTCTAAAGGCCTCTTCCATTTCTTTCTTCAAGGGCTTGAAGTTCTTGTTGTACAGGTCCTTTACTTGCTTGGTTAGAGTTACCCACAGGTATTTTATGTTGTTTGTGGCTATTGTGAAGGGGGTTGTTTCCCTTATTTCTTTCTCAGCCCTTTTGTTTGTTGGATAAAGAAGGGCTTCTGATTTTTTTGAATTAATTTTGTGTCCAGCCTCTTTGCTGAAGGTGTTTATCAGCTGTAAGAGTTCTCTGGTGGAATTTTTGGGGTCGCTTATGTATACTATCATATCATCTGCAAATAGGGATAATTTGACTTCTTCGTTTCCGATGTTTATCCCCTTGATGTCCTTTAGTTGTCTTATTGCTCTAGCAAGAACTTCAAGAACTATATTGAAGAGATATGGTGAAAGTGGACATCCTTATCTTGTCCCTCAGTTTAGAGGAAATGCTTCAAGTTTCTCACCATTTATTTTGATGTTGGCCACTGGCCTGCTGTATATTGCCTCTATTATTTCTAGGTACGGCCCTTGTATGCCCGTTCTCTCCAGAAGTTTTAGCATGAAGGGGTGTTGAATTTGTCAAATGCTTTTTCTGCATCTAGCAAGATTATCATGTGGTTTTTTTCTTTCATCTTGTTTATATGGTGAATGACGTTGATAGATTTTCATATGTTGAACCATCCCTGCATCCCTGGGATGAAGCCTACTTGATCATGGTGTATGATACTTTTGATGTGTTCTTGCATTCGGTTTGCTAGTATTTTATTAAGTATTTTTGCGTCTATGTTCATGAGGGAGATTGGTCTGAAGTTCTCTTTCTTTGTTGGGTCTTTGTGTGGTTTAGGAATAAGGGTGATTGTGGCCTCGTAGAATGAGTTTGGCAATGTTCTTTCAGATTCTATTTGGTGAAAGAGTTTGAAAAGTATTGGAGTTAGCTCCTCTTTGAAGGTCCGGTAGGATTCCATGCTAAAGCCATCTAGCCCTGGGCTTTTTTTGGTTGGGAGATTTTTAATGACTGTTTCTATTTCCTTAGGGGTTATAGGGCTGTTTCATCTGTTTATCTGATCTTGATTTAGCTTCGGTAGGTGGAATCTATCAAAAAAATTGTCCATTTCACTTAAGTTTTCAAATTTGGTGGAGTATAGATTTTTAAAGTAGGATCCAAATATTCTCTGGATTTCCTCAATGTCTGTTGTTATTTCACCCTTTTCATTTCTGATTTTGTTATTTTGTGTTTTTTCCCTGTGTCTTTTAGTTAATTTGGCTAAGGGTCTGTCTATTTTGTTGATTTTCTCAAAGAACCAACTCTTGGTTTCATTGATTCTTTGTATAGTTCTTTTTGTTTCTAAGTTGTTAATTTCAGCCCTAAGTTTAATGATCTCCTGCCTTCTCCTCTTGGGAGTGTTTTCTTCTTTTTTTTCCAATTCACCCAGTTTAGCTGTTAATTCGCTAATATGAGCTGTCACAATTTTCTTTTTGAAGGCACTTTATGCTATGAACTTTCCTCGTAGCACAGCTTTCATTGTGACACATAGGTTTGGGTATGTTGTGTCTTCATTTTTGTTGGATTTTAAGAAGTCTTTGATTTCCTTCTTTATTTCTTCCCTGACCCAGTGGTCCTCTAGTAAATAGTTGTTCAATTTCCATGTGAGTGTAGATTTTCTGATGATTCTTTTGCTATTGAAGTCCAGCTTTATTCCATGGTGGACTGATAAGATACAAGGGGTTATTTCAATTTTCTTGTATCTGTTGAGGCTATCTTTGTGTCCAACTATATGGTCGATTTTGGAGAAGGTTCCATGAGGTGCTGAGAAGAAGGTGTATTCTTTTGTGTTTGGGTGAAACATTCTGTAGATATCTGTTAGGTCCATTTGGTTCATGATCTCTGTTAGACTCATTATTTCTCTGTTTGGCTTCTGTCTTGATGATCTGTCCATAGTTGTGAGTGGGGTGTTGAAATCTCCCACTATTAAAGTGTTTGGATCGATGTGTGATTTAAGTTTTAGAAGCGTTTCTTTTATAAATGTAGGTGCCTTTGTATTTGGGACATAGATGTTCAATATTGAGATGACCTCTTGGTGTATATTTCCTTTAATGAGTATGTAATGCCCTTCTCTGTCTTTTTTTATTAACTTCACTTGGAAGTCTATTTTGTTTGATATTAGGGTGGCTACTCCAGCTTGTTTCCTGGGTCCATTTGCTTGGAAGACCTTTTCCCAGCCCTTTACTCTGAGGTAGTGTTTATCTTCAATAGTGAGATGTGTTTCTTGTATACAGCAAAAAGATGGGTCTTGTTTACGGATCCAGTCTGTAAGTCTGTGTCTTTTTATTGGAGGGTTGAGTCCATTGATGTTGATGGATATTAGTGACCAGAGATTGTTATTTCCCATTATTTTGGTATAGCTGGCTGTCTTGTGTTTCTCTTTTGTTTAGTTGCTGTGGAGGTTTCTATTTCCTCTGTTTTATTGGGTGTAGTTATGTTCTCTGTGTTGGAATTTTCCTTCTAGGATCTTCTGTAGGGGTGGGTTTGTCAGGAGATATTGTTTGAATTTGATTTTGTCATGGAATATCTTGTTTTCTCCTTCTATGTTGATAGAGAGTTTTGCTGGGTATAGTAGTCTGGCTTGGCACCTCTGTTCTCTCAGGGCTCGTAGGACATCTGTCCAGGCCCTTCTAGCTTTTAAAGTTTCTGAGGAGAAGTCAGGTGTGATTCTGATGGGTCTGCCATTGTATGTGACTTGGCCTTTTTCTCTTACAGCTTTTAACATCCTTTCTTTTTTTCTACATTTGGAGTTTCTATTATTATGTGGCGAGAGGAGTTTCTTTTCTGATCTAATCTGTTTGGTGTTCTGTAAGCCTCTTGGATTTTTACTGGCATCTCTTTCTTTAGGTTTGGGAAGTTTTCTTCTATGATTTTGTTGAAGATATTTCCTGGACCATGGAGTCGGGAGTCTTCTCTTTCCTCTATGCCTATAATTCTTAGGTTCCATCTTTTCATTGAGTCCTTGATTTCATGGATGTTGTGGGTGAGAGATTTTTTAGCCTTCTCATTTTCTTTGGATGTTATACTGATTTCTTCCATTGAATCTTCCATGCCTGAGATCCTGTCTTCCATCTCTTGCATCCTATTTTTCATACTCACATCCGTAGTTCCTGCTCTCTTCTCTTGATTCTCCATTTCCTCCTTTAACTCTGACTGTGTTTTCTTTATTGTTTCCATTTCTATTTTCATGTCTTGAATGGTAGTGTTCGTTTTGTACATTTCCTTCTCCAGTTTGCTTGTTTTTGTCTGGAGATCTTTCATTGCTTTATCCTTTTCCTGTTCAAGCTGGGTCACCTTGGCTTGGAGCTCTTTAATGATGTTATTCGTTGTTTTGACTTGTAGAATTGTGACTTCTTTGAATTCCTTCATAGTTTTAAGTTCTTCTTGAAGGGACTTTATCACTTTCCATAATGTAGAATTGTTATCGTTTTCATGTGCTTCAGTTGTGGTGAGGTGGTTCGGGCTGGACGGAATAGCGTTGCTTTCTTTTGTTGGAGACATTTCGCTCTGTTTTTTTTTTTTTTTTTTTTTTTTTTTTTTGTCTCTGGCCTCTGGCCATGAGGAATTTTTTTTTTTTTTTGCTGTCTTCTGGACTTGGGTCCAAAGGGGGCACTGTGGTGTAGGAGTTGCCTTACTCCACCCCTATAAGGAGAGTCATTCAGTCCCGCCTCCCAGGTGGGGACCTAATTAATTCAGGTGGCGGAGCTGTGCACAAGTGAGCTCTGATTCCCCGCTGGAAGGGCCCTTACTAGTACAAAAGTTCAATATAGGACAGTTTCAAATATCTCACAGTTTGTCCGGGGTTGGTTCCTGTAGGGGGTAAATCTGCAGTTCATCTCCAATAGCCTTGCAGCTCCTGAGGCTTGGAAGCTGGCCTGTGACATCACAGACTGGGATCTGAAGGTCCTTTGCAGTGGAGCTACTTCACTTCCAAGGGTCGCAACCTTTCCCAGATAATTGGATTGTCTGTGTGAGACCTGGGAGTGCCCAGCAGGGTGGGCATTATCTCTGCGTGGTTTCTAAATCTGCCGGCTGGGTATTAGGTTGGAACTTACCGGGTATTTCTCCTTTTGGGGGGATGGGTTATCCTGATTCCTGGGTCCAGAGGCTTCCTAGCATGTCCGAGAGTAGGAAGGGGCGTCCTGCCCAGGCATCTTCCGTGGTCCCTGTGTAGCTGGGTGAGATTTAGAAGGGGTCGTGCCCTTTGTACAGCGTCCTGCAACACTTGCTGCCTTGTGACTGTTGACCCCGAAATCAAAATACATCCGCGCCGGCCACCGCCATCTTGGATCCCCCCAGAAGCGAAAATATCTTTAAATGTCATATTCCACAAATCTCTTGAGGTTTTGGAGACCATATATCAATCTCTGTATTTTTGAATGAGCAAATGTTGCTTGTCTCTAATGACTTAATATCTGGTTAACTTAAAAAATAGCTGAGATTAACTAAACTAATACTTTTTAAAAAATCGTAAGTTTGAATGAATACTAACTTGCATTTCTTAACTATCCTAGAGAGTTTGTGATAATTGTTGTCAAACAGAGTAGAACTTTACCTTGCATTTTTAAGAATTAAAAATGTACAATACCTAACCAAAATATAGCCTTAATTTTGTATCAATATACAAAGATCTATAGGAGTAGATTCAATACTATACCCATTTTCCTATCATTCTTATGTCATGTCTATAGTCTTAATTTTGTGTTAATAACAAGGATCCGTAGGACTAGATTCAATAATCTATCCTTTTATCTTATCATTTCTATATTATGTACTCATATTTCCCCTCTTTTTTCTTTTCAAATCTTCTCCCTTTATATAAGAGAGAAAGAAGAATAAAGAAAAAGAAAGAGAGAAATCCCTGAGTCTAACCTCCTATACCTTGCTTAACAAGACCATATAACAATTTGTAACCATTACTCCTAAACAACATCTATAACCCATCAAATAATTAAAGAATCATCCACCCCACTTTTTGGGAATGTGATGTTGCTCTCTTAAAATTGCTTCCTGCTGAACTGGGACATAGAAAACCTGTTTGGGGGCCCAAATAAAATGGAAAAATGGTTAAGCAAGTTAATAGTAACATTTGTTTTCCAGTCTCTATGTGCTCCATAATTTAGATGTCCTGAGTAGTTTGTAGTCCAAGACTGAACTTTGGGTGGGAAAGTTCAGGGTTTTATTGGAGTCCTGGTTGGAACAGTCTGTAAGGCTGAACCATCTTAGCAAGCCATTTGAAGTTGTTCTGGATGTAGAATTTGGAGGAAACAGCTATTGAGGCATTCTGTGAGGCTGGATCATCTGGGGTTGTCTTGTCTTCTTTGGTGTCTGGTCCCTTTGTTCTGAAAATATATAATTTCTCACAAGTAACATATAGTTCTGCAAATACCAAAATGCCTTGGATATGCAGGATGCACAAGTCAAGTAAGGAATATTTTCTGTTCTTTGTTTGAACAGAAGAAAGACATTTGTAAGTCTCCATTCATGTCATATAAAAGGATGGCATGTAATAGTATTACATATATATGCTATATATGATCTCTTTTAAATGAAAATACAGCATAAGACTGTATGGAGTTTAAGTATTCTACTCTACAGTTGACATAAATTTGTCAATTGATTAAAACTGTGTGTTGTTCTGGCCTTTTGTAGATTAGGTTGGCCTCAAACTCAAAAAAAAAAAAACAAAAAAAAAAAACCTATCAGTCTCTGTCTTTGTCTCCCACATTTTGGGATCAAAGGTATGCTTTTATATATTTTTTTCTTTTCTTTTCTCCTTTCTTTGGAGATTTAATTTCTATGTGGATATGTCTATCCTTATTGAGACAGGGTTTCTCTTTGTAGCTTGGGCTGTCTTTACTTGCTCTGTAGAGCTCTGTTGATTAGATTGGTCTCAAATACACAAGGAACCTGCTTTTTCCTTGTCTCCCAAATTTTGAGATCAAGGTATGAATTTAAATAATTGAATTACCCTTATTAAACAATAACATTAATTAAACCATTTTATATTAGTTTGAGTTCCAATTCTCCAATGGAAGCCCCATTCTTAAGGAGATTGGTGTAGAATAACACGATATGCTATTTTATGTTAGCTTTTCTTAACTGTTGGCTGTGGGAGGCATGCAGTTTTCATGTTCTTCCTCAGCCTAACTCTGGTTCCTTACATTTATGAACAGAATCTCTCTCTCTCTTTCTCTCTCTCTCTCTCTTTCTCTCTCTCTCTCTCTTCAAGACAGGAATTCTCTGTGTATCCTTGCCCTGGACTCACTTTGTAGACCAGGATAGCATTAAATTCACAGATATCAGACTGCTTCTGCCTCCCAAGTGCTGGAATGAAAGGCATGCACCACCACACCCAGCAATTAACCTATCTCTTTTGGGGGCAAAATGCCTCTTGAAACCAGTTCTCCAGTGGGAGCCCCACACCTAAAGAGACTGGCTTGTGACCCCTTTCTCTTTACCTAAATTTAAGATTATGTGTATTTATCAATTATATCAGTAAAGACAATATTAAACTTAACATTACAAAAAATGTGTCATTTTTGAATTCTAGACTGTCTTTAGTAATCAGGGTTCGTGCCCTGCCTCCATTGTTTAAACCAGGCTGTTCTAGAATTGAGACATCTGTCTGTTTCTTCCTCTAGTGTGATTAGATTAAGGGTATGTGCCTGTACCACCCTGCTCAAATATTTCATTTAAATCCCAGATATTAATAACTCTGTAACCCAGAGAACAACTTTGAACTGTAGTGACAATTCAAAATCTGCCCCAAATCTTCAAAAATACCTTATGTTTTAGTAATACCAATCCAGAAAAATATCCTTTCTATCTCCTGATATAGGAAAATCAAAGACATCTAAACAACAACCAAGCAAAGAAACAACATTCCAAAAGCCTTGGTCTAACCATGCCATCCCATGCTGCAATTAAAGCCCTGGTCATTATTCCTTGGAATCTAGTTGCAACTATATTTCATTGGTGGGCCCATCCCAGAGAGCCCTGAAAAGCACCTAGTAACCAAGGGGCTCTTAGCTCCAGCTGCCATCAATTTTGTATTATCTATCAGGAAGGGCCTCCCTACTCCCTCCATTATCATTGTTGGAAATTTAGAATTCCATCTGTAATTTCCTTCCTTTAAGCCTATCCTAGTTTGAACTTTCTCAAAAAAGATACACAGAATCACAATTGTCAGAGTAAAAATCATTTGCATGCTAAGGGAAACAAACTCAATTGGAATCCAAATGTATTGAGGCATTATGAATTCCTCCCACTCTTTGCCTAGGAAACTACCTTTTACCCAGGCCTTCTCAGGCTGTAAGCATGTATTATAATTGCCATAGTTGGGTGCCATTTATAGAAATAAGAAATAATTAATTAAATTGTTTAACAGTATTTATATTACTGTTAATTGATTGGTAGCTGTTAATCCTTAACCAGCCATTATAAATCAGCACACAGATGCCACATGGATTTTAACAAGCCTTGGCCTGAATTGAGCAATCTTGTCCCATCTAAGCTAGCTCTTAATTCTATTTCTGAATAAAGCCCTGGATAATATACATACATTCCCCTGGGCTGTTTTTCTTCACACTATGCCAAGGTTCCAGGTCACATGGAATGAGGTCCTTTTCTCTAACCCATGGCATGTGTCTTCCTTCCTGCTCTTTGTTTTCTCTCTTGGAGGCTTCTCTTACCCATCAACCTCTCTGCTTCTGAAGCCCATGCCTTATTCCTACCTACCTCTGTCTTTGCCCAATCTCAGGCCTCAGCATTTACTCAGCCAATCAGAGAATGCCTCAGAAGGGGCGGGAACCAGATCTCAGCATTGAAATCAGCTCTTATTAGACCTTTCCCCAACATACATGCTATTTGTATCTTTCTGGGTCTGGGTTAGCTCACTCAGGATGAGATTTTCTAGTTCCATCAATTTGGCTACAGATTGCATGATTTCCTTGTTTCTGATAGCTGAGGAATATTCCATTGTGTAAATGTACCACAGTTTTTTTTTATTCATTCTTTGGTTGAGAGACATCTGGGTTGTTTCTAGTTTCTAGCTATTACAAATAAAGCTGCTATGAACATAGTTGAGAAGTCCCTGGGATTTGGTGAAGAATCTTTTGGATATATGCCCAGGAGTGGTATGGCTGAGTCTTGAGGCAAAGCTGTTCCAAGTTTTCTAAGATATCACCAGACTGATTTCCATAGTATTTATACAAGTTTGCACTCCCACCAGCAATGGAGGAGTGTTTCCCTTTCTCCAAAAACCTCAGCAGCATGTGCTGTTATTTGCGTTTTTGACCTTAGGCATTCTGACAGGTGTGAGATGGAATGTCAGAGTTGTCTTGAGTTGCATTTCTCTGATGATTAAAGATGTTGAGGATTTCATCAAGTGTCTCTAGACCATTAAAGATTCCTCTTTTGTGAATTCTCGGTTTAGCTCTGTTTTCCATTTTTGATTGGATTATTTGGTTTGTTGGTATTTAATTTCTTGAGTTCTTTATATATTTTGGATATTAACCCTCTGACACCAATATGTGAGTTTGGTAAAGATCTTTTCCCAATCCGTATGCTGCCATTTTGTTGACAAACTCTTAGCCAAACTAACTAAAAGGCAGAGGGAAAATACACAAATCAACAAAATCATGGATGAAATGAAAAGGGAAAAATAACAACAGATATTGAAAAATCCAGAGAATCTTTAGGTCTTACTTCAAGAACCCGTACTCCCCAAAATTTGAAAACCTAAGTGAAATGGAAATTTTTCTTGATAGAGTCCACCTACCAATGTTAATCAATATCAGGTTAACAAAGTAAACAGTTCTGTAACCCCTAAGGAAATAGAAATATCCAAATTAAAAGTCTCTCAACAAAAAAAAAAGCCTAGGACCAGATGGATTCAAGCACAGAATTCTACCAGACCTTCAAAGAGGAGCTAACACCAATACTCTTCAAACTCTTTCACAAAATAGAAACAGAAGGAACACTGCCAAACTCATTCTATGAGACCACAGTTACCCTGATATCTAAGCACATAAAGATCCAAAAAAGAAAGAGAATTTCAGAGCAATTTCCCTTATGAACATAGACACAAAAACACTTAATAAAATACGTGCAAATTGAATCCAAGAACACATTAGAACTATCATACACCATGATGTAGGCTTCATCCCAGAAATGCAGGGGTGGTTCAATATTCAAAAATCCATCAGCGTAATCCATCATATAAACAAGCTGATATTTAATTTCTTCCTATATGAACTTTTTAATTACATATAGGTAAATTTCCTCTTTTACTCTAAACTACTTGTGAATGTAAGAATGCACCTTTTCTCCCTAGAGCACACATGGTTATAATTTCATTTTCTGTACTTACAATGAATTTCCCTGAATCAGAGAATAGCTAAAATCAGTGTAATTGTGATTAATTATTTAGGATAATTCACAGGAAAGCTTTAGTGTGCTGTTGAAACCATGGCTCATTGATGAGAAATTATCAAATTACAACATTGCTCAACAAGCTATTTTGAGTAAAACAAAGCTATCATTAATGATATGAAATGATCATATCAAAAATGTCTTTATTTTTCTCCTGTGTTCTGAGGCTAAATGTTTTCTTATATGTAAGGTAAAAGAAAATTATGTACAGAAAACACATAACAAACTATGAGTGATGCTTAGCATTTCTCCTTAGCAAATGTCAAGAAGCTGGCTTGTAAAAATGTCTTTGGAAAAATTTTACATATATGGGTGAAAATGTCATAATGAAACCTATTGTCTCATAAATATAATATATACTAATGACAAATAAAATTTCTTTAAAGAAAAAATATATCCCATGACAAATTTCACTTTCTTTTTATCTTGATAAACTTGATTATAATTATTCCTATGGAAAATAGTTTCCATCTTTGAAACATAATCAATGGATTCTCCCTTCTAACATTGCCAATTCTCTTACTTGTAGTCTTTGTATTTATTTCACAAATGGGAAAATGGATCAAGACTGTATACATAGAACCTGATCAAACTGTTTTTAATAATAATTATTGCTCATCCCAACAGAATGAGTTAGATAAAGTCACAAAAGTCCTAGAGCCTAAATCTTTCCAATTAACATTGTCACTGATTCTCCCCTCACAGCCATCACCACCTCTGTGCTGGAAACTGTTAAAAATCCAAACTGATAATCTTATGCATAATATTTTCCCTCTGGCACAGTAAATAATTTGTTCCAGGTCTTTGTAATTTGGCAATACCCACATGTGTAATTTGGTACTGCCTGGGGCTTTGGCACAATGAATGTACAGGTAGATACTCTAATCTACCCTCTGTCTTTTCTTACACCTGTCCTAAAGGCCACTGATGGGTACACTATAAATCACAACCCTGCTCTATTTCTGCAAGCAAACTTTCACCTACCCAAGAACCAGGCCAAAACTATAGTTCTCCAGTATCCCAATTATACTAAATTGAATACTAGACCACTTCCCTCAGGTAGTAGTTTCTGATAAACAGACTAAAGTGATCTGTGAAAAAAATGGATATTACTATTGTCTGAAATTTGGCAAACAATAATTTGTTCATGTTTCTGTAGATACTTTCTTAAATATGACATGGGCAATGGCTCAACCAGGACAGAATGTTTCCCATATCATATATAACACAGTATTGCCTTGTTTCTATAAGAATTCTTAGCAAAATCAACATTGAAATGGCCCTGCATACCTACCTCATAAAATCTAACTTTTTTAACAATACTTTCATGCTACACATAAAACTGTGATAGTATGTAACTCTACAGGACAAGCACTTGTAGAACACAAACAGTGCACCATGAAGTTCTATTTACAAAAATGATAAGTGGGAATAGAGGGCTTAGACAATAGGACACAGCAACTATGTTTGTCTTGAGTATTAATACACATAAAATTTTGAATAGTTTCAGAGTACTGCATTTTTTCTGAAAGACAATTACTATTTTAATAATTCAAAGGACCTGATGTTATTGCAAACTCCTATTTGATGTGCTGCTCTTGGTTCTCAAGATTCAGACAAGAGATGTGATCAGGTAGAATAGAAAATTTTTGTTTATGTCATTTCATAAGTAGGACACCTTCTGGCTTCCTTGGCACAAAATGAAAATCTGATATGATCCAGGTCTTATCCTGTCCTGGAAGCTCAATGTCTGAAGTTGGGGAGAAAGGGAGACTGTAGCATAAATCAGTGGTATTGGGGGGGTGCAGGTGAGTGACAGGGCAGTGAGGGGGGCCCACATCTACTATGGGGGGTGAGAATAGGCTGTGTACCAGTTCGAGCAGGAGTGGGCAATGCTTCCCTCTAATATACCCCCCACCCTCAAAGTGTGAATGCTTTGTGTTTTCAATTCTCCCCATCAATAATGCTGGCCCAGCCTCACAAAATGATTTTGATTGTGATCCCTGAAGGTATGGCTACTGGTCTGACAATTTGCCAGGAGGCCGTGGCCACTGCATTAAAACCCCACCTGAAAACAGGACTCCACATATACCATTACCTGGATGACATCTTGGTATAGGGAGATTCATCCACCTTGCTCTCCCTAGTTAAAGACCAATTAATACCTCCCCTATCCTCTCTAGAATTTAAAATAGCTGCCCCCACACACACAAAATACAACTCACTCCACTCATTATATTTCCAGGAACAGAAATTTCGCTTACCTTGATCCATCCTTACCTCAAACCCACACGTTTCTTTCCCCAAAACTTAACTCTTGCCTCCCTCCAGAGCTTTTGGGGTAACCTTAACTTGGTTAAGCTGTAACCTTTGACCTTGGCTCTCCCTTCCCACAAGCACCCTTCAATCCCTTGGGAGGGTGGAACTGGAAGGTTGGAAGGAAGGGACTGTGATGGAGATGTAACTTGAAGTAATAAATAAACATAAAAAAATTAAAATTAATGAGATGAAGAAGTTTGTGGACCCTGCCTTCCCTATTTGTCCTGTAGTGTAAGGTTGTGGACCACGGCTCCATGGGACCTGATGAGCCAGGCAAGACTGAACAAAATCCAAGCCCGAGGACCCTAAAGGTTTGCCAAATGTTCTCTCTCTGATTTTGCCAGCCCAGGGGCATGTAAACAACGTGAGCATTGGTTGCAACAATATCATTGGTCAACAGGGACATCCAACTCAAATCAACTCTGAGATTCCATCACACACTAATCAGAATGGCTAAGATCAAAAACTCAAATGAGAGCACATGCTGGCGAGGATGTGGAGAAAGAACAATCCTCCTTTGCTGGTGGAAGTGCAAACTTGCACAACCACTTTAGAAATCAATCTGGTGATATCTTAGAAAACTGGCAATAGTTCTACCTCAAGATCCAGCCTTACAGCTCCTGGGCATATATCCAAAAGAATATGCAAAAGATACTCCAGCAAACTACAAAGACATCACCTCACCAAGCAGCTTTATTCATAATTGACACTGGAAACAACCCAGATGTCCTTCAACCAAAAACTGGATTAAAAAAAAAAAAACTGGTACATTTACACAATGGAATACTACTCAGCCATCAGAAACAAGGAAACCATACAATTTGCAACCAAATGGATGGATTTAGAAAAGCTCATCCTTATATATTTGGTTGTGAGCCTAGCCTTTAACGGCTGAGCCATCTCTCCAGGGGCCAAATAGGTATAAACTGAACATTGGGAAGGTATACTGGGCCAATTTACTCTTATAAATGTGGCATATTTATATCTATTGTTTTGTATAATACTTACTGTTATAAGAGAAGGAACCAGCTGTTGGACTGAAAGGGGAAACCTCTGGAGGGAAGAGGGTGGAAGGGCGGGTTAGGAAGGGGGAATAGGGAGGGGTTTGTTACTGAGATGTAACTTGAAGAAAAAAAAATAAAGTATTTAAAAAAAAACAAAGAGGAAAAAAAAAAGAAAAGCTCATCCTGAATGAACTAACTAAGACTAAGAAAGATACACATGGTATATACTCTATTATAAGTGGATATTAACCATATAGCATAGGCTAACCATCCTACAACCCACAGACCCAAACAGACAGGAACCTAACATAACTATCCTATGAAAAACTCCACCCATCAGTGATTCATGGACCCTGCTGCTTGTTAGTGGAACACCTTATCCTAGTTGGACTGCCATATCAAGCTCCAGTACAAGAGGAAGCTCTTAACCCTCATGTGACTGATGAACTGAGGAGATTTGTTATGTGGAGTCTCCCCTCATCTGAAGAGAGAAGAGGATGGAGATGGAAAAGAGGGAGGGAGGGAAGGTAAGACCTAGAGGGGAAGAGGGAGGGGACTTTGAACAAGATGTAACTTGAAAATTTTATAAAGAAAGAAAAAATATATATTAAATCCATTGATCTCCTTTAATAGAGAAAAATAAAAGACAAAACTGAAAAACTCCATGAAATATAATTTGGAACACTTTGTTTCTAAAAGATTTACTTCTTAGCTGAATAGACTGGTTCAAATTGATAACTGTAAAGAGAATCATCAACATCAAATAAACATCCTTAGTACCAAAAAATGTGATCAATTTGTGGCACCTCCCAGGAAAAGTAATCATTGTTTCTTGTAGAAATGACTGATTTCAAGAATAGAACAGCTGACATAGAAACTGGAAACATTTTATAGATCAGGTAACAGTAAGGGTCTTACTGTGTTCCTTAACTTTCCTAATGCTGCAACCCTTTAATACAATACAGTTCCTCATGTTGTGGTGACCCTCAACCATGAAATTATTTTTGTTGTTACTTCATGACTTTAATTTTGCTACTGTTACAAATAGTATTGTAAGTAGGTTTGGATTGGGAAATTTGCCAAGGGGATCACAATTCAAGTTGGGGACTGCTGAATAAAGTCGTCAAATATTTTTCAAGTTGCATAAAAATCAATTGGGAGATTTGTACTGTGTGTAGTTGAGAATTGTAACACCTACTTATTTTTTAATATTTATTTTTTACTTCAGGTTACATCTTCATCTCAGTGCCCTCTTTCCACCCCTTCCAGTCCTGCCTTCCCACCCTCTACCCCCTATCCCTTCCATCCCACTCCTCTGGAGTGGAGTGTCCCTACATAACAATCCCATGACCCAGTTCAGCAGTCATATGAGGGCCAAGAGCCTCTTCACACACTGGGGGCCTACAAGGCAGCACCACTAGAGAAAAGTGTCTCATTGATAAGAAGCAAAGTCTATGTCCCTATTCCCTTTGGTGCATTGGTTGTAGTATAGTTATCCTGTACTATATGGCTAAAATCCTATTATAAGTGAATAGATGCCATGTGCATCCTTCTGAGTCTGGGTTAGCTCATCCAGGATGAGGTTCTCTACTTCCATCCATTTGGCTACAAATTGCATGATTTCATTGTTTCTGATGGCTGAGTAGTATTCCATTGTGTAGATGTACCACAGTTTTTTTGTTTTGTTTTGTTTTTTTGTTTTTTGTTTTTATCCATTCCTCAGTTGAGGGACATCTGGGTTGTTTCCATTTTCTAGCTATTACAAATAAGGTTTCTATGAACATAGATGAGGAAATGTACTTGAGGTTTGGTGAGGAATCATTTGGATGTATACCCAGAAGTGGTATGGCTGGGTCTTGAGGTAGAGCTATTCCAAGTTTTCTAAGATATTGCCAGACTGATTTCCATAGTGGTTGTACAAGCTTGCACTCCCACCAGCAATGGAGGAGTGTTCTTTCTCTACAACCTTGACAGCATTTAACACCTAATTCTATTGGAACAATTCCAACAGCAACATTAATTTAAGTGGGTCTAAGTTCATTATCTTTTTTAACGTTTATTTATTACTTCCTTACGTCTCCATTGCCACTCCCTCCCTCCACCCCCTCCTAGTCCCTCCCTGTTACCCTCTATGCCCTCTCCCACCCCTCACATGCTTCTGTGTGGAATGTCTCCACGTATCACCCCCCACCCCAGTTCGTTAGTCACATGAGGTCTAAGAGCTTCCTCTTGCACAGGAGATGTACATGGCAGTTCCACTAGGGTGGAGTGTCCCACTAACAGGTAACCAAGTCCATGTTCCTGCTCTTTTGCGTCTACTGATTGTAGGATGGTTATCCTGTACTATATGGCTAAAATCCAGTTATAAGTGAATATATGTCATGTGTATCTTTCTGAGTCTGAGTTAGCTCACTCATGATGAGCTTTTCTACTTCCATCCATTTGGTTGCAAACTGCATGATTTCCTTGTTTCTGATAACTGAGTAGTATTCCATTGTGTAAATGTACCACAGGGTTTTTTTGTTTTGTTTTGTTTTTGTTTTTTTTTTATCCATTCTTTGGTTGAAGGACATCTGGGTTGTTTTCAGTTTCTAGCTATTACAAATAAAGCTGCTATGAACATAGTTGAGATGTCCTTGTGGTTTGGTGAGGAATCATTTGGATGTACACCCAGAAGTGGTATGGCTGGTTCTTGAGGTAGAGCTACTCCAAGTTTTTTAAGATATTGCCAGACTGATTTTCATAATGGTTGTACAAGTTTGCACTCCCACCAACAATGTGGGAGTGTTTCCCTTTCTCTGCATCCTCGCCAGCATAAGTTGTCTTTTGAGTTTTTGATCTTAGCAATTCTGACAGGAGATGGAATCTCAGAGTCATCTTGAGTTTCATTTCTCTGATGATTAAGAAACACTCTGTTGAGTGTTTCTTCAAGTGTCTCTTGGCCAAAGAGAATGAGAAATCTAAAAACGTCCTCACTCATAACATCGAAGAAATCAAGGACTGGAAAGTTCATTATCTTTAAATCTGTTGGTTTATGATGTCAGAAAACCTCTTAGTGGACACATTAGGAAAATGCTAGGAGACAACTTTATTTTAAAACTTGGAAGTAAATGAGGAGGAAAAATCTGTTTTGCCTTTCCTATAGAAGAAATTTAACTGAAAAAAAAATGCTAGAGAAACTTCCTCTAACACAGTGTTATAGTAAATTCATGAAGGGTAGTGGTAGCACTGGCATAACACCTCTCTGAAAATGCTAGTGAATGAAGGGATTGAGATTGCAATGACTCAACACCCCACACATGTCTCAGTGGACTAACTCTTTGCAGACTCAGGAAACTCACCTGTCTTTCCAGTACTGAATATACAACTCCTACTGTGCAGTAGTTTCTCACTAAATGTATGTTAAGCAGATGAATATTGAGTCCCAGGAATCTAAAGAATGTATACCATAATATTTTGTATTGCTTTATTAGCATGCCTAAAGTGTTGTTTTGATTGGATGGGCTCCCCTAAGAGCCTCCAAATTCCTCAGGCAAGTTGTTGCTAGGCTGGATGGAGAGCAGGTAGGGAGTGGCAAACAGAAATATATCAGGGATTGAAATCAACAAGAGCACATCCACAGAGGCAACATCCCACCAGAAGCCCCTAGCATGGTCTAAACAGCATTGGTGGAGTCCATGGGAACACATGTTTTCAGAGAAGTTTCAGAACAACTTCATGACAATTACTGAACTATTGCCATTTCCAACTGGCAGCTGAGGAAACTGTCCCAGAAAAGTAAGTGTGTCTGAGATCATGTATCCTGTGAGTTCAGTACCCTGATAAGACCTTTTCCTTTGTATATCTTATGTCAAATCATTTGAATTGTATGTGATGGCAAGCTATCTCCAGATTCGAGGTTCTTAAGTGTGACCAAAAATGAACACAGTTATTCAAGGTTTACCCTATGTAGGTAGAGATCAGAGCCATTATGCCACAGATAATAGTATACCTTAATGACACCCGTGATGCATGTGGAAATGCTTTGAAATTGATATATGCCCTTAACTGATAGTGTAATAACATGGTTGAAGAGTGTACATCCCCTTTTAATGGATGTTCTCTCCTAATCAGATCTAAAATTGAGGAAAAGTATTGGCTTCCAAGTATAAGGTCTATAAATTCGGGGCACCGGAAGGAAGGGTTTCTTTTAAAGCAGCCTTTTTTTTTTTTGTTAGAGGCTCATCTCCACTGATACATAAATTAAAGCAACTATCTTGATGTGTTTGTGGTGCTGTGTTGTGGTCACAGGATAGGAGACTTTTGGGCATAAAAGAAAGCAAAGAAAAATGAACATGCCTACAATCAAATTAAAACCTAATCTTAGTCCCAGGACAGTAAGTGAACTTTCCATCTCTACATCTAGGAGATGTCATTGAGAATTATTCTCTGTCTACATAGCAAACAATGTTCCTTGAAACCTAGTTTTCTTTTTGATATATGGTAATCCTGGGTTGGCAGGGCTTATTAAGAGAACGCTATTTTGTAGACACTGTAAATGATGTGACAATCCAGGTGTTCCCCAGGAAGGAGGAACCTGCGTTTATTCACGGGGATTTCCCCAGGTGCTCTCAGCCCCAGGCTTATTTCTTGTGAGTCCCTTTCATTGCATAGAGTCAGCAATGAGGCAGAAACTTAAACCTCTGCCTTTCTTTTGTTAGGGAGACCTTTCACTGTCAGCTTCTCTTTGGGAAGCCAGAGTCTAAGTGCTTTATTCCCAGGAAGAGAGTGTCTTCCAGAGCTACAGAAATCAAAAACTGGAGGAGGAGACACCTGCTGGAGAAAGGACAGGGACAGGACGACAGGACTAAAGAAAGAAAACATCGGCCAATAAAGAGAGAAGTGGCTGTACTCTTCCCTGCTAGGCTGGGACAGTGTAAGATCCTCAGGTATTTCTGAATGTGAGTGTTCCCCAGATGCCCTCCTTCTTTAAGAGGCTAGACTTCATCAGTGAACATATAAACATGGTGAAGGAAGTCCTCATTATCTCCCTTGTTTAAGCTGTCCTTCAAACAGGAAAACTTTGTCTCTGTTTTTCTAGATGAATCAGGGACTAGCACTTGTTTATCATCTTGCAGAGTTTGTTGGTTTTGGATTTGCCTCTACACAAACTCTTCCTTGTTTTCCAAGCCTTGAATCTTTCTCTACTGCTTAATTTATGAATAGAGGATGCACAGCAATGTGAGCCAGGCTTCAGCATGTCCTGCCAGCTCTATGTCTGCAGTTCAGGAGAAAGGAAAGAGGCCCTCAATTCAGTGACCTGTAAGATCAGGCCTGTTGTCATCCTTCAGAGTTCAGGTATATGGTCTGATAAGGTAAAATTATACCTCGTGACATTAATACTTATGGTTAGAGAAGCAGAAATGTTACATACTAGGATCTAAATTTCCCATTGACCAAGACCCACAATGTTTTCCAGTAATTTTCAGGAGGTAATTCATTTTTCTGGGAGACCGTCGTGCAAGGGTTCTGTCATGAGCAAGTTGGTTCTTGTATCTGATTTAGATAATGAAGTGGTTGGATTTCTTTCACATACATATGAAGTGCCTGCCCAATTGTGATGGGCTCATCATGGGGATGTGTGGCTGGAAGAAAGTTTTCTGAATGAATGAATGGGATGTTGTGTGTTATTTGATGGTGTGTCTGTGTGTGTGTATGTATGTTGCTCTAGTAGCTGTCATATGCTTAATTCTTAAGCTGTAATGTTAAAATTTTCCATTTGGAAGTATCAACTGTAGTGTCAAAATAGTGCAGGGTGTTGTCTATGTCATTTTATTTCAACACTTCCTGAATTGTTTCTAAACTAGGGAAAGTTGATGACTTGGTTGGCATCAAAGGGACTGTGAGTTTCATAGTGAATGTGAGTAAGTAGTTCATTTCTACCTGAAAAGGCAGACAAGATTGTTGGGTCTGGGAAGCACCAATGTAATCCTGTACTTTATCTCTTAGTCCCAGGCTGAGAATCTCCACCAACAGAAACAAAGGTGGAATTGGGGTTTTCAGTAGAGGCCCTAGAGTCTGACAGGTCTGGCGAGGAGAGGTAGTCTCTGTCTCTATTCATTTGGGATTTTGAGTATGTGAATTAACGCTTTCACAGGTCACTTAGAGGCTTAGAAATGTGTCCAAAGAGTCCTCACACCATTATTTGGACCACAAAATGTGATCAGTGACTGGAAACAGGTGGTTGTTATCTTCACATTAGAGTGCAGGTTGATTGATCATTCCTCAGTAATCTTAAAATAGGAAACTTAATCTATGATGTGCCATACCTGATTGCACAGTGGTGTAAGTGATGGAGCCCATACCTGCCTCTTCTTGTCATTCAATGTTTCTGTGTCTTAGTATTCTTCTCTGTAAAAAAAAAAAAAAAAAAAAAAAAAAAAAGAAAAAAAGTCCTTCAAGGTAATTGTCTTACAGGGATTATATAAGGGCCAAATACAAACTGAGTACTAGAGATGCAAATATCTATGCAGGGTCATTATTAGTGCTGCTAAAGGACTTTAGAAATTGTTTTAATTAGTTCATTATGGAAGGTTCAGTATCATCCACATCCACTGTTAAGGAACAGGTATCTCCTGGGCCTGTAGAAAGTGGCTGCTGTGCTAGATATAGACATTAGGCTCTTCATATCTATGGAACAACTGATGTATACAGGTGACCCCGAGAAGCCTCAGCCAGGTGCTGGCCGTCAGAAGGCACACCAAGAGTAGAGAAACAGACAAGGTGCCATGCAGTTAGCAAAGTCGTTTTAACTGTCAGTGTTCTCCAGGGCCAGTTTCCTCCAGTACTGCCGATCAGATTCTGTGTCACTGTCCTGGGACTGTCTAAAGATGTTGCCCTGGCTTCTTATCTTCTCTGCCCTGGGTCTCCTGGCATGTGGTAAGTTTTCCTTCTTTTTATCAGAAGTGCTTTTGCTGAGTGACACACAACTGTTCTTGTGTGGAATAAAAGAAATGTTCCCAGTATCGTTTTTACTAGAACACGTATAGCTTTGCCTCATGTTGCACTGCTCTGGAATTGATGGAATTGACAGGTTTCATCAGCATCCTACCAGCTGTTGTTACCCTCCATAAGTTAATATATACCTCTTATTTGACTTCATGAAATAAAGAAGATATCAGCCACTTCTTAGAATTATTATTGACGATTCAATTAGGTACTGTATTGATTACTTTTCTGTGACAAAATACTTGAGAAAAGGGTTTGTTTTGGCTTGCAGTTCCACAATATATGTGTGTGTATATATGTATGTAATGTTTATGTGTATATATATATATATATATATATATATATATATATATATATATACCACAATGGCAAGAAGACACAGTGGCAGGAACTTAAGGCACTTGGTCACCTTGTTTCTACAACTGTAATGCAGACAGCCATGAATGAGGTTGTCAGTTTCCTCTTAGTTGTCTGGTACCCCAGCTTATGGAATGTGTTGCCTAAATTAAGGGCAGATCCTTCCAGTTTAACTAACCTAATTTAGATAATTCCTTGTGGATATGTCTAGAGACTTGTCTCTTCAATTATTCTAAGTCTAGTCAAGTTGACTATAAATGTTTAGCACAGTGGTCAAAAATGAATATTAGGTTATTTATAACTCTAACTGCCTCACCATCTAGACATCGTTGTCGTCATCATCATAGTTAAACCCTGTACAGAGTTAACATCCATAAATAAATACCAGTTATATCCATACAGGGTCATTTTACAAGATCACAATGTGTCTTATCATTTTATAAAGTAATTAGACATGGAGTAAATATATGTGAATTTTGTTGAATTAAATGGGCCTGAGTTTGGTAATTCTTAAATTCTGGGTATATTTTTACATTGTCTGCCACAATTTAGCTATCTCTCTGCCTTCTACTCTTAGGTAGACATGTTACTTGGTAACATGAAGTTAGTGTTGGAAAAACTAACAGATCAGAGAAAAACAGAGAGTTCATAGTTCATCTTTTCATTTTATGGGTGATAATATTAAGGTCTCATGAGGAAGTGACTTGCCCATGTGTGGCAATGAGGTGGATTTAGCCCTCAGTCAGTTGCTTGGTTCTGTTTTGTATCTGTCTACTCACTGGCTGATGGCCATTCTTTATCTCTGAGCATCCCGTGGGTTTTATTGTCCCAGTCTCCTCACCTGGTGAGGTCTTCATTACATCTACCTTCATTCAACCCACCCTCTAGGATTACTGAAATCTTCCCTGGTTCCTAATCAAAGCAATGTTGCTTTCCCTGAGTCACCTGCATACCTACCCACAGAACCATGGGTACACATCATGTTGCCACATACTAAGATGGTTGCCATTATCTTGAGAAAACTTAATAGATTTATGAAGCACATAATGGTTCTTGGAACAGAAATATATGACTCATTGTTATTGCCTTCAGTAACTACATAGTTTAGACAATTCAATAAAGATCATTTTCTCTAGGCTTATTCCTTGATCCTTGTATCCCTTATTGCTCATGCCCCATTCTTGGAGGTACAAGCAGGTTCCCAACTCCAGCAGTCACTCCTACAAACCATGCAAATTAACAGGGCTGAGTACAGATTTGGATGATTACTGAGACCAAATTGGGCTATAAAGATGAGAATGGGTAATTTGGAGTGGAGAAGCTCCCTCCATGGCTTCCCTATGCCACAGTGATAGAGCTGGTGTCTTGGGTGGGATCTGTTACATGCTGATCTATGGTCTCTCTTACAGGCGGTCCTACCATAGTTTCCCGAACAGAGTGGGGAGCAACTTCGCTCACCTGTAGAGAGCCACTGAGCCCGCCTGTGCCCTACCTCATCATAGAGCAGCTTACCAGGATGGAGTGCCAAGATCAGATCACCTGCAGACAGATGCTGCGGGTCCTACACTCCCATTCTGTCCACAACAAAGGCTGGTGTGATGTGGCCTTCAAGTAAGAGGCTGGTCAGGTCTCTAAATCTTACACTCATTGTTATTCCTTGCAGCATTTTCCTTGTTTTCCTTATTCTGCATCTCCCATTTTCTGAGCTTTGTTTGTGTTGTGTTTATCATGACCGAAGAGTGTTAGAAAAAAGAACTAAAAAAAAAAAAAAAATCCAGAAGTCATTAGGAGGAACAACTCTGAGCCATGTAGTCAAGGGCGCTTTTGCTCTGGGAGATAATGAACGGACACACAGGAGGTTATCTAACAACTGCCACCCCTCCTGAGAGTCCTCAGCATGACACATCACAAAGGTATTGATTGCTGCTATCCAACTAGGACCAGTGGAGAAGAGAAAGATTGCCATCTTTATTACCTAAATGAGAATGCCATAGTCTATGGGACCAAAGAACTAGTTTAAAGTGGAACATAGCAAGGAGCATGGTTTCAGAATTGTGTCAAGTTTCCATGTTTATACAACCCATTCTCCTTCCCTTCTAGGCAGGGCTCATATCCATAAAGCATTTTCCCATTTACTACCCTGAATGACCACTGGGTATCACAAGGGGGTGAGTGGGCATGAGGAAGGGTGGGGAGGAGAGCCTATGTTAAAATGAGTGTGAGGGATAAAAAATTCTTGTAGTGTGCAATGAGTATCTACTTTGATTGTTTTATTGAAGTCCTCAAAGATTTTCTCATTAGCCTCAAGAATGAGAACACTCACAAATACATGAAGAAAAAGAGTAGGGGTGGGGGGGGGGTTAAAAGACAAATAGAAATAACTTCTGAAGTATCCATTTTGGAAAGGATAGTCTGTGCTTTCATATATTTTTTATTTTAAACCCAAATAAATAAGAGCAGCTACAGACTTATAAAAATTAGTATTTAAATTATTTACCTCTATTTATATTATATTTAATTGGTCGATAGTAATCCTTAACCCACCATTATAAATAAGCACACAGACACCTGATGGATTTTCACAAGCCTTGGCCTGAATTGTGCAATCTTAGCTGATTTAAGCTAGAATTAAGGAATTCTATTCCCCAGATATGACCCCATATATACAAATGTCCACTGGACTGTTATTCTCCATACTATGCCAATGTTTCAGGCCACATGGAATGAGGTTCTTTTCTCAAACCCCTGGTGAGTGCCCTCCTTCCTACTCCTCTGGCTTCTTCCCTTCTTCTTCTGGATGCTTCTTCTACCCATGAACCTTTCTGCTTCAGAAGTCTGAGCCCTTTAGTCCTGCCTGCCTACCTCTGTCTTTGCCCAATCTCAGGCCTCAAGCATTTATTTAACAAATCAGAGACAATGATTAAAAAGAAAGGTAACACAGCTTCACTTCGTGTACAGCAAGCAGACCTCTGGGAGCAGGCTAATTAACATTTAGAATGCATAACATCACCCCATCAAGACTGGCTGCACCACCTGAATCTGTATGTTGCCAGAGATCTCTGGTCAGCACTCGTGGAAGTTGTGTTGACTTTGTTAACTAGTTTGTCTGCCAGTCCCTGTCCCCCATCACTCCACAATTGTTGCTGAAGTGTTGCTTACTTCAATCATGGTGTTTGTAAGTGGTTTCAACTACTCTACCTCTAAAAATCAGGTTTCTACAGCATCAATGTAAACCTCTCTTTGACGGTGTGACTACTGCAGCTGTAAGGGAGTGTTCATACTGAACTAACCAAGGGCTCTGTAGAAGTGACTGACAGAAAAGCCTGCTAGAAGCACCAAAAAGCAGAGAAGTGGTGGGCACACTTCAGGTGCCATCTGTTTCTCAGTGTCAGGTGGAAGAGCCTCCCTTCCAGCAGGAGCTTTATTTGTCCTTTGAACGTATTCTTTCTGTATTCTGTTTGCTCTTGAATTCATGATCTAGTAAAAGTCTGAATACAGCAAGAGTTATGAAACATCATTTTCAAGATGGAATGGAAAATAAAGAACAGCAGAATGGACAGAAATGAAAGGAGGGAGTAGAATAAGAGAATATAGACATGCCTGCCAAGCATGACACATGCCATAAATCCCAGCACTTGAGAGGCAGAGGCAGGCAGATCTTTGTGAGTTCAAGGCCATCCTGGTCTACAAAGCAAGAACAGCCAGGGCTCTGTTATACAGAGAAATCCTGTCTCAAAAAAAGAAAAGAATATAATAGATATGATTTAAAAACAAACAATAAAAATGAATGAAGCAAAACAAATTTTTGAGATTAAGAGCCTATGGAAATCTGAGAGGAGTCAGTTTAAAGAAACTCTTGAGTTGTATTTAATTGTTTTAAAGAATGTTCAAGACCTTGGTCCTATAGTTAAAAACAAAAACAAACACTATGGTGGCTTTGATCATTTCTTGGTCTTTTGGCTAAGATCAAGTGTAAAGAATATATTGACTCTAGCTGGGTGAGAGGTGCATGACTGTAAGCTCTTCCAATGCTGAAGCAGGACAATTGCTGTGACTTCAGGGTCAGTTTAGGCTCTGCAGTAAGTTCCCCCTAGCCTGAGTAACAGGGAGAGATCATGTTTCAAGGGCTGCCCCTCTCAACAACAACAACAACAAAAACATAATGTATTAGCTATCAGGTCCTTGAAAAGATGGAGCTAACTGTACTCAGGTCCTGGAGAGTCACACATGCAAACTCTACTTTGAATGAAGTGAGTATTATTTTTAAGTGAGAGTCTGGAAAACATAATCTAAGTCAAAACCAAAACAAATATATTCCTGTTTCTTTAAATTGTCTGTGTTTGTTTCCCATTGTTCTGCTACTGAAACTTTACTTTTATGTAAGCCTCTAAGATCAATTTGGGGAAGTGAATTTTCTTGATACAGAGATTTACCACTAAATCTCTACTTTTTTCTTGGTAGCTTCCTGGTTGGGGATGACGGCAAGGTGTATGAAGGTGTCGGTTGGCATATCCAAGGCTTACACACTCAAGGCTACAATAATGTTTCCCTGGGCGTTGCCCTTTTTGGCAGTAAGATAGGTAATAGTAGTTTCCTCCAGACTCAGAACGTGGCTTACCCACTTCTTCCAGCCCTTTTCTCAATGCTCTAAACTTTTTAGCCTACATTATACTTGCCATCCATAGTTTTTTTGATTTACCATTGTTTCTGGAAATCATTTCTGCTGTTGCACTCTGTAACACACAGTTTTTTCCTTTTTCATGTTCTATACTTGTTTATATATTGCTGCAGCTGCCACAGACATGAAGTTCTTAATTATGGCCAATGGAATTTTATTTCAGCAGGTTTTTAAAAAAATATTTATTACTTCAAGTTACATCTCCATCATAGTGTCTTCTTTCCACCCCTCCCAGTGCCTCCCTCCCACCCTCTACCCCCTATCCCTTCCATCCCACTCTTCTGGAGTGCAGTGTCCCTACATAACAGTCCCCCACCCCAGTTCAGCAGTCATATGAGGGCTAAGAGCCTCCTCATACATCGGGGGCCTACAAGGCAGCACCACCAGTGAAAAGTGTCTCATTGACAGGAAAAAAAGTCTATGGCCAATGGAATTTGAAGTCGCCTACCATGGATATTTTACTTGCCAGAGGCAGATAGTATGGATTATTTCTTCTTTCGGTATCTTTTGTTTGTAGAAACAACAAGAGGCTAGTAGGCAAAGCAATGGAGTTGAAGAAGTTTATGGCCCTCCACCCCTGACCAGAGCAGAGAAGAGGACAGGGATAGTGTTGAAGGCTAATAGAGATATCCACCAGGAGATGCCATTCTTTACTGGGGATCTTAATAGCATGTGTCACAGGGAGGCTCAGAGAGAATCATATGAGTTAATGGATACAAAAGAGTTTAAGGCTGCCTGATCCTGACATTGCTCAGTAAATACTGTCACCCTTTCTCACAGGCTAGGGTACATCTGACTTGGTTAAGCAAATCTCTCTCTATGTATCTTTCACCTGTTTTACACTTCTAACAAAAGACAGAATAAATAGTTTGAGTTTGGCCTTTAGACGAGGATTGTAGTTGTGGTTGCTTAGAGTTCTGACCAAATAGCTCTTATCTCCTAGGATTTCTGCCTGCCTTTTCTCTTCCCATCTACCAGTTACTCTGGTTAGTTGGTGTCTTGCTCTCCCTGTTGCTGCTGTTCAGGCTGGAGTTCTGTACTAACAGTTTTTATTTCATATAACTCTCATGAAGGCAGCAACCCCACTGCTGCTGCTTTATCAGCTACAGAGGACCTGATCTTCCTTGCCATCCAGCATGGTTACCTGTCACCCAGGTATATTCAGCCATTTCTCTTAAAAGAAGAGACCTGCTTGACTCCACAATATTCAGAGATACCCAAAAAAGGTAAGCCCTCAACCCAGCACACCCATCTTTGGATTGGGAATTTTCTCCTGTTAGGCTCTAAGGGGTTTCTTAGGCTGAGAGCATCTCACATGTGCCGCCATAATTATGAAACCACCATATATATATATATACAAATATATGTATATATGTATATATATATCACTGAGGGTTAATCAGGGCTTGAACACACTAGACAAGTACCCCACTACTGATTGGCATGGCTATTGGAGAAATTAAGGAGACATGTTTTCTCGGGCCTCTCAATTTCACCAGAATGTTATTGTCATACACCCATTCTTGCCAATAATATTTTTAGTGAGTCTACAAGAACCATGAAATCTTCAGATTTGTCATATATCTGTGAAAAGAAAACAGACAAACCCCCTACTATCTACAAATGTGAACTTCGGTGAAGGAAAGTCAGAACATGAGCAAGCAACAAATGAAGTGTGTTAGACAGCATGGATGTGAAAGAAGAAACTAAGATGTGGAACATGAGTAAACATATTTACATATTATGAAAACACACACACACACACACACACACACACACCTTTCTAAAGCCAACCAACCTTTTCCATGGCCATGGTGCTAAGAAAATTGAAATTTACAGGTAGTGCTGATATTAGAATGATTATTCTAAGAAATCTAATACTGAAAATGGTATAGTAGTTTTTTTGGAAAGAATGATCAGTAAATTAAAACCAATAAAATGAAGAAACACTTCCAGTATGCTATCTGTCTGCTAACACAGCTTTTTTCTCAGATCCAGTGATATTTTTTAAAATTATAAATCTCTACATGAAATTTTTCTTGACTTTGGGCTAGTACTCTCTTCAATAATAATTCCATAACATTGTAAGTGCTTTGTAGACTTCATATCATTTCCACATTTGTTCATTTTAAAGAGTGAGCCGATTTGCACACATTCACCTTTTTTATTTGGCATTATGTGGCACATATATAAGCATGTAGGTGTCCTGTGTTTTGAAGAATGCAGCCATGCTTGTGTCTGACCAGTCTGTTCCTTTCTCCTTTCATACTGGTTCCTGTGTCATTAAAACCCATGATTTTTGTTCCAGTGTCCTAATCCAGGTACCTGGTCTTTCCAAACTCCTACCTCCAAGTTCAAATTAGACCATGTCCGTATTTGCAGGACACTGGTGAGAGACTGCTGTGAACTGGCCTCTGGCTGTATGTTGGTTTCATTAGGATCCAAAGAAAATTCTCATCTCCTTGGTTTTTCACTTTGCTGCAGCATGTCCTAGTATCACCCCACGGTCTGCTTGGGAAGCCAGAGAGACACACTGCTCTCAAATGAACCTTCCAGCCAAATTTGTCATCATCATCCACACTGCTGGGAGAAGCTGCAACGAGTCTGTGGACTGTTTGATTCGTGTCAGAGACACACAGTCCTTTCACATAGACAAAAAAGATTTCTGTGACATTGCATATCAGTAAGTGGGAAACAACCTTTTCCCTTAAGAGCCATGGAGAACAAAACTGGGGAACCTCAGGTGTTTTACATAGTCACCATACTTTATTCTTGCAAAAATTTGAACTGAGCATCATTCAGGCCATAGCTTGGGCTACTTAACCTCTCAGGCATGTTTTCCTGTATGATTGGGTTATGTAATAGGCAGTGAGAAAGGAAAACTATGAAGCCCCAAGGAAGGCCAGAGTAGGGTAGGTCTTCTTAGGTGCCCTGTTATAAACAATAAGGGGTAAAGGTTCTGGCCAGCTCCAGCTTGTTCTTGTTGATGTTCCAATCTTTTTAGTGTTCCACTACTCACTACACAGGGATTTTAACCTCTCTGGGCTCGTTTATCTCAGTAGGGATAACATTTCTGTTTGAAGATAGGGAGTGAGATCCATTATTCTCTTTTGGTTCCTTTCATGCCAGAATTATCTTAAAGAAAAATATTAATCTAATGAAATAGCAGAAGATATTTAGGGGTTTCCTTGTATTCACGGGTGGGAATTAGGATCAGAAAACAGTAAATTTCAGTTGTTTATTAGAAACTTAAACATTGAATTTTGTGACTACTCTTGGATGGGTTTGCTTCTGTTGTGTGCCACCAATGTTCTGGCTACAGCTGTGCTATAGACCACTGTGTATGGAGGAGAGAACCTGCTTCATTTTCCAGGACTTTTTGTAGCCTCCCTGTAGTCATAGCAGATAATAGGGAACTGACTACAAAATTGGAAGTTACAAATTGGCAAACACCAGATGAATTGACACATCTTCCTCAGTTTTTAAATCTACCATGGAATCTCTGTCCACCTCTGTGCATGGTGTGCTGTAGTCAACACTGATATGGCTGTAACTGGGTAAAGCACCCACCCATGTTCCATCTTCTTACTCTGTAGCCCACATTTATTGAGTGTCTACTCTGTCCAGTGCTAGACAAGATTGATATGGTTCCTTCTCTTGTGGAATTGAGAGAAACAATAAAAAAGTAATTACAATGCAAAATATTGAGCACAGTGTTGGAGGAAGATCAGGCACAGATAAGATGAGTCCAGAAGTCTTTGGATGAATGATTGGTGTCAGAATAGGCCTAATGAAGAGGATCATCCTTATTGGCACATGAATAAGGTGTTGGGGGTAATTGGCAAAGCGAATGTGATCTAGTTAAGGAACAACATATTCAAAAGCTTGGGATATACATAGAGCATGTGTCTGTGAGGAAATAAAATATGTCCCACTCAAACCTAAAAATGAGTTTATAAGAGAAGGGTAAGAACTGCAGGAGCATGACTGATGTGTAGATCCTGTAAATAAATCTGATGAAAATTGACTTTGTGTAAAGGGGAACTGGAGATATTGGAAAGTCACACCCTTTTAAAAGTAAAAGAAAAATAGATTTATAGATTTTATTTTCTGTGTATGAGTGTTTTGCCTGCACAAGTGTATGTGTGCCACAGGCATACCTGGTGCCGGCAGAGGTCAGAGTAGAGTACTGGATCACCTATGATTGGAGTTACAGATGGTGGTAAGCTGCTTTTTGGGTGCTAGGAACCAAACCCATGTCCAGTGCAAGAGCATCATGTGCTCTTAACTGTAGAGCCATCTATTAGCATCCTGGGTATGATTTTAAGAGTGGATTGGAAGGAGACAAAACTCTAGGCAGAGTGCTGTAATAGTAACCCAAGTTGGAGTTGGACAGCGACAGCTGAATGGGAATAGTGGGAGAATTTAAAAGCTATGTAGAAGACACATTGATGAGTCATGAGTAATAGTTGAATAGGGCTCTGAGAGACAAAGCAGAGGATTTAAGATGATGCCTCATTTTCTGGTTGCAGAAAATGTAAAATAAATGACTGTTATTTTATTTTTTTGACATGTTGGACTTTATAGATCACAGTTGAAGCTGTGGGAGTGATGTTTGTTTAAACTAGGTGAATGTGTTCAGTGGGGAGAGAGAATAGCTAGACCAGGGTCCCAAGGAAGAAGCATAGGGTTCTGAGAGACACAGTAGTTAAGGGAAGGTAAGTGAGATGTCAAGGAGAATAACTGCAAAGGAGGGAGACTGAGGAGGATACTGTCTGTGGAAACCTAGGGAGGAGAAAGCAGCTTCAGGACAAGAATGGTCAAAGGTCAAAATGCCCATAGCTCACAGTGCTGAGGAGGTCCACAGTCATCTTGGCTGAATCAGATTCAATGCTGGGGATGAAGGCAAGTACAGAGCCATGTTTTTGCTTTCGACTGGCACATAAGGAACATCTAGACAGTATGTGATAAATGGTTGAAAGAATGGATTAGTGACTAAAGGAGTGAGATTGTGCTCCTGAGGCCGACTGACTTTATTTTCCTTTACCCAATCCTAGCTTTCTAGTGGGTCAGGATGGTGGAGTATATGAAGGAGTTGGCTGGCATATCGAAGGCTCTCACACCTATGGATACAATGACATTGCTTTAGGAGTTGCCTTCATGGGAAACTTTGTAGGTAAGGCATAAGTGGAACAGAGAGTTCTGCCTAATAAAGTGTCATGTGGAGTACTCAGGAAACACATGGAAAATGGAGACAGCATGGTGAAATTGAAAGTATGTGGTAGTGTCAGCAGACCATTTTAGATTTAAAGAGATGTCTCAGTAAAGAATGACTGCTACTAGGAGCATCTCCTGAAAAGAATATTTGCCCCTGGTTCTTCCACATCCATCCAAACCCCCATTTCATCTTATGTCCATATCCAAGCAAGCATGGAGCAAAGGAGAAAAACAAAAGCTTTTGAAAACTTTGGTACCTGTAAGTCTCATTTGGGAAATGTGTGCCATTTCTTAGTAACCATGGCAATAATGTTGGGATGTATCCTTGCCTGTGATGACATAGCAGAGGATATTCCAATGTGCTGTATCTGTTCTGCACATACTGAGAAACTGTGTCATGCTAAGTCTTCTATTCCAGGGCAGCTTTTAATTTTCTAAAGAAAATTTTGCCAGATGGAATTAGGAAACACGATATTTTTGTCTTTGCTTTGTGCCTTATTAGTTGTTGGCTATGGCGATTATGGGACAGGATAGGTTGGGAAATAAGGAAAATGAATCTAGGTACTCTTCACTGCCACAGCCAAGAAGCTTTGAGATTATTTTCAACATTTATTTATTTATTTATTTAAGTTACATCTCAATCACAGCCCCCTTTCTCCTCCCCTCCTGGTCCTACCCTCCTATCCTCTTCCCCCTCTCCCTCCTATCCTCTTTTTAAAAAATTTATTTAAAGTGTATCTTCTTTTTCCCCCCAACATCTCCCCCCTTTAGTTCAATAAGAGGCTCTTTTTCTTATAACAATAAATACAAAAAGAATAATTATGCAACAATTGTGAAAATTATAAAGTATAACATACATTCCTAATGTCCAGTCCATATGTATTTGGCAACTGATAATAATATTCTATTATTTATCTATCTTGATGAGTTTAAAGTTCTATACCTAACTCAGTTTCTATCCTAACTTTTGATCTTAATGATTATGGACAAATGTGTTTTGCAGAAAAGCCTCCAAATGAAGCTGCATTGCAGGCAGCCCAGGACCTGATCCAGTGTGCTGTGGCCAAGGGGTACCTGACATCCGACTATCTGCTAATGGGCCACAGTGATGTGTCCAACATCCTGTCCCCTGGAAAGGCATTGTACAACATCATCAGGATGTGGCCTCACTTCAAGCACTGAGAGAGGTCCCAGTGCCATCTGCAGATGCTCTTTCTCCTGATGGGTATCTGTCCTTACTTCCCACTTTGTCCTCTCCTGTCTTCACAACTTCACCTAGCTCCCCTTTCTTGCGTTGCTTGTGGGGTCCTCTCTTACTGATATTCTGAGGTTCTCCCAAGCTTTGCATTTACAGTCCTCAGTCTGGGTTCAGTTTCCTTTCTTTACCTTCCTCTCCCAAGGGCACCCACCTGCTCATTCAGTCTTTCTTTCTTTCCCTAGTTACCCATCCCTTCCTTGTCTTGTATGCAGTCACCCAAGGTCTGTCTAGAGCTTTCCAGAGCTCATCCATAACTCCAACCTTCCTATGTGCATACCCTACCTGCACACATTTGAATACTCCTCAAATTTAAGGGCTGAGGTTGGTTGTCTTCAGACATGTCTGTTCTCTCCTGGGTTATCAGCTTTTTCAGCACAGCAGCTGAATTTTCTTTGTCACTACATGTTCTGTGTCAGCTCCTGAGCTGAGCCTGGCACAGTGACTGCTACAAATGTTTGCTGAAAGGCGGGGGGTGAAAGAGCTAATCTCAGTCCCTTCCTACCTACCCAGTTTGCTCATCACAGCTCCATGGAAAGCCCTGAGGGACAGCTCCAGTAATCTACCCTGGTCTTTCCCAGAGGCTCAAGCTGGCTGTGGTGACCTGTATGTAATGAATTCTGTATCTCCAGTGTTCTGTGTCTTGTCCTCAGAGCACTCTGATGATCAGCTAGGCAGAGAGAGCTGTGCTCACAAATGCTGTCCACTGTCTGTGGTCTGCCTGTGCCTTGCTGGGCTCTGCTGTAACCACCTGCTCCTCACTGTCGCCAGATCCTCCTTACCAGAGAGAAAAGCCCTTTATCATTGTAGGGGAGATAGAGACGCCACCCCGCCATGCCTGCTGTTTAAAAGATGTACACAGGCTGATTCTAATCCAAAGACAAGGGTAGGACAGTGGAAGGAGAAAGGGTGGGTATCTTTTGGTGCTGGGATTGGCCTTTTGCTTTTAAAGTGTTTTCGCATCTATTATAACATGGTGAGCCTCTACAACCTGACATTTACTCAGGTTTTTGTTTTTCACAGACCCTTTCCCTTGGATGTCATTAAATTGACTCTGTTCATTTGTCATTTTTCCTAAGGCATTCTAGGCATGTAATCAGGAGAAGGAATGATTTGTCTAGTGGGTCAGCCTTAGAGAGATACACCAGCCACTCCTGATATACATGGCAGGGGTAGAATGCAAGACTAGCAGGCATTTCTGTCAGAGACTCTTGAATGCTCAGTTTCTTCTGTGTGGATAGAGGCTGGGGACAGACTTCCCAGCAAGAGAAAACTTAACATCTCCCATATAGGAGGTAGTCATGAGACACTAAGAGTCTCACCCACAGTCATCTGCCATGGTTTGAATGAACCTCTTGACATTCACATGTTAGAAACCCAGTTCTGGATAGGCAATAGTGTTGAGAGATGGGCCTTGCTAGAGGTAATTAGTGCATTAATTTTGTTAATGTAAGAATGGATTTGCTATAAAATGAGCATTCTCCCCACATGCACACACACTCTTGCATTTTCCCACTCTGCCACGGGATGATATGCAAGAAAGCCTTGACCTGATGCTGATTATTTACCTTGAACATCACAGAGTTCAGACTATACAAAATAAATCTTTGTTCGTTGTGAACTACCCAGTCTCGAGTGTCCTGTTCAAGAAGCACACAATGGACTAAGACATCAATTTTGATTTATTGACTTTTCTTACTGTCCCCCAGCATAGAGATCACTTCTCTGAGTTAATCACCACTTCCGGGGCCCAAGGACTCATTGACTTTGGAGAGGAATTATACAGTCCCCCATCTCCTCCATCTCTCACAGAGGTCGCCTCTTGAGGCCTGCGTGGTCTGGATTGCTGTGTACTCAAAACTATCCACCTTTAAGGATTTTAAATATATGCTTTCGCTAAACCCAGAGCACTTAGCTGGCAAGTGTTTTTTTCAAGGTCAGTTCTGAGCAGCCCAATGCAGGCAGTTTTCCTCCTCTATGTCTTCTTATTGAAAAAGTCTTCCTATTTCCCCATCAGTCACTTAGAGAACATACTAACTTCAGCCTCTGTTGACTGGCATGAGGGTTAAATGAGTGAATGATCTTAGAACTCACTCTTGGGATTCCGATCACTGTTCAGCCCAGGCATACAGTCAAGTCATCTTTGTCTGTAGTGCCATGTGCTTCCCTCTGTTACTCCTGTTTGAAGGATGTGCTTTCTCAGGTACCAACCTCAGCCACATGGGGGAGTGCTGTGCCGGCTGAGTTCAAGCTTTGTGGTGAACAAGGAGGAGCCAGGTACACGCAGAGGATCGCAGGTCTGAGGGGGCCTATGGGGAAGAAGTGCTGTCCTGTTACTTCAGGACTGCTGGCCTTCTGTGGGTGGACCTGGCTCCTGAGCAACTTGATTTGGTTGTTTTCCAGAATTTAAGTCAGGAATAGAGGAAAGACTGTGGAGTATCTTTTAGTTCCAGAAAAGTGAATACTACAAAGGGCAAACCCCCTATTTTACATAAGACTGAACTCCAAGCAGGCATATAGCTTGTTCCTATTCAACCAGTTAATAAAGGAAGACACTGCAACTGGGGTGAGTCATACCTCCCATTATCCCCTGGTGGAAACTATACTGTGGCTTCCTTCTGACTAAGTAAAACACTGTCCCCTCACCTTTCCCACACTTTTGTCTGTTTACCATTTTTATGCCTCTGTTCTTTTTTTTTTGTAGATAGTTGTTTCTTTTTTATGTTTATTTATTACTTTAAGTTACTATCCCCCATTCTGCCGCCTTCAGTTCCTCTTGCTTTTTTTTCAACATTTATCTATTTCTTCAAGTTACATCTCAATCACAGTCCACCCCTTACCCCTCCCAGTCCCACCCTCTTACCCTCTTCATCCTCACCCTCCTATCTGCTTTTTTTTTTTAATTTAAGGTGTATCTTTTTCGCCAAACAGCTCCCTCTTTTAGTCCAATAAAAGGGTCTTTTTCTTAAAATAATAAATACAATACAAACAATAAGAACCATTAGGCTACAATTATGAAAATTATAAGGTATAACATGCATTCTAAATGTCCAGTTCATATGTATTTGGCAACTGATATTAACATTCTATTATTCATTTATCTCAATGAATTTAAAGTTCTATACCTAATTTAGTTTCCATCTTAACTTACATTACCAACTAAAATAACATCTTCTTAGATCTACAACATCCTTTTAATTCCTAAACAACTTAAAATTTAACTGTGATACTAAAGGTACTTATTGAAGGTTAGTTTTTCCAGAACATCCCCTTCCTGGAGCTCAGAGACTTTCACAGGCCTCTTGGTAACTTACTCCTCCTCCTGCTCCCCCTCCAGTCCTATCCTCCCTGGGAGCTGGACCTACTCTTTTTGCTAACATCTCCAGGGCCCCACCCAGGGTCAGGCACATTACTGGTGACAACTAAGTGTCTGTGGAATGAAGGACAGGAGGATGGGTGGAGCTATCAAGAGGGTGGTGGTGTCCTGATCAGCCAGTCTTGGATACTTACTGCAGAGTGGAAAATTCCAACGTTTTTATGACTGCACTCAGCCCACTTGCTGTGGTTTGCCAGATTCATTACAACTTAACTCTAATTCTAGGCCACTTATTATCCTCACCTTGGGGTGACTTACTCACCAATTGTGAGATCTAGGGAGGCATTATTCTCCAGGATCTATGTGTGCCACCCAGCAGTCTGTGACCTCAAGGTGGTGGTAGCTTCAGCTCTGGAGAGCACATGACCTGTTGCTGCTGTCTTATGTGATGCCTCTTCTTCCTGCCCTATGTACACCTGTATCTTTTCCTCTACTGTTTCCATCTTTGCTCTTCTCCCTCTCACATCTTCATCTGACTCCTGACTCTGTTTCTTTTCTTTTTTTTTTTTCCTGCCTCTCAGGGCATCTCATATTTTGTCTCTGTGTGCCCTTCTGGTCACTGTCTTTGTCTTTTCTCTAGAATTACCCTAGAATGAACAGAGAACAGGATGCTGGGAATGCATGGTGGCATCAAAGTTTAATTCAAGAGATACTCAGGGATCATCTCCACTCTGCCCCTGAAAATCACCTGTGCTGTGCACCCTTGACTACCACACATGATGGAGAGTGGGAGGGGAAGGGCAGAAAACCAGAGGTCTAGTGGTTCGTGGGGAAGATGTATATTTTTCGGGAGCTTAAAGGCAGGCAAAACAGGTCCAGGTGTGTATCTGGTCCAACAGGTTCTGCAAGGCAGGGCTGAAAAGGGCAGGGACTTCCAACTGATCTTTGAAAGGAAGGAAAGCATTAATTACATGAAGGAGTGGTGGAGGTGGGAGGGAATGCAATTCCTGGGAGGTATGGCATGAATGTTTGGAGGTCTTTCCACAGAGGACTGAAGTAAGAAGTGTCTCCTCATGGGCAAGAAGCTGAGGACTCCTCTCAAGGAGTCTGAGGGACCTTCTGATCTAAATGATACAGCTATTTTGAAGGAAAACTGAGGTATTCTATACTGAGCCCTATACTCAGTTTCCATACACATCTAGAAGTCTAAGTCTAAAATTACCCAAGTTAAGATTGACTCATATCGTCGCATTGGCACCCTCTTTGTAATTTCCTCTCTCTTTTCCTGTGCCCCAACACTCAACATTACCACTGGATTATAAACTCTGGTGGGGGGACCATGTTCAGTCACGCTATTTCCCCAATGATCTGGCAGATAATAAGGACTCAGCTAACACCTCAGATTTACTACAACTAGAGAAGTTGTGCTGCCATTCTCCATTGGTTCGTCTTGGAGCAGGTCGCAACTGCTGGTGTTTTGTCTGGATCTGTATTTACTAATCCCCTTTGAGCAGATGTGAAGAAGGGCCCTACCATGCAAAAATGAAGAGATCAGAGGGAAATTGAGGCAGGGTTAAAGTGAGTTGTGGTTATCCATAAAAAAGAATGAAGTCCCTGGTGAGTGACTGAGGGCACTTCCGTCACTCTTGTCCCCTCCGTGTATGTGCTATGTGCTATGTGCTCTGTGCTATGTGTGGTTTTTTTAATACCTAGCTCTGCATAGCAATCCCTGGTTTCTCATCAGACTTCAGGAAATAATACGGGTTTGATGGGGTCAAGTCACTTTCTTACGGTCACCCAAGTACATGCCAGTACTGAACTGGGTCACTAGTCCTTTGTCACACTAGCTATCTTCTGGGTGCTCTCAAGCCTTTATAGCTGGAGGCAAATGGCAGTGGTCCCTGCCAGAGTTAACAGAATTCAAATATTTCCCTTGAACCAACAATATGCTTCAGTTGATATTACATGTAAAATCCTAGGGCAATTGTGAGTTTTCTGTTCATATCCTCCTCCTCCTCCTTCCTCCTCCTCCTTCTCCTCCTCCTCCTCCTCCTCCTTCCTCCTCCTCCTTCTCCTCCTTCTCCTCCTTCTCTGACTCTTCCTCAACATCTGCAATGCACCCCAGGACTGCGTTACTTGTCTGGTCACCATATCACACCACCATCCTCCATTTATCACAGCTGCTGTTAGCCCCCCTCTTGCCCTGTCATGCCTTCACAGGCCTGTTTGTCAGCCTTTCTGAGGAGCTCTGGTTTGTCTTGATATAGAGTCATGTTAATGGTTTCCCTATATTTCCAATCTGTTGAAATCCTTTTGAATCTTGGCTTTGTCATTCTCTTTGTCATTGCTCACTTCTTTATCCATAGATCACCATCCACTCATGAAACCTTTGTGTGTATTGGGCAACCTGCCAGGGCACTTTTATGTAGCTTGCCCAATCTGACCTTGGGGTGGGGGGGGGATGTTTCCTTGAACATGAGAGTAATAATGTTTCCATTTTACAGGCCAGAAACAGACTCAACTGAGGTCCAGTGTCTATTTCTTTGCTATTGTCTTGTGTGAGTTTTGCAGGGATCTACCTTCAGATGTCTGTTATCTCTGACAGCATTTCATGTATCCCAATCTGGTTTCAAACTCAGTGTTCAGCAAAAGATGGCCTTGAACTCCTAATTCCTCTGCCTCAGCTCCCTTAGTATGCTAATATGTCTGTATTGCTTCTATTTCTTGTGTCAGTCGTAAGGGTACTGAAAAAGTACTGCTAATCTTCCAAAACTTGTAAGTGTGTGACTGTTGGATGGAGAGAGAAATTCGGGTTAAAATTCAAGTGCATCACATGTGCTCCTGTGTGTTAAACCAGTACTGCTGATCATTGCTATTTAATAGTCCACTTCTATTACCAAGAATTCCACATCATTTCAGTCATTGCTAGTATTCTTATGATGGTAAAAAAGAATGTTTTTTATTAGAAGGCAAAGATATCCCTTGACTCTATTCTTTTAAAAAAGGTTTATTTTATTCTTGTGAGTTCTTTGCCTGAATGTATGTACATGCATTCCTGATGTCAGTGGAAGCTGGAAGAGGGTATTAGATCTATGGAGCTGGATTAACTCTATTCAAAATGCACCCTTGTTCTTAGATATTTTACATGTGTGATGAATTTACATTTTCAGAGTATTTTTCTGATACTATGGCCAGCTGATTCAGCCATGCTTCCATTGCCCCTTCTAGTTCCCAATCCATGAACTTCTGGTGATTTAGGAAATGGAAACTGTGATGTCATTCACAGTCACAGGAAATTTTGGCTTATATTTTAGATATGAAGGGTGAAGAGATGGTTGTGCATATAGTACAAACAAAAGGATCTGAGTCTGGTTCTCATCACACATATAAAAATCAGCACAAGATTTCTGTAAACCCAATGCTAGGTCATAGAGACAGGTATTTGTTCCCTGCTCATTGGCCAACCAGCCTAGGCAATCTATGAGCTCCAGCTTTAGTGAGAGACCATCTCTCAAGTAATAAAGTAGATTTAATGGAAGAAGACACTTGACATCAACCTCTGACCTCTACAAGCACACATGTGCACATGTACCTGCACACATATGAACATACACCCTCATGAACATGAACATATGCTACACCCACAAAAGATTCTAGTTGCAATGAAGTCAAGGATATTTCTTTAATCCTTTTAATCTGTTATTTTTGTCAAATTTAGGAAATAATGAAACTCTCTGGATTGCTATTTAAAGTGAAGAGAGGAACTTAATTACAAAGGAGCTTACGGATAAAATATTTACATATTCATAAGCTGGGTAAACTAAGGATGAAAATATTGCCTTCTTTACAGAAACAATCAGCTGGAATTGGGTGGAGGGCCTCAAGGAGTCCTCTCCTCCCATGAGACCCATTCATAGGCTGTGGTATTAGGGCCTTCTCAACACTGATTCTGTCTGCAGTGTTCCTGCACTCTCATTTATTCACACAGCTGATTTATAGTCATCCCTCAGTGTTTAATACAAATGTCATGCCCAGCTCTTTCCCCATGTGCTCATTCCAAAACTTGCTCCTTCTCAATGGTGCACCATCTAGAATTGTATCTTTAGTTCTGTGGTTTTTATTTTCTATATATCATCCTTTCTAGAAACTTAGAAACATGAAAACTCCCCCAAGCTTTCCAGGAAAGTCAGCATAGATTTGTGGAGTGAATGAATCCATCTTTTGTGATAGAAATCTTTTCCCCACCTGAGGTGGCTTTGGAGTCCAGGGGTCTTGACCTGGCCCACTGGCAGTGGTGCTTGGGCGTTGAGTAGGGGTTGGAAGATGGAAGGGGGAAGGAGGACTTAGGCAGATGTAGATCTTGAACTACCAGCAGGTGACTGCCTGCCCTTGCTGGATGAGAAATCTGTGTCCAGGTGGTACAAGGAGAACCACAGTAGGTGCAGACCTGAAGGGCAGTTGCCAGGATGGGGTACTGGCATCCTGGGGCTTGCCTTTAACCTGCCATTAGCACACCATGGTGCTGGCGCCAGGGCAGAGGGTTCTGAAATTGCAGAAGTTGGAGAAGCCAAGCCAGGTCTCCTGCCATCCCCAGTGATGTCTTTGGGCAAGTGCAGGAGCTACAGGTCACATGTGGTTATAGAGCTGTTCTGTTTTGCTTTTAAAATGTTTTATTGCAATGTTATTGGCACATAAAAACCATGAATATATTTAACATATTGCTTTATTAGTGTAGGGACAGTTATGCTCACATAAAGTCATCATGCTAAAAAAACAAAAAACAAAAAACAAAAAAAACCAAAAAATACCAAACTAGAAAGCACACAAAAGCATGGAGTCCATTTTGTCTTGGCCAGCTACCCCTGAGCTTGGGGCCTGCCCTGGACGGTGGTTGATGCAACCAGTGACACTCGTGTTATTATAATGCAGTGGGTGCAGCACCAGCAGGGTGGTACACCATGGTGGGCCCTTGCCAAGGGGTATTCACCGAGGAAATTACGCCATGCCACAAAACAAGTCTGATATAAGGTTTATTAAGGTAAAGGGGTGTTGCGTCGACCTCGACCAGCAAGAACGACACAACTCGCAAAAGCTCTTCTCCAGCAGTTTATTCAGGTCCCTTGAAAACAGTCTTCCAAATGAATGGGCAGACCCAACCCACAGGCTAAATACTATATGAACAGCCAATCAAGTAAAGCCACGTGGTGCTATCTTAGAGGCCCACGTATGCGGAAGCAAGCCAGATCAGAGGTCTTAGCCAAATATGGACTTGTTTACCACCGAGAGCACTCACCATCGGGCTGGTGGAAGGCGGAAACCGGTGCCATCTCTAGGGCGTGGCACGTCACAGCTCTCTACAGTTCCTCCTTTTTTGTTTTTAAAAATGTTGGTAGAAGTCCCTGGAAAGGCTTCGTAATCGCCATATCTGGGGATCTCACGGCGGGCCTGAGCCTGTAGGAGGGCGATGCTCAAACTCTTACCCGTCTCTGGGTCAGCCTCCCCACTCGGGGCTGCCCTGTCTTAGGTGGCCAAGACTTACCCATCAACTCCGTCATTGACTTGCCAGACCCTAATATCCGTGGAACGAATACCTCAGTGGGCAGGGACTATGCTCAGTGAAGATTTAAGGCTTCATGGCAGCGAGTCATGCCTGAGGGGACTGGCCCGCCTTAATGGCGACAAGGGCCTGTATAATCATGGCTGCATTACGCTTCTGTGTGGCTCTCATCTTGCAGATGCACCATAGGCAAACCAGAAAGGCTAGTATCATCAGTATCGCCAAGAGCCTACGCCCGCCCACTCCTTAAGATGATCCATAGCCTTCTGTATCCAGGAAGTCAAACCAGTAGCCAGACTCAGATCCACCTGAGTGGAGTTGATGTGGACGATTGTCGCTCTCAGCTCTCTCATCTTATTTTCAAAATCAGCCGACCAATCCTGTAAAAGGAGCTCTGACAATTGCTTAGACAGATTAGCAGCCTTTGTTAAATTTTGATACCACACCGAAGTAACACATAAACCCTGCATTTTCCACTCACACCCCAACTGTGCTAGTTGCCAAAGAGAATCAATCTGTTCTTGTATTAAATCTATGTGTTGATTAACTATCATAAGGCCTCTTTTGAGATAAGAATTCATAGAAGTCTGAGTATCCAATGCCTGTGTTACATTGGCTGAGATGTCATTCAGGGCATTGGCAGTCTATATAGAACTAGACAAGGCAATAGCTGAGGCAGTAGCCCCCACAGCAGCAACAGTGATGGTGGTAACAGTAGCTGCAGTGATGCCAAAATCTCTATTAAGCCTGAATAGCATCATGGTATTAGGGGCCTCTACAGGAACTGGTACATATCGAGGCATTCTAGTCACCACAGCCACAGGAAAGGCTGTGGCATTCCAGCACAGGGCATAAAAGCATGTGTCCAGAGTGCATACTAACTTTTCTTCACCCAAGGATGCACTCCCATTACTTACAATCCACAGAAAAGGAGGCCAGAGACACACTGGCGAGGATGAAAAGGTCTTGTTGTGGTAAGAATGAAATGAAGAATTCCAAGAACCAGAGCCACTACCACTAGAAAAATCCAAATTGGTAGCGGACCCTAGGAAAAACTACCTCTTTGATAAATTCCTCCCCCAAGCATAAGTATGGTCCCAAATCCATATAGCTACCGTTTGCTCCACACAAAAGCCAAAAATCAAAAGGATTGGTGGCAGTCTGTTGAGGATCCCTAGTAGATATATCAAGCATCTGATCTTTGATATGTATGTAAAGGACATTGTAATGACCCCACACCCAGTAGCCAACCAGGCTGGTGCCATACCCGTCTGGTATCTTTTTCTCAGAGATGGGAAACTAGGATACCAACCCATATGCAATCAAACATATCCTTTTTGAAGTCACTAGAAGCTGACCCCAAGTGCAGTGCTTAGCCTCACATCCTGAGCGTGATGATAGCTTAGTCCTTTAGGACAGTCAACCAAGCTTGTGGCTGTCTAGCCTCCAAGGCAGCAAAGGCTTGCACCAGCATGGCATTACTTCTCCTCTGTGAAATCCTCATCTTACAGATACACCATAGGGCAATGAAACTGACTAGGAAGAGCATGCCTCCTAGGGCACCCATTCAGATGATTCATGGCTCGGAGGATCCATGTTGACACTCCTTCAGCAGCAGAGACATCAACCCGGGTGGAATTCACATGCACGATGGCAATTCTCAGATTCTGCATCAGCTTATCAAACTCGCCAGACCAATTTCCTGTAAGATACTGAGAGAGTTGCTTAGACAAACTTGCAGCTACAGTATAATTTTGATATGGCACAGAGGTCACACACAAACCAGTCATTTTCCATTCACAGCCAATCTGGGCCACCTGCCACAATACATCCAAGGCCGTGGCTACATTGGCTGACAAATTATTTAAGGTAGCGGCAGTCTGCACTGAGGCATCCAGGCTTCCAACCCCTTGTTCTTATAAGGGGTGATAGCTGCTTTACATTCCTTTGTACATTGCTAATACACAAGTTGTTTAATTAAGGGCATTGCCAAATCAGGGTCTCCAAACACTCTTTCAGTTGCTTTAACCATTCTAGCCACGAAGTCTGAGAAAGGCTCCAGGGGACCCTGAATAATCTTAGTTAGATTGTTATTCACTGCCCCTTTGTTAGGCAATGATTTTTAAGCTCTGGTTGTAATTAAATTGATTTGCTCAAACATCTGAGCCGGATACCCAGTTTGTTGTTGAGCAAATCGACCTTGCCCAAGAAGCATGTCCACATCCCAGGCTGGGTTTCCTGCTGCACGATTAGCAGCAGCTTGTTCATTATCAAACTCAATCAAGAAAGCCTTTCAATCTAAATACTGCCCAGAGGACAGGCAGGCACGTGCCAAGCTCATCCAGTCACTAGGAGTCATGTAATAACAACTAAGAGCTTCCACCTGAGCTACAGTGAAAGCAGCATTAATCCCCTAAGTGCGGACAGACTCAGCAAGTGCTTTAATTATCTTAAAATCGAAAGGTTCATGATAACGATTTCCCTCTCCATCCTGAAAGACAGGGTAGTACAGCTCATGTCTCATTTCCCTCCAGACATTTGGACAGAATGACCGCCCACTAGGACCACTTGGAGGGGAAGTCTCATTATATGAAGGCGGCGCCAACACAGGCGGCCCCGGACCTGAGGGCTCTATCCGGGTGTAGTCAGAACTCTTCCTCAAAGATGACTTTTCTATTTCCTTTGCTAACATTTTAAGTTCCTCTTTAGACTCTGAGCTATCTTCTTTTGAAGTATTTTTCCAGATTTGACCGAGCGCTCCTCTTGTAACTGTTCTAATGTCTCTTGTCCCTTTTCCACAGCCTTGCAATATCTCTGATCTCCTAAACAACTCCGAACAAGTCTCCAAATAGGCTGTGCTCCTCCCTGCAATGTACCTTGCTCCCAGGCAAAATCCAAGTCCCTGCCTAATTTGTCCCAGCAGGATACCGTAAGATTCCCGGACACTGCAAACCACAGAGCCACGGAGTTGCATTCATTCAAAAATCTCTCTAGGGTAGCTAAAAGTAGCTCCTGAAGAGCCAGAAAAATTGGATGTGACTGAGATGATCCCATGATTAAAAATTTACTTTTGGTTCGCAGTTTCCGTGAAACTTTACCTTTAGTTCTTAATTTCTGCAAAACTTTACCATTAGTTCGCAATTTCCGCGAAACTTTACCTTTAGTTCGCAACTTCCATGAAACTTTATTGTCCCAATTTATCCCGGGAACTTACCAATGCACTGCCCCTGACTGCAGGAGTTCTGAGTCTTTTCTGGTTCCCCGTAAGGGCCACTACTTGTTGCGTCGACCTCGACCAGCAAGAACGACACAACTCGCAAAAGCTCTTCTCCAGCAGTTTATTCAGGTCCCTTGAAAACAGTCTTCCGAATGAATGGGCAGACCCAACCCACAGGCTAAATACTATATGAACAGCCAATCAAGTAAAGCCACGTGGTGCTATCTTAGAGGCCCACGTATGCGGAAGCAAGCCAGATCAGCGGTCTTAGCCAAATATGGACTTGTTTACCACCGAGAGCTCTCACCATTGGGCTGGTGGAAGGTGGAAACTGGCGCCATCTCTAGGGCGCGGCACGTCACAGCTCTCTACAAAGGGGAATGGAGTTTAGGGCAGGGAACAGAGGCAGAGCCAAGGGAGAAGCTGGAACACAGAGAAAGAGGAAGAGAAAGCTGGACATGGGGGACAGAGGGATGTTGGAGCAAGAGAGAGAAATGGGGTTAGAGAGAGGAAGAGGTGGGTGGGGAGTTTTTATCCCCGCCAGGTGGTCAGGTGTGTGGCACCTGTCTGGAGATGATGACATAAGCGATTAAGGACCTTGAAGGACCCCTGAGGTCAGAGGTCAGGCCAGTCCAACCGCCTGTAGACCTACAACTCCACTGGAGAAAAATGATTTTCTCTTTCCCAGAAGATATTTTGCAAATAGCTCCTTGATTTGTGGTGAGACTGTGTCCAGTTCCCCTTCTCAGTGCTGGGAGTTTGTCTGGCTTGAACCTGTGCAGGTCTTGTGTGTGTTCTCACAGTCTCTGTCCATTCAAATGTGCACCAGCCTTGTGGTGTCTGGAAGATGTTGTTTCCTTGAAGTCATCCACTGGATCTCTGTATCATCTCCGGCTCTCACTGTATTTTCACTTTGTCTTCTGGACAGATCCTTGAGCCTTGAAGATTTTTTGTTTGTGGTTATGTCCTCTTTCTGTCCTGGAGTCCCATTGGGGAAACTATACTGTATGTAGCTGTGGTTTCTCTAGAGGCTCCTTGTGACTGTGAAAGTTCTCTCATAGTCCTTTGTTTTTGGCAGCCTTAACAGGTGTTGTTCGGTTGGAATTACTGACTGCCTCCCCACCCTGACAGGGTCCTGTGAAACCACATCCCCCTCCCCCTGCAACCTCACCCAGTTGGAAGGCCTTGGGAAAGTCACCTAGAAGCCCAGTTCCATATTCCCGGCATTCCCTATGGCACCCCCAGCCCTGCACCCCATATCAGGTATCAGTCCAGCCCATGTCAGACAAATCATTTTGCTTCAATCCATAATCCCCCTTCCAATAGTCTCTGTGCAACTTCCTCTGGTCTCATCCCTTGAGGCTTGTGAACTCACCCAAATAAACCTTCCTTTTTTATTTTAATTGGACTGCAATTGGCTTATTTTTATTTCGCCGGCCCTAGATAACACCAGATAAAATAACCAACCAGGTGTCAGAAATTAGTATGAAAGCTGAGTTAGATATAGAACTTTAAATTCATGGAGATGGTTAGATAGTAGAATGTTAAAGTCAGGTGCCAAATACATATGAACTGGACATTGGGAATATATGCTAAGCCATGTAACTCTCATAATTGTGGCCTATTTATTTCTGTTGTTTTGTATTGTATTTATTGTTATGAGAAAGAACCATTTGTTGGACTGAAAGGGGGAGCTGTTGGGGGGGGGAGATATACCTTAAACTAAAAAAAAAAGGGTAGAGGATTGGGGGGTTTGAGGGGGAAGAGGGTGGAAGGGTGGGACTGGAGGGGGTAGTAGGGAGGGGATTGTGATTGAGATGTAACTTGAAGAAATAAAAAATAAATTATAAAAAAAAGAAATACTGGCCAGATATTTTGCAAAATGACCATCCTTATGATTTGTCTGATTTAGTTCCAGCATATGCAGCAGTATTAGAATCATCCACCTGAGGCAAACAACTGGGTTAAGTAAGGCAAAGTGCTTACATTCAGTTTTCTTTAATTTTAGAGACTGCTAATATCCAAAAGTACTTAGATCAGCGCCTTTCCCTCAAATGCTTCCAATGAATTTGCTTTACACTTACGCAATATGATTAGCTTTAAAAATTCACATTTAGGTCTGGAGAGATGTCTCAGTGGATAAAAACACTGGCTGCTCTTCCAAAGAATTCCAGGTCTATTTCCAGCACCCACATGAAAGCTTAAACTGTAAGCACAATGCTTTTCCTCCATAGGGAACTGCCAAACTGCCTTCCTAAAGATGCATAGCAAATGTTGTTTCTACTAGCAATGGAATAAATACATAAATAAATAAATCTACACCAGCACTTGGTGCTGTCAGCCTTTTGAGTCTAGCTATTCTAAAAGATTTGTAGTGGTATGCCATTGTTGATTTAGTTTGAAATTTCCTAGTGACAAATGATTAATGTGTTTCAGTCTGTATATGTATGTGTGTTTTCATGTGTGTGTGTGTGTGAAATATGTTTTCAGATATTTTGTTAATTTTATACTTGGGTTATTTGTTTACTCGTTGTTGATTTTTAGTTTGTTCTTTGGAAATCTCTTATATGTATACAGTGTATTCTGGATATATGCACACATTCTTGTTAGGTCTGCCTGATCTCTAGGTTCTCCCACAATGCCTCAGTTTCTGCCTGTTACAGGGCATGTCCCACTCTCAGAACCCTTTATCTATATAACCTGAACATCTTAGGTGCTCTCTCTCTCTCTCTCTCCTCTCTTCCTTTCCTGTCCCCATCTGGCTCTTCGCCTTGCTCTCCTCTTGTCTCCCCTTTCTGCCTCCTTCCCCACACTTTGTCTCTGCCTCTCTCTTTCTCTCTCTCTCTCTCTCTCTCTCCCTCCCTCCCTCTCTCTCTCTCTCATAGGCATGCTGTTTCTCTTTCCCTTGGCTATCCAATAAACCTGCCTTTATATAACTTAATTTGGCCTGGCTTGGATCATTTCGCACAGCACAGGAATGCACCATTATTTTTTAAAACAATTCTCTCCCTCCACTTCCACACATCTGCCTCCCAACTTCATGCTCTCTATTCTTTTTCACAGCTCACTGAGTCATGATTTTGCTGCTCATATGTGAATGGATGTGGGGTCATCTGCTGGGACATGGACAACCTACAACACAATATTGATTACTGTAGCTTTCTAGCCTGTCTCAGAATTAATGGAGAAAATTAGTTCTCCTTCCCTCAGTTTCCATCAACTGCCAATTGCTGCTCAGCCAAGGAAGTATTGAGAGCCCCTCCCCTACTTATATTAGAAATGTTAACTGGCTTGGGTCTTGCGGGTCTTGTGCAAGTAAGCACAGGTGCTTTGAGCTCAACAAGTCATGTCACGCCCAGGTGCTAGCATTTCACTGCATTGCTCCTACATTCTTTCTGCCCCTTCTTTCTTCATGTTCCCTGAGCTCTGGGTGGTTGTTATAGATGTTCTCTACATGGCTGCGCACCCATAGCCAATTAGTCTCAATGCTTTGAATGGTTGTGTTTCTTTACATTAAGCACTACCCTCTGCAATAAGAAGCGTCTTGACCAAAGTTGAGAGCAGAACAAACCGGTTGGCATGTAGAGCTAGGGCTACAGGCCTTACCATTGACATCAGGAGTTATTTGTGTGTAGGTCCTTTATTAGATAGATGTTTTTGTTTCTTTGTCTACCTCTTATTAAGTTGTTCTACAGTGACATTCTTCTGCCTACCTGGAATATCAAAAGTTCTCTGTCCTTTTCTGTTTCTCTTCCATTTTTCTACAGATTATCTCCCACAGTCACAGTTTTATCTGCCCTGAGAATGGTTTATTCTGTGGATTCAGCCAAGGTACTTCTTTGAGGGTCAGGTCTCTTTATACTGTGAGCTTTGCAATGGAAATCCCAACTCTCACAATCTAACAGTAAGCATACTTTTTTTTTTCTTTTCTTCAAAAGCCTTATCCAAGCTAGAAAAGCCCATGTCACTCTTTCCCTCTTCATCATCCACACTGAGAGTAGGAAGCTGTAGTGTTATGGTTCAGCACCTATACTTTGGATCCAGATGAACAGGAACAAAATCTCAGCTTCTGTTTCCAGATCTACAAAATGAAATGTATAAGTTCTTCACCTAGAAGACTACTGTGAAGAGTACCTGAGCAGATGTGGATGAAGTGCCTGAGAACAACTGAGAACACAGCAGGCATCTGTACACACTGACTATTGTTCACATCTGCTAGCTGGAAGCCTTAGGATTTTGAATTTAGAAAAGGCCCCTGACTGTAGTCTCTCTTCTTATTCCGGGGCTGTGGTCTGATTTATGTTCCCATTGTTCTTACTCAAGTGCTTCATTGGCTTTTCACTGTTCATACTGCTCATGTAGCAATTTCTTTCTAAACAAAACAAAAACCCAGGTATCAAACAAACAAAAACTGCACACCTCGTTTCTCAGGGCCTGACTACCTACAGATTAAAATCAGTACTTGTGTTGGTGTACCAGGATCTTTACAATCTGCACTGAGCCCTCCTTTTCAACACACACTCCCTTCTTTGTCTTCGTTCTACTCTGACTCAGCCAGTACTACATGCTTTCCAGACACAGCAGATCTCATAGACCAGTGGCTCTGAATGAGCTTAGACAGACAGCTGAATCATTCCTGAAACCGGAGGACAATATCCACCCTCCATCCTCAAGATAGAGATCCCTAATTAAGGACCCTGAAAACTCTTGCTTTTCCTGATCAGTTGGGATGTTGGCTCATATTTCTCATTTAGTCATCAGTGTGAGTGTTTTGTGGAGCTTAAAATTCTGACTTACTCTGAGATATGCTCTTAGCCCCTAGGTGATCAAAGACATTTGTTGGATAGTTAATGATCAAATGGCATCATTTCTTTTTCTGTCTGCCTTGTACTAGAACTTGAACTCTTGAAGGGCTAGTAACTGTGTGCCATCCATCTTTGTCTCTTCTGAGTCTATTGTAGTTATAGTATATGATAGCTTCTCAAGCTTATGTGAGTTGCTTCACAGCTTGGGAAAGTCACATGAATTTTACAATGTAAACAGATAAGAGGATGTCCTTGGGTGAAAGCTGCTTGGAGCTTGATTGTCCCACATGCTAAGAAGCCAGCCAAGAACTGGGAAATGTCTGCTCGGGGAGGTCCTTCCTTCCCCAGAATTGTCTTCTCAAATCAAAAATGTCTTCCTTATGAGGGCTGTCTCTGTCTCATCCTTACCATGCACCTCTGTATTCTTCTGTTGTTACAAGTTTTCTTTGAAGTTAAAGTGATGCCTATAGATAAGATAAGGAATAATAAAAAATGGAAACATATAATTGGTATCTTTGGATAGACTTACCTCACTGAACCTGAATTTCTCCATCTGTCTATGGTTGCTGAGGTAAGCCCATTGTTTCCTACAGTAACAGATTTAACAAAATAAATTATTTTGCATCTTTTGATATTTTCTTAAAAGAACACATGGTCTAGAAAGGACTACGACCACATAACTCCCAATATATGTCTGCATGGATCTGAGATCTCCTCAGCAGAGTCTAAAAACTGTTTCAGTTCAAAGCCAATATCCTTTTCTCTGTCTGTGCTATATGATGTACTCCAAATGTCCATAAATGATACAGGAACATGCTATGCTGACTTTGTGGTATAAGTACTGAAGAAGTTAAACTTTAATTAGGAAACACCCATCAATCACAAGTCTTCCTGTACAGCCAGACGATGAGAGAGAAAGGAAACTCCTTTGGGTTAAAGGAGCATGTGATTGGTATTGATCTTTGTATATTGATACAAAATTAAGGGTAACGCTTCTTAAAGGTATTGTTTGTAGTAATATTTAAAAATGAAATGTCAAGTTTTGACCTCTCGCTACCAACCGACATAAACTGTTTAGGATAATTAAGAAACGGAAACTAATAGTCATGAAAACGTGTCATTTTGTTAGTTACTATGACAGTCTATCACAGTTATTTTCTAAGCTACTCAGAAATCAAGTTGCTAAGAGACAAGCAATATTTGCTTATCTAAATACAAGAGATAGATAGGGCATCTTCAAAAACCTCAAGAGATCTGCAGAATATGGCATTCAAAGATGTTTTCTTAACTTAAGATTTTTTGATATCGAGACATGTCAGCTCCTGACAGCACCCCCTATATTACTCCAAGTAGAAGATGAGCATCGAAGAATCTCCAGTGGGAGATGATTAAATTGGTGGTAAGCCATTCTCTTGGCAAGAAAAACCACTTGCTTCAACTGTAGACAGACTTCTGTCCAAAAAGGACAAAACTTGGAAGCAGGTAAGTCGACAGCCTAGCTCTGCCAAGACAGGGTAGGTAAGTCCTTCATAATTCCTGCTCTACAACCAATGTCTGTCAGAGAAATGGGGCCAAATGGCTGAAGATTGATGCTGTAATGTATGGAGAGAAAATGGGAACTGTCCAGGCAGCCACTGGTATGTCATTTTTTAGTTTTGGAAGCTGCAGGCCCTGCACTTCCTATATAATCAGATATATTCATCCCTCTCAGGTCTCTGAGGTGGTTGAAGAATAGATACCTAGAGTCTCATAGTTAAATTTTGAGTTGTTTAGGAATCAAGAGGGTGTTCTGGATCTAAGAAGATATTTTTAAAATTATGAGGCAAGTTAGTATGAAAGCTGAGTTAGATATAGAACTTTAAACACATGGAGATGGTTAGATAGTAGAATGTTAAAGTCAGGTGCCAAATACATATGGACTGGACATTGGGAATGTATGCTAAGCCATATAACTCTTATAATCGTGGCCTATTTATTTCTGTTGTTTTGTATTGTATTTATAGTTATAAGAAAAAGAACCATTATTTGGACTGAAAGGGAGAGCTGTTGGGGGGAAAATAAATACCTTAAACTAAAAAAAAAAAAAAAAGAAGGGAAGAGGATGGTGGGGCTGAGGGGGAGGAGGGTGGAAGGGTGGGACTGGAGGGGGGAGTAGGGAGGGGATTGTGATTGAGATGTAACTTGAAGAAATAAAAAATAAATTATTAAAAAAAAAAAAAAGGAGCATGTGAAATATGGGTGCAATTCTTTAATCAACCAGAAGAGGGCGGGTAAGGTCTACCTGGATTCAGGTTGTGTGGGATGCAGGAAGTCCGGGCACACCAGTGGGTCAAATTGAGACCACCGTGCAATGAAGACGAGTTTCTTCTATCTAAACAGGCATTACAGCTCTGTCGAGTGATGTTTTGCGCTCTTACTTTTCAGAGTGCGGAATGTTGAGTGATCTGCCCAAGGTCAGTCCCTGGAATCCTAGATCCAACTGTTCACTTCGCATTTTAGACTCTCACTGTTACATCACAGTGACTATTTATTAGACTTGACAGTAAAACAGAAACATATTTTCTATTAAAAACATTTACCCATGCATATTTCTGCCTGTGTAACCACAGGATTATCCAGCCCCATTTGAGATTCTCAGAAACAGTGAAGCCACCACCTTCTTCAAAAACTGCTCTAGTAACAAGAGAAATGCAGGAAACTTTCCAGTGAGTATCAGAACAAAGAAAGTTAAGTCTATACTCCTTTGAAGTTTAAAAAAAAAACTTTAACCTTTATTCAAGATTCATTTGGAGAGATTCTTCTTGAAAAAACTGCCGGTGTCGCCTCGTGGGATGAAACCAAAGGCAGTAGGAATTTTGGGTGACATTTCATTCTTGTTTTACAGAGAACCATTCTTATGTGTATTTTATGGATGAGTTTCCAACAGGAGAGACCAGCAACAGAGAGAAGCAGGAGAAAGAAGTCAAATAAATTCTCCACTCAGCTGGAGCCACAAGACGCACAAGAAGCTGTAGAGTGCACGTTGCACCTCAGAGATGTGACACCCTAAGGGAAATTAGCTGAGCCTCACAAAGAAAACTATTAGATTACAAAAAACCATGAGTGTAAAATAGTCTTTTTTTTTCTTTTTTTTTTTTTTAGTGAATATGTCTGGGTATGGGAGGAAGGTAAAATAGCTTAAATTGCCAGTTGCTCCTATGAAACTGAGAGATGATGGGCTAGCTTTGTTTGGTAGAGTGAATGACAAGACAGACAGGAGAGTGGTAAAAATAAACACGAGGCCAGGCTTGTTTGGGAAAGGAGCTTCAGGATGAGCTTTTTTAGGAAAGTGCCTCATGACAATGGGCTGAGGACGTGATGGGGTGTTGACGTGAAATAAGAATTATGAGAAACAGCGTATTGTTACAGAGACAACATGATGAAGCCTTGAAAGGAGAGCCTGGGGAGGAACTTCATTAGAAGAGATGCTTAAAGTGGGAGAATGTGAGAGACGATTGTCATCTACAGTAGCATATGAGTCCTGCAGGGACAGACACACCCATCCATTTCCAGAGAAAGAAAGGTTTTCTTGGGGTGATTGAGAGTTCTACCCCTATGTGATTTAGTCTGGTTCACATGCCAAGATGAAAACAGGAAAGAAGTACTTGGAGGATCATGATTCTATGGAGGAGGCCCTGAGCTTGCTTTCCCTTTCCCACTATTGTGGCCCAAGTCCCTGCAGCAGGGGTCATCAGTCCCCCTACAGGACAGAGTGCAGGAAGTGTTGTCTGGTTTCTGGGAGAGACCCGTAGTTAAAGGGCTTGTGATCTAACAACATTCAAGCTACTGCTGAGAAATTTTTAGATAAATAACACTAGAGACAACCTCAAAGAATATCACTAAAGTAAAAGGATGCAAAATCTATACCAGTTTTATTTTTAAATCATGTTACAGAGGTTAAATGACATAAAAACTGCCAATTTGCGGGACTAATGAGATAGCTTGGTATGTACACGTGTTTGTTGTACCAGTGTGACAACTTAAGTTTTATCCCATAACCTGTGTAAAAGTGGAAGGAAAAGACCAACTTGGGACAACCAACCTCTGCATATATGCCATGGTGTGTATCCGCATGTGTGTGCACTCACTACAGCATGTGTTACAAGCATACCTGCACATACACATACACAACTAACAAATGAATAAATAAAACAAACGTTCAAAAACCATTTCATGTATATATCCTGAAGACTTTGGGGATAAGTATATGTGTATGAAACTATCACCAGCATGGAGACCTTAAGCACATCCCACGAATCTATTACCTCCACTAGTTTTTTTTTTCTATTCCTTTATTATTGCTTTTATTAGCTTGTTTTGTTGTTAGTACATTGATGATAGGAGCAATTCTCTTAACATTTCAATATACAGGAGAATATTATTAGCTGTGACACCATGCTGTGAAGTAGGTCTCCAGACTTGCTCCAGGCAGCATTGTAGGAAAATGTACCCCTTCTTGTGACTATGAGGAGGAAATGAGCTCTAGACTTTTCCTTGGGCTTGAAAACTTGAAGTTATCATATAAAATCCAGTACCACAAGCTTCCACAACTCTAGGCTGGTACCTACAGATTCTATGCCTGCCTGGATACCAAGTCCATTTGTACTGTAAGTCAGAATAAAATCCTAAGAGCAGTGGGGAAGTAACCACTATTGTTTTATTAAGCTGCTGTTATGCCTGTCAAATTTCCTTTGAAAGATTTGTGTTTTTTGACCATAGGTTACTGCTGTTGTCACCATTGGTCCTTGTCCTCCTCCTCCTCCTATAGACAATATTTACTTCAGAGATTCATAAAGGGTCGATTTTCCAAGGATAACTGACTATCACTGTAGTACAATGGTCCAATGTTTAACCACAAATAGAAGAAAATAAAGACTATCTTGAAACCCCCTTCATGACTCAGAAAACATTGCAGAAGAAAGAATGGAAAGGATGGAATAGCCAGAGGAAATATTAGAGTTTTGCAGAGCTATTCAAAACTGAAGCGTCACTCCTGGAGGGAAAAGGAGAATCACAAGAGTTAGGAAGGTAATGAAACTGACAAGATTGAATACTCTGTGGAGACTTAGAGAGCTTGGGCTTACCAGGCCCAGAGAGCTGAGAAAGTTACAGGATTCACAAGCCCTTAAGACAACAGCATGGATAAAGGACACTAACTTATTTAGCTCTGTAAAATCCAGTTCTACTCGAGCTTCCTCACTTATTCACAGGACACACTGGGATGTTGAAAAAGCTTTGGGTTGGTAAATAATTCATATGCTTCCTAACTCCTTGCTGATTTCTTTAATTTCATCATAGCCCCCTGGCAGTCTGTATTGTGTGATATTCATGGCATTACTTGGGTTAAGCAACTGTACAAGCTCCCACCTTGCTCAATCATGAATGACTGACTACCTTTAAAATCCACACTCTCAGGTGAAACCAACTGTGGTATGTAGGGCGTGCCACATCAGTATATCTCCCTCAAAAATGTTCTCTTGCCACAGAGAACACAGAAAATATGTTCATGTGGTAGAGCAAGTAGGCTACCCATAGGGCAGATTTGGTCCCTTATACCTGCAGAGTTCTGCCTTCTGCTGACCATTGTTTTTGGTGCTTTAGAAGGTTGTTTTAGGTTAGAATATACTCAACTACAGTGCTCAATCAACCAAACCACAGTTCAACAGAATTGATGGGGTAAATCAATTCACCCTTTATAATAAAATAGCAAAAAACATGTTATCGAATGCACTGCAAAGGAGGGTTGAGCTGGATTCTTCAAGAGTACTGATGGCTGCAACATGAGCCACTGGGCTGTGGGGTAGTGGCTCTCTACTTCTGCAAAGTCCTTATTCCTGCGCACCATTTCTCCACAGGCATTTCCTCCTGTGTGAATGAGCACAATGCAGACTGGCTGGTGTCCTTGAGGATGATGGCACGTGCTCCTGTGCATGTACTCCCAGCCATGCAACCTCTCCCATGCCAATGAAGATCTTGCAAGTGTGGAGTTTCAGGTTGATTGACGCTGAGAGCTGGTCTGGGCCGCACCTTTATGGCATTAGGCTACAGAACTGCTTGGTTCTCAGTTTGGAGGTAAGGTTTTATCATTTGGGATTTCTGGAACAACTTCCAAAAGTTCCCTGATTAGAATCCATTAATTTTCTCATGTCTTCTGAGTGGCTTTCCCTCCTCACATGAAGGACTTCTTTTAGCCCCATCTGTCACTCCTTCAGATCCTTGCATAAACTGTTGGTCAGGCTGCAAACCCTTCTAAAGACTCAAAAGCCAAGAACTTGGCTTTCGGTCCTTTCTCTCTATGAACTCAGGGGATTTCGGTACATTTCCTTTGAGTTACAGCAGACAGGACTTTTCTATTTTATCTTTTTCCCCCATCTCCTCCTGAGTACCTTAGCACCTTAAAAATTAAATTTATACGGTGGTCTATTAACTCAGACTTGCTAAACCTTTCCTGGATCGTAAAGATCATGTGCAACAATGGAGCCTGTTAAACCCACTAAAGCTTTATACCAGTTGCAAGGTCACTGATGAATCAAATCCCTTCTTAATTGTCTTACAAACACAGTTCCATATGGTACCAGTGAACCAGGAACCAAGCACCTCCCCTCTCATGCTGAATTCCCTCAGTAGCATCCTTCTTCCTCCATTGTCTTCAGTGCCTGTTGCCCATGACCTTCACAAACTGGAAATAACCAAGTGTCCCTAATTATTTATATAAGCCAGTTCATTAGTGGTTGTTTTCCCCCATATTACCTAAGATTGCAGAAAAAAAGAAAAAGTAGAAGCTGAGGAAAGCTACATCAAGATTAACATAAGAAAGAAGCCAGGTAGCAGATAAAGATTGGGAATACCTAAAACAAACAGAGCATGCCCAAGAAAAGCCCATGATATACACAAATGCAGAAGAGGATATTCTGTAGAGGACCTATAAAGGGTCATAAATCTCAGCCCTCTTGAGTGTATGATTTTCTCGCAGCTCACTAGCCCATTTGCATTCTCAGTTCTTTTACTGTGTGTGTGTTTACACAGGGTTTCTCTTTGTAGCTCTGGCTGCACCAAAAGTTTCTCTGCAGACCAGGCTTTCCTTGAACTCACAGATATAATCCTGCCCAATTCTCTCTGGACAATTCCTCTGCCTCCCAAGTGCTAGAAATAAAGGGATTCACCACCACACCCTGTGTTCTTTCTTTTTCTTAATAGACTTTACTCTATTTCTAACCATCTGTCTCTTGTCCAATGCTGTGCTCTTATATACATGATCCTGGAAGCTGCAGGTGTCCCTGGGACACAGATCTGTATCTCTTCTTCCACAACTGAACCAATTACCCTCTGTCTCACAGTCTTATCAAGCAGTTTGTGAGAAGCTCTCTCATTTATTGTCTAGAAATCCTTCTCAATTCAAGTAGTTCAGATGCAGGGCATTCCATAATTATCACAATGTTATGTATTGGATCCTTTTTAAAAGTCTTTATATTCATATTGAATCAAGGACTTCTCTCTTGCTATTAATGGTCCAACATGAAGAGTATCTTCTATCAAATCTCCCTAATTCCTTCACTACTCAGTTTCTAACCCTTGTCCTAGGTTCCAAGTTTCGGGATCTAAAGAAGATCTCTTTGACACAGATTTAGCTCCAAACCTTAGGAAATGGCAAACCGATAACTCCACTGCATCTTTGATTTTCTTCCCCACCTTCATTGTCAAATCCAAGGCTCATATGCAAGATAGTATTCACATTATAAATACTTTCTGGTAGATATCTTTGGTTGCCTGTCTTATCATCCATTGCAGGGGCCATGCAACTAATCCTTCACAACTCATCAGATGTCTGTTCATACCAGATATAACACCGATGACAAACCAAAGAAATGATTCTGCCCAAGTCTAGCTAAAATAACTGAAATGTTTATTGGAGTTACTTACAAGAGCCATAGTAAGAGGATACTTATAGGATGTCCCAAAGAAGCTGCATCTCTAAAAATACTTGCTCCAGGATAGGTGACAACTCATAAAAGCTGCATTCCTGGAACTCTCTGAACAAGTTACAAACACCATTGAAGAGAGTTTTCTCTGTTTGCATTCTTGTCCTGACTCCCTTTGATAATGAATAGCAATGTGGAAGTATAAGCCAAATAATTCCTTTCCTCCCCAACTTGCTTTTTGGGCTTGGTGTTTTGTCACAGGAATAGAAACCCTAACTAAAATACACACTCCTTATAGGCACATAAATACATAAGTAAATAAACATAAAAAATTTACTGGAGGGGCAAGATGGTGGCCACTGGTGAGCAAGGTGCCACATTCTGAGCAAGGGGAAATTGGCTAGATCACTGCAGAGTTACACTTGTATTGAGCAGAAATCTGAGAAGCACAAACCCTGTTGGACTCACCCTGCAAACCTGGGAACATCAAAAGTCCCTATGCTAGACTTCCAGACACTCAGAAAAACAGAAGAGCCAGACTTGGGAGCAGGAACACTTTTCATACGGAAAAAAAGCCTGTGGGTCTGAGCCATTTTGGACCCCAGCTGGCTGTTCTGACCTCCAGACAGAGGTCTTCATCTGTTTTCTGAGCCCCCAGCTTCCACACAGTCATGCCAGCACCCAAAAGAGGACCAGTGGGGCCACAGAAACGGTAACTTTGAGGTGTTTCTCCTTGGGATTTAAAACATGGAGGGATCTGGCTGACAGGTGAGAAGTTGAGCTAGGAGGTGGCAGAACAGTCTTAGTGGCAGTACCGTTTGTAGTCACAGACACCATATGGTAACACCCTGTGAGTACACTGTGCACCTCAGCTGGGCACCCAGTCTGCTACACAAGAGTCCAAGCCCTGGAGCTGGGAAACAGTTCTGGGTGATTGTACAGCTACCTAAGTGATGCATACTGCTCTGGATCACAATACTGTTGCCCTAGATGGGCAAACTATTGGGGATCTACTAGGAGCATCAGGGGAAGATCAGGACCACAGACCTGATACACAGGCTGACAAGGAACTAATAGACCCCTACTGCCTCACCTCAGGCAAGCTACCCTAGAACACATTATTTCAGGCCAAAGAGACTCAGTCAGGCATCTGGTTCCCAGAAGCCAAGGCACCACCCAGCTGCCCCTGGGAGTGCCCCATAGAGAGGTCTCATTAGCAGCCACAGGGGTCCTTTCCTGATCTCTGGCCTCCAGTTGCTCCCAGAGACCCACATCAACCACTGCATAGAGCCAGAGGCACTCAGTCAGGTTCCTGACCCCTGAGTGCCTCTGCTCTGTCCCCCACCATCCTTAGGGATGTACCTCAGAGAGGTATTATTAGTGGCCACAGGGGCCCTTCCCTGGCCCCTGGTCTCCAGGTGCTTCCTGGGCCTCAGATCAAGTGCCTCATAAAGCAAGAGACACTCAGTCAGGCTTCTGGCCTCCAGGAGCCATCACTTTGCCCCCTTGTCTCTGAGAGAACCCTGTGGAGAGATCTCACAAGCAGCCACAGGGGGGCTTCTGGGGCCTCAGGCCTCCAGGAGCTCCCAGAGAACCGGGTCAACCACTGCATAGAGACAGACACTCAGTCAGGATTCTGACCTCCAGGCACCTCTGGTCTGCCCTGCTGCAGGTGAGAGCTCCTCAGAGAGGAGCTCCTCACTACCAGAAACAGAGGCACTTTCCTGGCCTTTGGCCTCCAGGCGCTTCCAGCAATACAGGTCAACCAACCACTGCATAACACCAGAGACACTCAGTCAGGCTTCTGGCCTTCAGACCCCTGCTCACCCTTCCACTACCCCTGGGAGAAATTCCTTGGAGAGGTCTTGCTTGCAGTCACAGAACCTACAGCCCTACTAACCTTCACGAACTATCCCTCAGGATCGCAGGGTCATACAGGTCCATACAGGAACATCCAGCCTCCATACCTGAACTCTTTGCAGGTCAAAAAACCTAGTGGGCCCCAGGACCAAACAACCAAGGACCAAGACAACCAGATGGCTAAAGGTCAATGAAAGAACACAAACACACACAAAAATAAACAAAAAACTCAGGGCAATATAAAGGCCAATGAAGGAATACGAACAACAACAACAAAACAGGGCAATATGGCACCACAAGAACCTATCTATCCTAGCACAGCAAGCCCTGATCATCCCACCACAGCTGAAACACAAGAAAATGATGACAAATGCATACTTATGAAAATGACAGATGTTTTAAAAGAAAAAGATAAATTCCAAAAAGAATGTAAAGAAATCACAATTCAACCAATGAAAACAATGGAAAATTCCATTAAATATCTCCAAGCTAACTCAGTTAAACAGGAATGGTAAAGAGACAAGGCTATGAAATATTTTGAGGCAAAGACAACAAAATTGGAAGAGGAAATGTAAAAACAGCTCAGGACCTGAAATTGGAAATGAAAACAATCAAGAAAACACAAGCAGAGACAATCCTGGAGGTGGAAAATCAAGAAAAGAGAATAGTAACTACAGACATGTGTATCACAAATAGGATACAAGAGATGGAAGACAGAATCTCAGGAGTGGAAGACTCAATCAGTACAACAACCAAAGAAAATCTAAAAAATTCCTCATCCACAAATCCAAGAAATCAAGGACTCAAAGATAAGACAAAGCCTAAGAATTATAGGCATGGATGAATGAGAAGACTCCTGACTTCAAGGTCCAGAAAACACTTTCAACAAAATCATACAAGAAAATTTCCCAAACCTAAAGAAAGATTCTGGTAATATTCCAAGAGGCATACAGAAGATCAAATAGATTAGACCAGAAAAGAAATTCCTCTCACCACATAATAATTGAAACTCCAAATGTATAAAGAAAGAATATTAAAAGCTGTAAGAGAATAAATCAAGTAACATATAATGGCAGACCCATAACAATTACATCTGACTTCTCAGAAGTTTTAAAAGCCACAGGGGCCTGGGAAAACGTGCTATAAGCCCTAAGAGACCATAAGTGCCAGCCCAGACTACTATTCCCAGAAAAACTTTCTATCACCATAGATGGAGAAAACAAGATATTCCATGACAAAACCAAATTTAAACAATATCTATCCACAAATCCACCTCTACAGAAGATCCTAGAAGGAAAAGTCTAACCCAGAGAAGATAACTGCACCCAAGAAAACATAAGGAACAAAAAACTCTGGTGCAGCTGCAAAACCAAAAGAAACACACAAACACACAACCACCACCTACATAAAAATAACAGGAAATAACAACCTATGATCATTAATACCTCTCAACATCAATGAACTCAACTCCTCAATAAAAAGACACAGGCTTACAGAATGGATCTGTAGACAAGACCCATCATTTTGCTGCATACAAGAAACATACCTCAGAGTAAAGGGCTGGGAGAAGGTTTTCCAAGCAAATGGTCCCAGGAAACAAGCTGGAGTAGCCATCCTAATATCAAATAAAATAGACTTTCAACAGAAATTAATCAAAAAAGATAGAGAATGACAAGTATGTAGATACTTGTCAAATAAAAAATTAATCAAAATGACTTCTCAATATTGAATATCTATGCCGCAAATACAAGGTCACACACACTTGGTAAAAGAAACTCTTCTAAAACTTAAACCATACACTGATCCCCATACATTAATACTAAGAGACTTCAATGCCCCACTCACACCAATGGACATGTCATTGAGACAGAAACTAAGCAGAGAAATTCTGAGATTAACAGAAGTCATCAACCAAATGGACCTAACAGATAATCTACAGAAAGTTTCACCCAAACAGAAAACAATATACCTTCTTTTCAGCACCTCATGGAACCTTTTCCAAAATTAACCATATACTTAGACACAAAGCAAGCCTCAACAGATATAAGAAAATTGAAATAACCCCTTGTATCTTATCAGACCACCATGCATTAAAGCTAGACTTCAACAACAATAGAAATAACAAAAAGCTTACACATTCATGGAAACTGAACAACTCTCTACTCAATGACCATTGGGTCAGGGAACAAATAAAGGAAATCAAAGACTTTGTAAGATCCAATGAAAACAAAGGCACAACACACCCAAACCTATGGGAAAGAATGAAAGCAGTGCTATGAGGAAAGTTCATAGCTCTAAGTGCCTTCAAAAAGAAAATGGTGACAGCTCATATTAGTAATTTAATAGCAGGACTGCAAGTGGTAGGAAAAAGAGAAGCAAACACTTCCAAGAGGAGCAGATAGCAGGAAATCATCAAACTCAGGAATGAAATCAACAACGTAGAAACAAAAAGAGCAATACAAAGAACTGACAAAACCAAGAGTTGGTTCTTTGAGAAAATCAACAAAATAGACAAATTCTTAGCCAAACTAACTAAAAGGCAGACAGAAAATACCAAAATCAACAAAATCAGAAATGACAATGGAAAAATAACAACAGACATCTAGGAAATCCAAAGAATCTTTAAATCGTACTTCAAAAACCTGTACTCCACAAAATTAGAAAACCTAAGGGAAATGGACAATTTCTTTGATAGATTCCACCTACCAATGTTAAATCAAGATCAGGTTAACAAATTGAACAGTTCTATAACCCCTAAGGAAATAGAAACAGTCATTAAAAACCTCCAATAAATAAATAAAAATTTAAAAAGCCCAGGGCCAGATGTTTTCAGCACAGAATTCTACCAGACCTTCGAAGAAGAGCTAATACCAATACTCTTCAAATTCTTCCACAAAATAGAAACTGAAGGAACACTGCCATACTCATCCTATGAAGCCACAGTCACCCTGATACCTAAACCACACAAAGACCCAACAAAGAGAGTTTCAGACCAATTTCCCTCATGAACATAGATGCTAAAATACTCAATAAAATATTTGCAAAACAAATCCAAGAACACATATCAAAAGTATCATGCACCATGATCAAGTAGGCTTCATCCCAGGATGCAGGGGTGGTTCAACATACAAAAATCTATCAACATAATCCACCACATAAACAAGCTGAATGAAAAAAAAAAAAACACAAGATCATCTCACTAGATGCTGAGAAAGCATTTGACAAAAACCAACACCTCTTCATGTTAAAAATCCTGAGGAGAACTGGCATACAAGGACCATACCTAGAAATAATAATAAAGTCAACATACAGCAAGTCAGTAGCCAACATCAAATTACATGGAGAAAAACTTAAATCATTTCCACTTTCCTCATATCTCTTCAACATAGTACTTGAAGTTCTAGCTAGAGCAATAGGAATTAAAGGAGATCAAGGGGGTACAAATTGGAAAGAAAGAAGTCAAAGTATTCATATTCGCAGTAGTATACATAAGTGACCCCTAAATTCCACCAGAGAACTCCTACAATGCTGAGGCTCTCCCCCAGCAGGTTGGGCGATGGAGTGAAGGGCTGGACCAGCCGGCCCTCACTCCGTAGCTGAGCAGGATGATGAGTGTCAACAACTCAGTCCCCCTACCACCCTCCATCCCAAGAGAATACACTGAGTTGGGAGACTCATTTTTATTGTTACAGGCAGTTTCTTTT
>CAJQZJ010000522.1:2006801-2056274 GCA_907164525.1 Lophiomys imhausi | reverse complement strand
ACACTGAGTTGGGAGACTCATTTTTATTGTTACAGGCAGTTTCTTTTATAGGGTAGGGAAGGGGGGCAAAGTGAAAGTGTAGGTTACGTAGGCAGTGAAGTAAGAGATAAGGTATAGAGAGGGTCAATAAACTAAATGAGCGAGGCTGCAGTTAGGCAGGGTTAACACCAGAATGATATAGTGCAGATGTGTCTGGACTTCCGCATTTATGAGACAGGTCTCCAAAATCGAGTCTGGCTTGGGCAGTCACTATAGGCCCCATCTGGCTGATTTAGGCACTTAGGTCCGACACTACAAGTGATAAACACCTTCAGCAAGGTGGCTGGATACAAAATTGATTCAAAAAAATTGGTAGCCCTTCTTTATACAAAAAATAAATGGGCCTAGTAAGAAATCACTGAAATAACACCCTTCACAATAGCCACAAACAATGTATAATACCTAGAGGTAACTCTAACCAAGCAAGTGAAAGACCTGTATGAGAAGAACTTCAAGTCCTTGAAGAAAGAAATTGAAGAGGACATCAGAAGATGAAAAGATCTCCCATGGTCATGGAGAGGAATGATCAACATAATAAAAATGGCCATCCTACCAAAAACAAAATATAGATTCAAAGCTATCCCTACCAAAATACCAACACAATTCTTTACAAACCTTTAATTAACAATTCTCAACTTCATATCGAATAACAAAATACCCAGAATAGCTAAATCAATCCTGCACAAAAAAAAAAAAAAAAATTCTGGAGGTGTCACCATCCCACATTTCAAGCTATACTACAGAGCAATAGTAATAAAATCAGCATGGTACTGGTATAAAAACAGACCAGTTGATTAATGGAATTCAGGTAAAGACCCAGAAATCAACCCACACACCTATGGTCACTTAATTTTTCATTGTACAGCCAAAAATGTACAATGGAAAAAGGACAGCATCTTCAACAAATGGTGCTGGTCTAACTGGATGTCATCATGTAAAAGAATGAAATTAGACACATATTTACCACCTTGCACAAAACTTAAGTCCATGAGTATCAAAGACCTTAACATAAAGCCAGACACATTAAATCTAATAGAAGAGAAAGTGGGGAAAAGCCTAGAACTCATTGGCATGGGTGACAATTTCCTGAACAGAACACCAATAGCTCAGGCTCTAAAAACCAACAATCAATAACTGGGACCTTATGGAGCTGAAAAGCTTCCATAAGGCTAAGGACACTGTTGTTAGAACAAAACAGCAACCTACAGATTAGGAAAAGATCTTTACCAACCCCACATTTGGCAGAGGGCTAATATCCAAAATATATAAAGAACTCTAGAAGTTAAACACCAAGAAACCAAATAATCCAATAAAAAATGGGGTACAGAGCTAAACTGAGAATTCACAAAGAATCTCTAATGGCAGAGAGACACTTGAAGAAATGCCCAGCATCCTTAATCATCAGAAAAATGAACTCAGGATGTCTCTGAGATTCCCTCTCACTCCTGTCAGAATGGTTAAGAACAGAAACTCAAATGACAGCACATGCTGGTGAGGCTGTGGAGAAAGGGGATCACTCCTCCATTGCTGGTTGGAGTGCACACTGGTACAATCACTATGGAAATCAGTTTGGTGATATTTTAGAAAACTTGGAATAGTTTTACCTCAAGACCCAGCCATACCACTCCTAGGCACATATCCAAAAGATTCCTCACTAAACCACAAGGACATCTCCTCAACTATGTTCATATCAGCTTTATTTGTAATGCTGGAAACTGGAAAACACCCAGATGCCCCTCAACCAAAGAGTGGATAAAAAAAAAAAAAACTGGTATATTTACACAATGGAATACTACTCAGATATCAGAAACAAGGAAATCATGCAATATGCTGCCAAATGGATGGTTCTAGAAAAGTTCATCCTGAGTGACATAACCCAGACCCAGAATGATACACATGGCATATATCCCCTTATAACTGGATTTTAGCCATATAATATAGGATAACTACCCTACAACCAACAGAATGAAAGAACATGATCATGGGCTTTGTTACCTGTTAGTGGGACACTTAGTCCTAGTGGCACCACCATGTAGGCCCCCATTGCCAGAGGAAGCTCTTGGCTCTCATATGACTATTGAACTGAGGGGACTGATTTGTGTGGCACCCCACACTGGAGGAATAGGACAGGTTGGAGAGAAAGGAGAGGATCGAGTGTGGGACCCAGAAGGATGTAGGGAGGGGGCTGTGTGGGGTATGTAACTTGAAGTAATAAGTAAACATAATAAACAATTTAATACCTACATTGAATACAGTATAGAAGTACTTCAACATAACAAAAGTCACATGTGACACATGTGACACAGTTCATATCACATGGTGGTAAAAAGTTGGAAGTTTCCCTTAAAACCAAGAGCAAGGCAAGGAAGGCCTTTGCCATTTCTGCCTGAAACTATGCTCAAAGTCCCTGTCACAGAAGTTAGATAAGGGAGCTAAAGAAAATTGGGAATACACAGAGAGTAATGGTACAAGATAAGCATATTCAGTTATGGTTAACTGATTTTTTGACAAACAATCCAAAACACACAATGAATGATGATAGGACAAATCTCTACATTAAACAACACTGGTATAAATGGGTATCCATGTGTAAAAGAATGAAATTGGAATCTTGTTTCATACCACATACAAAAGTAAACTTCAAGATAAAGATTTAGATATAGTACATGAGACTGCAAAAATATTAGAAGAAAACATAGAAAAAACTTCATGACACAAAATACAGATAAAATAAAATAAATTTTAATATTTTTTAAAGAAAGAAACCACACTGAGATTACACTTTTCCCTAGTCAGATAGCTATCAATAAGAAAACAACAACAAAGCTGCTAAAGATGTAGGGACAGTGAGATACTTATGTACTGCTAGGTGAAAAAGTAAAGTAGTTCAACTACTGTGGAAATCAGTATGAGTGTTCCTCAAGTAACTAAAAAAGAACTGTCATATGATATAGTGATATACCTAAAGGAATCTAAAGTGTGCAACAGAGATACCTGCACATACATGTTTATTATAGACATCTTCCAATAGCCAGGTTAGAGTCTTAGCTTAGGTGCCCAATAACAGTCAAGAGATGAATGGATTAGAGACTGGAGAAACGAACAGCTCAGACATTAAAAGCACTGTCTGCTCTTACAGTGGACCCAGGTTGTCAGCACCCACATGGTGGCTCACAGCTATCTGTAACTCCAGTTCCAGGAGATCTAACACTTCTAACCTCTGTGGACCCCTAGCATACAGATGGTGCATGTACATGCAGGTAAATGCTTATATATATGAGGTAAATCTAAATAAAAGAGAGATGAATGGGTGCAGATGATTGTGTCACACACACAGCTTTTATTATCTATAAAGAATAATAAACCAATGTATTTGTGGGAAAAGTAGCTGGAACTGGAGATTATCATTCTAAATAAAGTAATTCAGACTAAAAGAGATAAATATCAGATATTTCCTCATACCTCATATCAGATATTTCTCATATATATATATATATATATCACATAAAAGTTGAAGGAGCACTACTATACAGGAAGAATATTAGTGAGAAAGGGGAGACAAGGAGGCATTTGAATAAATTCATGTTGTGGAATATGCCAAAGTACATGACATCTTGAGTGAAGATGGCATTATGGCCTATCATTTTGGGGACCCAGCTTACTGCAGACCCAGTAAGGCAACACTTCCTCTCTGCTGAGTTATGCCCACAGTCTTACCTCAGGAGCCTTCACCAGCCCAACTGCTCCACAGGGCCTGGCCTACTGAGGACTCATTAATGGACTCCCTTGTTGGGGGAAGGTCTAATAACATTGTTTCTGATAGGTTGATTATACTGAGATCTGGTTACCGCCCTTCTGAGGCATTCTCTTGATTGGTTAATAAAAGTCACTTATGGGCAATTAGCTGGGCAGAAAGAGTATAGGAAGGTGGGACTTCCTGAGATTAGAACAGGAACCCTGCATTTTACACAGAGGATTAATTCATTCCAGCCAGGAGCAGAAAGAAAGAGGACACACACCATGGGTTAGAAAAAAAGAACCTCATTCCACATGGCCAGGAACGTTGACATAGCATGGAGAATGGCAGTCCAAGGGGACGTATGTATATATGGGGTCATATTTGGGAAACAGAATTAAGAGTTAGCTTAGGTGGGCCAAGATTGTTCAATTCAGGCCAAGATGTTAAAATCCACATGGTGTCTGTGTGTTCATTTATAATTGCAGGTTAATCCTTAACCCCCCAACCAATTAGTGATAATATAAATACTATTGAACAATGTAATTAATTATTTCTACACTCTCTCTTATCATTTGGAATATGCCCACCCTTCTATCTAAATGACCTTCATCAGCTACCTTGCTCCATGTGGATCTAGTAAGAAATCTCCTCCATTTAGTCTAATTCCACCTACCTCCTTGCTTTTAGTTGCCTTTGCAGCCACCCCACAGTACATGACCTGGCAACCAGACTTAGTAAGGGACCAGTACCTCAGGCACAGCTCTACCCACTCCCCCACCATGAGACCCTTCTTCAGCTATTCTTCTCCACATGGCTCCTATAACAGACCATATTGTTTAGAACCTGCCCTGCTAAGACTCCTCAAAGATGCTCAGGCCACCACTCTCTCCTGAAAACTGCAGCCAGCTGGGTTGAAAACAGCAAAACACAAAAGCAATGACCTAACTCTATATGCCTAAATGTCATCATACAAAAATAAGCAACACACAAAATCAATATAGTAAGTCTTCTGTGAAATCACTAATCTTAAAATGCTGGTCATTGAGAACCAAAAATCTAAGACATAGAACTCAAAAGAACAATTATTAAGTATATTCAAAGGACACAAAGAGGACATGAAAGAGTTAAAACATTTGGAAGACCTTATGTAGGCTAGGAACAAGCACAGAAAACTGAATGACATGAGGAAGACAACTTTCAGGCATTAAAATAAAGTTCAGTAAAAAGATACAAATACAGAAGAAAACCTAAGGTGAAATGAAGCACAAAATAAAAATTTCGGGCTGGACAGATGGCTCAGCGGTTAAGAGCACTGACTGCTCTTCCGAAGGTCCTGAGTTCAATTCCCAGCAACCACATGGTGGCTCACAACCATCTACAATGTGATCAGATGCCCTCTTCTGGAATGCAGGTGTACACCCATATACATAAAAATAAATAAATTGTTTAAAAAAATAAAAAATTTCAATTAGTCAAATAAAAAGGCTCAATAGAGACTCTCTCCAAAAGAATGGATCACAAGCAATTTCAGGGCTTGAAGACCTAGTAGAAGAACTGGGTCATTCACTTATACAAACAAACAAAAAGATACTTTAAATTTTTTTTAAAGCACAAGTGAGGCATATAGAATCTTTGGGATACCATGAAAAGACCAAATGTGTGCATTGTGATCATAGAAAGAAGAAGATAATTCAAGGTCAATGTTTTCAGAACTGTTTTCAGTTAAATCATAGAGCAAATTTTCCCAAATCTTCAAAAAGGGTTGCATCTAAAAGCAGCATAAAAAACACCAAACAGACAAGACTAGAAAAGAGTTTTTCTACATTATTATAGTTAAAATACTTAAAACACAGAATAATGGGGGCCAGGGGTGGTGGTGCATGCCTTTAATCCCATCACTTGGGAGGCAGAGACAGGTGGATCTCGGTGTGTTTGAGTTTGAGGCCAACCTGGTCTACAAAGCAAGTCCAGAACAGCCAAGGCTATTAGCAAAAAATAAAAAAATAAATAAAATAAAATAAAAACAACAACAACAAAAAACAAAAACCACAACAAAAGAAAACAAAAAACAAAACACCCCCACAGAATAATTTAAGTATTTTATAATAATGAAAGAATAATTAAAAGGTGAAAGAGAGAAGGACCAAGTCACATATAAAGGCATGCCTATCAGAATAACAACTCATTATTTGATAGAAATTTTTAAAGCTTGGAAGGATGTATTTTATGTCCATAAATATGAAAACCACCAAATCAACATATTATACCCAGTATAAATATTTTTTCTAAGTGGAGGAAACATAAGTTATATGCATTATAAAAACATATCAAAGGAATTTATGACCAGCTCTACAGAGGATAGTTCAGAATAAAAAGAAGAATAAATGCACCTATGAGTGGTGGAAAATCTACAATATTAGAACTAGTAATTGAAAGATGTCTAATAAATGTTTAAAAATAATCCAAAACTATGAAAATTAATACTTATCTTTCAATAATAACCCTGAATATTAAAAGTCTCAATTCCCCAATACATTTCGTAGACTGCCAGATTGGATTATAAAATAAGATTCACCTTTTTTCTACCAAAAGAAATACACCTCACCATCAAAGACAGGCACCATCTTTGGTCAATAGGATGGATGAAAAAAAGGCATCCAAGCACTGTAACTGAGAATCAAACAGGTACAGCTATTCTAATAACTGCCAAGATATACTTCAAACCAAAATTATTTAAACACATGAAGGCTATATCATATTCCTTAAGGGAAGAATTTACCAAGAGGCTATTATAATTCTAAACATACATGCATCAAATACACACTCGATTTGGTAACACAAATACTACTAGATGTGAAGTCACAGGTTAATCATAACTCAGTGATAGTGGATAACTATAATTTCCCATTCTCATTGATAGGTAGGTAATCTAGGCAAAAACAGAAAAACATTGAAGTTAAATGACACCATAAGTGAAATGGACTTAACAGACCTCTACAGAACATTTCATGCAAACCTAAAATGTACACATTTTCTTCAGTGGTGGACTGAACTTTCTCCAAAATAATCACATATTAGTACACAATACAAGCCTTAACAAATACAGGAAAATTAAAAGAATATTCTGCATTGTATCTTTTCACAGTGGAATAAAATGAGTCATCAACAGGAAGAAAAAAATGAAGAAATTATACAAACTTCTGGAGACAACACACTATTGAATGAATGGGCAACTGAGGAAATCAACAATGCAACATAACATTTCTAGAGTTAAAATTAAATCAAAATGAAACAGAACATACTGAAATCTATTGAATACAATGAAAACAGTCCCAATAGCAAAGCTTTTAGTGCTCAGTGGATATATTAAATAATAAATCTTAGAGAATACAAATAAATAACTTAATGATACATCGTAAGGCCATGAAAAAATGAGAACAATCCACGATTCTGTCCTTGGTTGCCCTTAGAACTGGAAAATAATCCCCTATTGCTGAAGACAAACTAGGACATACGCTCAGATATTATGAACTGGATCTAGTTTAAGACCTCCTTCTTGTGGTCTAGCTTTCATGGTACCAGAATATATGGGTAAGCTGCCAAAGGAGGAAAGCAATTACTAGTCCTACCTAGCTGCAATACTTATGAACCATGGCAAAAAGCAGCATGGCAATAGGATCATACAGGTTCAGTAAGTGACACTCACATATTTATAGTAGCCAACATTTGTCTAATTGGACTTAAGGCTCACTTTACAGCAGAGAACCCTTGCCTGGTACTGAAAACCTGGCCAACTTCCTGAAGCTAGTGATATCATGATTTTTAGAAGAGAATCTACTACCATGTTGCCCAAACAGCACAACTGCTTACTACATTCTGAATTTTATCTGTATATCCACAGAAAATTGTAGCTATATCATCCCTCATCAAATAAGCCTCTTTTTACAGCAAATGGAGATCGTCACAGAAAAGCAAAAGTGGACACAGTACAGAACTCAATGGCCCATGGATAGCCTAGCCCAACTGATACATCTATCTACATCATGGTTCTTTCATCTCTGGCTCAAGAATAATCACAGAAGAAGGGGTGGAGAAATTGTAAAAGTCAAAATACCAGAAAATACTCTGAAAGGTTCTCTCAGAAATGGCTGTATAAACAAGATCGGAGCAGTGGCAATACCAAAAGACATGCTAACATGGTAGGGGGAAAATCTCATGGAGTCATAACCCTGGACAAGAACTAGCGGCAACTGATGACTATGGAGAGAGAGAAAGTTAGCCTCTCCCAATGGTGAGATATCCCAAGGTGACCCCCAACCATAAAATCATTTTAGTTGCTTCACAACTGTAATTTTTCTGTTATGGGTTATAATATAAATATCTGTTTCCCCAAGGTCTTGGGTGGCCCCCGTGAAAGGCTCTTTGACCTCCAAAGGTTGATAAACACTGCCTCCAGGGGATATCTTACTGCTTCTGAGCTAAATTGGCACACCTCTGAACATCTGTGTTTATGTTCACAGACAAATGCTACTCTTAAACTTAGTCAAAGTCTCTCTTTTTGTGGAAGAGTAGTAAATGTAGTAATCCATGCCTGCTCCAGATGTTGAAAATAAATGACAACTGAGCACTCAATGCTAACCAAAACTTTCCTCCAAGACTCAAGGAACATCCTAGAAGAGGGGGGGTGGAAAGATTATGAGAGCCAGAAGATAGGGAGAAAGGCTTTAAAATACTATCTACTATGCTTGGTGGTCTTTACCATCATGAACTCACAGCAGCTATGGTTACCTGCACTAGGCCTGCACAAGACTGGTCCTATTAACCATTAACTATGGATGGAGGAGAGGCTCATGGAGCCCCATGACTCCCTGTTGAACAATTGTCTACTGCTAGATTCTGTGGAGTGGAGTCACTAGCTTCAATTGTGTACCAAGTGGGGATCCCATCAGAATCCAATGGACAGTTCCAAATTCATGGTCATACAGCTGGCCCTGGTTAACTCAGTGGGCCTCAAAACAAACAAACAAACGAAAAGATAAAACTGTGGGAAATGTTGGGAGGGTGAGAAGTGATAGGGGTTGGGTGGGAGATAGAAAGGCATAGGGTTGTGAGTAACCAGAATGTATTATATGCATGTATAACCATGTTAAAGACTATATCCAATTAATAAAAAAAAATGTAGTGGTTGGACTACCATGTTGCTACTTGGTTTGCTCTCTATTTCTCTGATACAAATGATGAAGGTAGTGAGGAATACATATGAAAGAGTCAAGTGCAGTCTTTTTATTTCTAACATTAACTAAATATAGGAAAGGTGATAAGTTATTCTCTACCAATGAAATGAGTCAATTCAAGCCAGATCAAAGTACATAAAGGCAGGTTTATTGGGTACACCTCTTGTGCAGCTTCACTGGTCCCAAGGAACAAGGCCAAGGAAGTCACCATGGAGAGGAAGAAAGAGGGGAGGGGGAAGAGAAAGAAAGAGCATTCACATACAGGAAGAGAGAAATTCAGAGAGGAGGGGTAACCAAAATGTCTAGATTATATAGGATAGAGCTTCTTGGAGAGGGGAAGCCCAGTCCCTGGGCTGGAGAGTTCAGGGTAGACATCCAGCCATGCCCTGTAACAGGTAGGGACTGAGAGAAGCTGGGAGAAGCTGGAGGTCAGGTCCACCTTGGTATGTTAAATATGCATCACAGCTGCTTGTTCTGCATCTGACACCCGATAAAACGTACTTTGGCTTTTTAATGTAGCACAATTAATTTGAGTTCATCAGTAAGCTAGCAAAACAAAAGCTTGCCTAAAGCTGATAAAATCTGACTGTAAAACAGGATGGTCTACAACCCTTCAAGCAACTCTAGCTTTCATTTGCTAATCAGGAGGCTCCCTACATTTCCACTGACCTCTGCGGTGTTGATGTTGAGCATCTCACACATTTATGGTATGTCTTCTCAAGTTTGATGAAAGCTACTACTTCAATCCTTCAAGAGGGCTGTCTTCTGTCTCTGTAAATGTGGACTAGAGTGCCTCACACAATGTAGAGGCTCTTGAGTACCTGGTGAAATGTTTTGTTAACAGATTTAAAAAGTCAGTCTTCCTCCTGCCTCAGTATCAGTATTCAGGAAAGCTTCATTGGTAGGAAGGAATCAGGTTTATTCAAGGACTGACCATCTTGAGAAGACATAGAGGGTTTTTTTGTTTGTTTGTTTTGTTGCCTCCAGGCTCTACTATGGGTCGTGAGTAAAGACTTAACGGAAAAAGAGATTACACGGGTGGAGGTCTTCTTGTCCAGGGGTGCATGCCCTTCTCTGGTCAGAACATATAAGGGGGCTTGAACCTCTAGTAAACAGCTAAAATCCGAAAAAAGGGCTCTCTTCAGCAAAAAGAATTGGGAAGGAGAAGAGCTAAAAAGATGGTAGGAGAGGACAGTTTCAAAGGAGATACTACTTTTTCATCTTTTTCTGTAGTTCTCCTGGCATGCCAGCTTTACAGGACAATTTTCCCAAAACTCGCAGAGTAAGCTCTGCAATGCTAGAAATGGCCTGGAAGCCTTAAGAACCACCCGCCAACTGGGTGACTGACCAACTTCAGGGATGTAGAGGATGTCCAGTGAAGACTTTTCTTTGTGTTTGGGCACCATCTCGTGATTTAAGCCACAAACCATACTGTTCACATCCTTGGTCATTGTTTGCCAGTCATTCCATCTATCTACCCCCCCCCCCCACACACACCGTTGGGTAGAATATTTGTTGAATGAAATTAAGTGTGAACGAATGAATGAAAGAACCAAGAACAGAATGGAGTAAATTTGCAGGCTACAAAGACTACTAAAGACTCACAGATTCTCATGAATTGCAAATTTATTGACTGACAAGGCACTGGAATTGGGAGTTAGTCATTCAGAAACCAAGACAAAAAATCTGCAGAACAAGATGCAGCTTGAGTGACTCAATGGCTGCTTCTGGGGGTCGTGGGGAGGTGGGGGTAAGATGTTAAGGGTTTGGAAACTTCGGGTAATTTCATGAGAAAGTTAAGCCCACAGGCTCCCACGGAGAACACCTCCAGCTCCTTTGTCTCCGTGGCATCCCGGGGATCTTACTTGCACGGCCAAGTAGGCGCCTGCTTCTGCTGGGTCTGGTGGCACACAGGGACACCCTTGCCACCTCCAGAGCCGCCCCCGGAGGAGCCGCCCCCGCAGCTGGAGCCGCCGCCGCCTCCAGAATAGCCTCCTCCGCAGCCGCCGCCGCCCCCGGAAGAGCCGCCGCCACAGCTACCGCCACCCCCGGAGTAGCCTCCACCGCAGCCGCCACCGCCGCTGCCGCCGGAGTAGCAGCCGCCTCCGCCGCCGGAGGAACCACCTCCGCAGCTACCGCCTCCGCCCGAAGAGCCCCCTCCGTAGCTCTGCTGGGGAGCGCAGGAGGTTTGGGTGGTCTGCTGCGACGAGTAGTAGCCCCCGCCGCCCCCAGAGGAGCCGCCGCCGCAGCTGCTGCCACCACCAGAATAGCCGCCTCCGCCGCAGCTGGAGCCTCCGCCCCCGGAGTAGCCGCCTCCGCCACAGCTGGAGCCTCCGCCCCCGGAGTAGCCGCCTCCGCCGCAGCTGGAGCCTCCGCCCCCGGAGGAGCCGCCTCCGCCGCAGCTGGATCCCCCACCCCCGGAGTAACCGCCGCCGCAGCTGGAGCCGCCGCTAGAACTGCCTCCGTAACTCTGGCACTGATAATGTTGAGACCCTGAGGAGCCGCCGCCACCGGAGTAGCCGCCGCCGCCGCCGCAGCTGGAGCCGCCGTCGCCTCCGGAGTAGCCGCTGCCGCCGCAGCTGGAGCCGCCGCCACCGGAGTAGCCGCCGCCGCAGCTGGAGCCGCCGCCGCCTGAGTAGCCGCCGCAGCTGGAGCCACCGCCGCCTCCGGAGTATTTGCCCCCTCCGGAACCGCTGCAGCTACCAGAGCTGCCGCCTCCGGATCCGCCTCCGCAGTAGGATCCGCCGCCTCCGGAGCCGCCTCCGCAGTAGGATCCGCCGCCTCCGGAGCTGCCGCCGCAGCTGGAGCCACCGCCCCCTCCGGAATAGCCGCCGCCCCCTCCGGAGTACTTGACGCCTCCACTGGAGCCTCCACCACCTCCGCAGCTGGAGCCGCCCCCAGAGTAGCCACCTCCGCAGCTGGAGCCGCCGCCGCCCCCGGAGTAGCCGCCGCCACAGCTGGAGCCGCCGCCGCCCCCGGAGTAGCCGCCGCCACAGCTGGAGCCTCCGCCACCAGAGTACTTGATGCCCCCACCGGAACCGCCTCCGCCGCCGCAACTGGAACCTCCTCCATAGGAGCCACCGCCTCCGCAGCTGGAGCCTCCTCCAGAAGAGCCTCCTCCGCAGCTGGAGCCGCCACCGCCACCACCACTATAGTAACCACAACTGCCGCTGCCGCCACCGCCGCCTCCTCCTCCACCAGAGGTCTTTCCACAACCCACGGGAGGACAGGGAGTGGGCTGCTTTTTCTGGTGAGACATCTTGTTTAAGGAGAAGGGGAGCCCTGAAAGAAGAGCAGAAACGCACCATTGGACCAGCAACAAGAGGATGCTGCGAAGGAGGCAGCTGGGTCCCTTGGCAACATCCTTCTGACTCCCAGCATTGTGCTGACCCGGTGTCTGGACTCCATTCAGCGGCTGGAGAGCTCTTCAAAAGCCCCGTTAGTGGTGCCTCCCTTCTTTCTCAACTCTGCCTGACTTCTGTGTGATTTGGAGGGCAGAGCACCCACATCATTCTCAACTGTTTCTTGTCTTCCATTAAACACTTCATCTCTTAGGGTGCTCCCAAGTCTCAATCCTGATTCTTTAAGTTCAGTAACATTGCAATAAATCTCTACCTGGGTTTTACCCATTCCCAGCACAAGGAAAGATTTGTTTGGACATTAACAGACGGTAGGACTCATTTTCTGCAAAAAGTCTTTGGTTTTTAAACTCTGAATCTGTCCTACTAAGGCTGTGCTCCAAAGGTCAATTATTAGACAAGGCAGCTCTACTGATCCTGTCTGCAAACAGAGGGAAGGACTCTCAACCTTTTGGACCAGCACATCTGACCAGAAGATAGCAGACATCTTTTTGAGGACATGCAGGAGTCTAAGTTTGATAGAGAACTGAAGCTGCCAGCAAATTGAAGCTCAGCATCTCACAAGTCATTTATCTATCAGAACAACTGTCCTCATGAAGCAGGGCTTGGGTTTTTTGCCTTCTCAAATATCTCCTGTCAGCCCTGTTCTATGACTTATTCTCCCTACTCCCCCCCCCCCCTTTATAGTGGGTTCAGCCTCTCCTGACAGGTTCACAAAGTTCATCCAGTCCATGGCAGCCCTCCTTGGGCAGTCACTGCAGAGTCCTTCTCTCTTCCAGCCCTCAGCCCCTGGGGTGCCAGAGAGATAAGGGATAGTCCTATCTTGGTGGAGTTTAAGATTCTCACCCGAAGACCAGAAACCTCATTTACCCAGCAGGAGCTTACCATTCTCCCTGTGCTTTCTTAAATCTCCTCTCAGTTTGAATGTAGTATCATCCAAAGGGGAGAGGGGCCCTGTCCATTAACCTCTCTGCAAGCTGAGCAAGGGAGCTGGAGAGACCAGAGAGCCAGGAGAGCCCACACTTACCTGAAGCACCAGGGGAGGTGAGTGAGGGAAGGAGATGATGGTGATGTGAGGGACTTTGGAGCTCCTGGCGTTTTATACTCTTTGCCTGCTCTGACTCATCTATTGATCAGGTACCTCCTGGTCTGGCCCCAGTTACGTGACTAGTAACTCTTGGCCCCACCTCCCTGTGATTGCAGGCAAAGGATTGACCCATTCGTGAAGATTTCAAATTCTTGGGATGGGGATAGGCAGTTTAGTGTATGACTGGCCACTTCTCTGTTGTAACTGTGAGCAGATTGGTCATTAGAGATGTCCAAGCAGAGTGCATGGCCGAAATTGTTCTCCAAACTCCTGATGTGGGTTGCGTGCCGTAACCAGAGAACTGTACTTGAGGAATAGGTTCCAGACTTGTGAACCAGCCTAAAGGAGTCTGGAGACCCAAGACATTGTCTAATGCATCTAAATCCATAGAGTAGTAGCTTTCAAATTTTACTGTTTGATTCCGATCTCATTGTGTTGGAAATCCTCAAAACTTTAGAACCTGCCTATCTTTTGCCACTATTTCTCCACTCTCGTTTCATGAATGTTTTGTTGGGGGTGTTTCTGTCCTCCTATTGATTGTGAGGATTCATGACTACCCAGCTCGTAGTTCCAGATGCTATACTATGGACAGCACTGTAACTAACACAAATCTAGGTTATTTTGAGTGTTCCTGGTGATAGCAAATATTTTGATCGTCAATACTGACTACTGATTTTACTTGCAGAGTTGAAAACTAACAAGACAGACCCTGGGGTCCTTTCCACCATGACTCTTGGCTCTGATGTCCTGTGGTGATTCACGATGACCCTGATATCTGAGAGGGCAGTCATAGAATGGAATGGGCTTGAGGTTGGTGATTGGGTTTAGGTCTTTCCTTTGGTACTTGTCAGTCTTGTCACCATGAGCAAAGTCGCAGAAGTTCATGCAATTCCTCTACAGAGGAGTTATTCAGTATTTGTTGATTGTTAAGAGATCAAGCTTTCTGACCTCAAGTACTTTGTCTACCAAAAAGGGATTCTAATATTTACTTCACAGAAACATGAAGAAGGAATAGTTATGAAGTTTAATTGTGCTATGTATTGTGGGATGCTGACATTTTTGCAATTTTCTCTCATGACAGCACATTTGTACTTCCAATCAAACCTTTTCTTGGGCACTATTGGCAAGAAGGAGTGTGAAGCCAGCTCAAATGTTCTTCTATAAGATTAGCTCAAAAATTCTCTGATGACCTTGGAGCCAAGAGCAGCCCCTGTGTGAATGAAGAACATAGTGTTTTCCCCTTCTTTCATCATTGGAACTCAGTTGCTATTAAGATACCACAACTGAACCTTGTTCCACCCAGGTGTGTTGAAATAACAGTTCTAATCAGAAATTGACTTAATTATGGGGGAGCATTAATGAGCTAAATGATCCTGATTAGACTTCAGCTTTCAGAAACTTGTGGCACTTGTTTCAGTTTGTACAGTATGAACTCAGGTGAACCAAGGAGGATCCTGGGTGTTCCTGTCCTTAGAGGATAGATACACAATAGAGAGAAGCCAGGATCTGTTGGAGAAGGTTTGTTTCTCAGCTTGGAGCAGAGACACCGTGGTGGCTTTGGAGGGAAACAACACCTTCCTATAGTGATTGTCATGCTTATAAAAAGGAGTCATTTTGCTTAGTCAGGTTACATGGGAACAAGATTGAGCGGTGGCTCTTAGCCCTGATCTGTGGACCTCATTGGCCAATTACCATGTACTTATTACTGTGTAGGGAAAGTTCAAGCTAGCAGGAGGTCAGTGGGGGCATTTTGGGGAGAGAAATCTGTAACTGAGAAATCATAACCTTCCTTCCTGTTTGGTGTTATGTCCCATTCATTATTAAAACTGATGATGATCTGAGCTGAAAGGTGGTTTCATGTTCTTATGTGTTAAGATGAAATTTTCATAGTTGCATAATTACTGTTTGTTTTTAATTTTATTAAAAATTACATATTATATAAAGTAAGCAGTTTTATTATATCTCTATACATATGTATAATGTAATTTGACCATATTCATTCCCACTTATACTTTCTTGCCTCATTCCCATCTCTCGTCTTCCAAATCCCTAATAGATCCTCTTTTATTTTAATATCCTTTTTTTCTTCCACAGATTCCTGATGTCAGGGACATAAGATATTTATGTTTGTGAGACCAGCTTATTTTGCTTAACAGTGATCTCTAGTTTCCGTTTTCCTGAAACTGATGTATTTTATTCTCCTTTATGGCTGAATAAAATTCTGTTGTCATATATGCCACATTTTCTTATCTAACCAACACCTGTGCTGGTTCTATTACTTGGCTGTGTGATTCAATAGACATAGGAATACGGGCAACGCTAGAGTGCGTTTACTTGATTCTGTTGGGGGTACACCCAGAAGTGCTGTAGCTAGAGTGCGTTTACTTGATTCTGTTGGGGGTACACCCAGAAGTGCTGTAGCTAGAGTGCGTTTACTTGATTCTGTTGGGGTACACCCAGAAGTGCTGTAGCTAGAGTGCGTTTACTTGATTCTGTTGGGGGTACACCCAGAAGTGCTGTAGCTAGAGTGCGTTTACTTGATTCTGTTGGGGGTACACCCAGAAGTGCTGTAGCTGAGTCATATGCAAGTTGTATTTGCCATATTCTGAGGAATCTTCACTCTGATTTCTGTAGTGATTAGACATATTTACACTCACATTAGTATTGTTTCTGTGCTCAATCCCTTCAAATACTTACCATTTTCCTGCTTTCTTGTTGAAAATCATTCTGACTAGAAGGACATGGAATCTCCACATAGCTTTAGTTTTCCCATAGTGGCTAAAATGTTGAACTTTTGACTGTTTGAAAGTGTCTGTTTTGTTCATTTGTCCATTTACCAAATTAGATTATCTGTTTTGTTTGTTTGTTTTTGATGTTCAAATTTAAATTTTTTTTATATTCAGTATCTTACTTGTCCATTGGATGATTAGCTGGTGAAGCCTCTCCCCTTCCCCCATTCTGCAAGCAGTCTCCTTTACTGTTTCCTTTGTACTATAAAACATTTTAAATTTCTTGCAATTACATTGTTGTTATTATTATTATTTTGTTATTATTTGAGCTTTTGGAGTCTTTCTTAGAAAGTTTTTGACTGTATTCTGTTTTGAAATGTTTCCCTTCAGTAATTTCAAAGTTCTGGCTCTTAAGTTACAGGTGTAGTTCCATTTTGAGTTGGTTTTTGTTCAGGATGAGAGCTAGGTATGCAGTTTCAGCCTTTTATATAGTCCCAGGGGTTCTGAGGTCTGTAGTATTTGCCTGTGGGATTCTAAACCTTGGAAATCAGGCACATCAGACTCCAAACAGCTCAAACTATCTAACAATTCAAAATATCTAAAAATTAAATTTAGTTTTAATTGACATCTGATTGTCATAGTTTTACAGATTATTGTGTGATAATTTTCCCTTTTTTTTTTTTGGTTTTTCGAGACAGGGTTTCTCTGTGTATCCTTGGCTGTCCTGGACTCACTTTGTAGACCAGGCTGGCCTCGAACTCACAAAGATCTGCCTGCCTCTGCCTCCCAAGTGCTGGGGTTAAAGGTGTGCGCCACCACCGCCTGGCAATTTTCCCATTTTTAACTGACAGTTTGATGCACTTCAAATGAATTTTAGTCATTTTCCCAGTCATTTTTCTCTCCTTTCCCTTCTCCCACTGATTCTCTTCTTCTTAAAATTGTCTCTTATTTTCACATCTTTCTTTTGTGTATGGTCCACTGGAATGATTCCTTTTTTTTTTTTTTTGAGTGTGAATGTGTTTTATTTACTTAACTATATTCAGATATTAACACCATCACATGTAATAAGTATAAAATATTACTGATATACTTTGAATTCTTTTTTTCATACTTAGTCTTTGAAACCAGTGTATTTTATGCTGATGGCACATCTTAATTAGGGTCAGCCATATGTCCAGTGGTCTCACTGTTGATACAGTCATAATAGCATCTTTTGTTGTCAGTGTCACGGGTCTTAATGGAAACAGATTGAATTGGAACATAATTGGCTACATATTTGATACCATAATCATCAATTTCCCTAACTAAGATGGTTTCTAATGGTAACTGAATAAAATTAAACCAAAGGAATGATTTAAAAATATGTACTTATGTCCTAAAACTCTCTTTTAAAAAGTTACTAAGTTAAATTGTACTGGAGCATGCCTTTAATACTAGCACATGGAAAGCAGAGGCAGATTTATGTCTGTGAGTTTGAGGCCAAACTGATTTACATAATGAGTTCCAGGCCAGCCAGAAATGTACAATAAGATTGTCTCAAATATCTTTCTATTTATTTACTTTAAGATATATTCTTTCTATTTATTTACTTTAAGATATATTCTTTGAGAATTTAAAGAATATATATATATATAAGATGCATTTTGGTCATACCTAATTCCCCCCCCCCCCATTTCTTTCAGACCTCTCCACACCCCTTTCCAACTTCCTATACTACCTCGGTAACCTACTCATTCCACTTAGGTCTCCCATGCTATAGTGGATAAACCAGCACCCATGAATGTGATAATTTGATACATGTGAAATGAGATCAATATAATTAGCATTTAATTGTCCTGGGAACTTTGAGCTTCTTCCAGTTATTTTAAGGTATATATCAAATTATTGTGAATGGTAATCACCCTATAGTGACAAAGAACACAAGAACTTGTTCTTACTATATTTTGGTACCTACTGTCCACCCTCTGGTTGCTCCTTTTGCCTTCCATTTCTAGCATGTAATAATCACTATCCTACTTTCATCTATGAGGTAAAATTTGAGACTCTGATTCTATATTCATTGGAACAGCTAACACAAGTGTACAAGGCATTATGTTAATTAAACATCAGAGAGACCCAGAATGTGCGTGTCTTTGGTAGAGTTGGGGAGGGGGTTAGGAGAGAGGAATAGCACTCTGTGATTCCTTTTGTCAACCTGTATATCATTTAATTGGGAAAAAAAAAACCTCTTAAGTAGTATATCCTCTTTATCACCAGGGAAAAGATGGGGATGCTGGGGTGCAGTACCACATTTGTGACTCTTCACTTTCAACTAATCTTGCATGAATGTTCTACAAGCCTGTTGTGTAATCCCTTGACCAAGAGTGTTCCTACTGGGATATCTATATAAAAAGCTGATTACCACCTTGTATCACTTTAGTTGGTGAATAGTAGGCTATTGTAGACTTACGACATGTGCATATTTAGAGTTTTGTAAGACTTGACCTACCAAATTTTTAAGGTTTATAGCCATTGGATACTTAACTTTGTAATACATGCTCATTAATACATCTGACTTGTGCAACATGACGGATTAGACCAACCCTACCTTTCCTTGTATTTGTAGAAGCAGACAGAGCTTTAAATAGATAGTTCCGAGTATTTGCTGGTATTTAGCCAATCTCATTGGAAGTGAGGACTCTTGAGAGTTCAGACAATTGGGACATTTAGTGCCAGGTGTTAAAGGTCTCAAACACAATCCCTTGTAAGATCTTTGGAGAACTCTCAGCCTCTGACTCATGAATCACAAGTGTTGAAGACTCCTTGCGTCCAGGTTTAATTTATTTCTTCAGGAGCTCCTAACTTATACAGGCATCTTCTTCCTAGCAAGGGAGGGGAAGGGAGAAAAATATAATGCAAAGAGGAGCACAATGATGCAAAATCAGGCTGTAGTTACAAGCACTATTGGAAGAAATTTAGGGAAGGAAGGACATAGAATCTGTTTGAAAAGGCTGTGTCTCTCACAAGGTCCCTGGTTCTTAGGGCTCAAGACTAAGACAAGATTATATCCCTTGATTTTGGGGACCTTTGGCCTACGATAAGCTTGCTTACCACAACTTTTAAGGATCTAGAGTTGCACACCTGTGTCCTCACAGCTGAACTCTGGCTGTTTCTCAACTGAAGTTCACATCAAAACAAGTGGTTGTTGAAGAAAAAAAGGCACACAGGGTGGGAGCTTGAGAGCTCATCATCCCTGCAGGAGCAGAGTTTTGAAGGCATTTTGAATTTTCATGATTAAGAAATAGTTTTCTTGAGTGGCATTTCTCTGATGATTAAGGTTGCTGGGCATTTCTTCAAGTGTCTGTCAGCCATTAGGAATTCCTCCTTTGTGAATTCTCTGTTTAGCTCTGTTCCCATTTTTTTGATTGGATTATTTGGTTACTTGGCATTTAATTTCTTGAGTTCTTTGTAAATTATGGATATTAGCCTTCTGTCAGATGTGGGGTTGGTGAAGATTTTTTTCCCAATCTGTAGGCTGCCGTTTTGTTCAAATGACAGTGTCTTTTGCCTTACAGAAGCTTTTCAGTTTGATGAGGTCCCATTTGTTGATTGTTGGTCTTAGATCCTGAGCTGTTGGTGTTGTGTTCAGGAATTCCATCTCACACCTGTCAGAATGGCTAAGATCAAAAGCTCAAATGACAGCACATGCTGGTAAGGGTGTGGAGAAAGGGGAACCCTCCTCCATTGCTGGTGGGAGTGCAGACTTGTGCAACCACTATGGAGGTCAGTCTGGCGATATCTTAGAAACCTTGGAATAGCTCTGCCTCGGGACCCAGCCATACCGCTTCTGGGTATACATCCAAATGATTCCTCATCTAATCACAAGGAAGTTTCCTCATCTATGTTCATAGCAGCCTTATTTGTAATAGCTAGAAACTGGAAACAACCCAGATGTCCCTCAACTGAAGAATGGACTAAAAAACTGTGGTACATCTACACAATGGAATACTACTCAGCTATCAGAAACAAGGAAATCATGCAGTTTGCAGCCAAATGGATCGAACTAGAGAAGCTCATCCTTGAGTGAGGTAACCCAGATCCAGAAGGATGCACATGACATCTATTCACTTATAGTCGGATTTTAGCCATATAGTACAGGATAACTATACAACAACCAATGCACCAAAGGGAACATGAACATAGACTTTGTTTCCTGTCAATGATACACTTTTCCCTAGTGGTGCTGCCTTGTAGGCCCCCTGTGTATGAGGCGGCTCTTGGCCCTCATATGACTGCTGAACTCGGGCAGAGGCCTGTTATATAGGGACACTCCACTCCAGAGGAGTGGGATGGAAGTGATAGGGGGTAGAGGGTGGGAGGGCTGGACTGGGAGGGGTGGAAAGAGGACACTATGATGGAGATGTAACCTGAAGTAATAAATATTTTTAAGGTTGTGGTTCCCCCCCCCAATAGTGTTCTTGGAGCTGACAGTATGGGAAGGCGTAGTTAAAAATGATACCAAAAGTTTCAAAGGTTATTCTGACAATCTGAAGGAAGCTGCTAGCCTGGGCATGTTAACTTCTGTCCTGGAAGAACATCCTATAATGGCAAGGCCCAGTTTTTACAAGAAAGCAGTTGTTGTGTAGCCTGAGGGTGCAGGGCCCACATCTTGAGTTCATATATAAACTTTACAAGAAGGGAGGAGCAGTGAGTGGCATCAGCATTGTGGTCCAGCTTGATTCTGAGATAAGGAACACAGCCGCAGGCTCCTCAGGTGTAGGATGGCTGTTGGTGGCTTAAGAATGTTGGATTGTTAACTAGCCGGTCCCTTTATTTCCTAGGGTGGCTTATCTGTGTTATTTTAACTGAGTCTAAAGTCAAATAGAATCTGGAATCAACAGAACAGAAAGGAAAGAGCAGAAACATTTCAAACCCACAGCCTTTATCCTGTTTGTCCTAAAAGCTTTACACCATACCTGACAGCCATGGTGTCCAGAGCAGCCTGCACCCTCATACTTCTCCTTTATTCAGGGTCACTGAAAAGCAAGGCAGGGTAAGGGCTCTTTTTTATCTTGATTTGATTGTACTTGTTTGAGATAGGGTCTCTCCTGATAGCACAGGCTAGTTTTAGACTCATGTTCCTTCTGTGTCACCCTCTGGAGCCATTACGTGAAGCGTTTAAGAATCTCCTGTGATTGCAGTGGGCTTTGATTGTCACATCTCAATTTGCATAACTTATTAAAAATTCACAACTGGAGTATAGATCCAGTGTCTGTCTTGACCAGTAAACGCTGTTCTTCAGACTTGTTGATTGTGCTTCATTTTTGAGCATTCTTCAAGCTGTAGTCCTTATTTCAGTAGCTGAACTCATTGAACTCAAGTGGATGACCTCTGGACAAATTTTACTGCTGTTACAGACATGAGAACCATTACAGTTTAGTTGGTGGGTCTCTAGTAAAGAGAGTTCCAGTGCCTTGGTCTGGAGAGTCAGAAACTTTCTGTGCTCCACATCATTCAGGTGAGACTCAATTGCCTAAATGCCCAAAGTCTCATCAGACTCAGAACTGGAGCCCAGAGTAAATATTTGATAAACATCTGTTCATCAACTAAAGAGATGATGAGAATTAAGTTTCATAGCCCTGGAAAATAAAATATGATTTAATTTTACATTAAAGCAGCTTGTACAAATTGACCACACCAATCTCTTTTCTTCCTTTATCACCTTCCATCCAAAGTACCTAATTCCTCCTTGCCTCCTTTTTTCCTGTTTTACAGGATATTCTGTGCGTCAGATTCTGGATACTTGCAGTCAGTTCACTGTCAGCTTTTTGGATCAAAGACAGGAACCCTGTTAGTCTTTGGTCTGAAGGTTGTCATCGTAATATATCTTCTGCTAAGGTCTTGGGAGCATGTGTGCATGTGCATACATGCATACGTGTGTGTGTGTGTGTGTCTGTGTATGTGCGTGCACACACACACACACACACACACACACACACACGCAAGCTCTAAATCTGGCTTCACCACCAATAGTTTGTGAACTCAGTGGGGTGGTAGCCTCTAGTCTTCAGTTTTGCCATCCATAAAGTCAATGTAACTCACTTATGACCCAGTCCCTTTGACCCCCTCTTCCTATGGTACTCCTCTCTGGAGAGAAAGAAGGGAGGTATGGGTAGGGGCAGAAGTAGTAAAGACACTAGATGTTGTAAGGCTGTAAAAATTAATGAATACATGGCCTTCTCCTCTGTGGTGAGACCCTGACCTCACTCCTTCTGGAAACCTTCCACAGAACTCAGTCCTTGAAAACATCAAAGCTTACATAGCTGACCAGTCTGTTCAGACACCCCTCCGGTTCACTCCTCTACACTCCCCACTTGCGTCACCACCCAACTTAACATACTCTTTGTTCCTTTATCACCACCTGTGGCTGTTGCCTTGCCTGCTAAAAAAGGCTACTCCTTGGTGCCCCCACCTTTTTTGTAGCCGCTTGTGTATTTAAAGGGCCAGAGAACCGTTTTACGGGGTTCATTCCTCTACGGGGGAATCGAACCCTGGCACATCAGTTTAATAAACCTCATGTCTATTACAGCGAATCGGGGGCATTGGTGGTCTTTGGGCATCAGGATTCGGTGAGCCCCTCTCGGGTTCAACAATGTGATGATGAGAACTACAAATTTCTGAGAAGAAAGCATGAGAATGTCAATCCTCCCTAAGTGCCAGCTAGCCTTACGCCCAAATCAGGAGTTTTGAGAATTTTGGTAATTTTTCTCCCTGAAAGCATTTTTTCCCCTTAGAATGAGAGTAGGGGAACTGGGAGGGTATGGCAGGAAGGGTGGGTGAGTGAAGGTGACCTGTGTTATGAATAATCTTTGAAGAGTGTTATTAGCAAGGGTGTGTACAATTGTATAGGATTAAGAAAGGCATGTGGGTAGTGTGCATTGCTTCCATCATTCTGAACTGGCTTATGTTGCTTTGGACCCAGAGGAAAGATTAACTTGTGTGTGTATGTAATCTGGGGAGTGAATTCTCTGGTGGTAGCAACTGGGCCAGTAGTAACTTACTCTGCAGGCAAGCAAACAAGCAACCAAAGAAAAGCCCATTAACAATGGCAACAAACAACTTCACAACACAGCAAAGCAAAGCAGTTACCTAGAATTCTAGTATCCAAATGCAGTCAGCACCAAAATTTTGATATTTTCCTTTTGTTCTTTTTAATACTTCCTTTTTTTAATAACCTTCAACTTTGGAAGCTGACTTTTCATGTTACAGTTAGGCAAATATCTCAGTGACACTCTATGGTCTCTAGCCATTAGTTTTATTGCCGCATTCTGTTACTCGGTCCCCATCTTAACATTTAGACCTTCAGCTGCCCTCGCAGTGTGTGCATCTTGAGAACTCTGTTGGATTTCTTTGGGTCTTGGTTGTCTCCCTGCACTACTGTGGGTAGGAAGAATACCTTCTGTGTATGCACAATACAGTTATTAGATCAGCGAGGAAGACTTGTTGTGTGTAGAGTGCCTTCTCTCCTCTCAAAACTTTTCTTCCTGGCTGCCCTGACTTTCTTAGATATAACCTTGTGCCCAGCCTCTGTTTTCCTTCACAGAATCCTTGATTTCTCTCCGTTTGATTACTCTATCTTGTTTCGTTAAATACCATATTTTCTCCACAAGCTCCTGGGCCAGGAATCCTTTGAGAATGTATGGTCAAAAGCCACCTCTTTTGATGTGTGGGTAACAGGATGTGATGAAGGACGGGGTGGGGAATAGACAGTCTGGAGGTATATTTGGAAAAGAAATGGATTAGAATGTTTGATAGCTAAATGTTGAGGCTTGGGGAATGTAGAGGAGGGAAGAGATCTTCCTAGAACAGGTGATATTTTTGTTAAGATTGGCGAATGGAAAACTGAGCTCTTTCTTCAGACTTAAGTCTGACTCTAACACTGCTTTTGTGTGCAAATGTATACATATGTCTGTGTGTGCAAGTGATATATAAATATATATGTGTTCATACATGGGTACATCTATCTACATATTTGATACATATAAATGTATCTATTCATCTCCACATGGCTGTATTTGAGGTATCCATAGACATGTTTATGTGTGTGAGATGGGTACATATGTCTGGGTGGTGATACATGTGTGATGTATGTACATAACCCGTGCCCTCTTAGGTGTCAGCATTTTTCCTCTCATCCCACCCTTTCTCAAGAACTAGTTCCCTTTCCCTGAGAAGGCCCATAGGCTGCCGGCTCCTCCCTGACCCAGGGGCTTCTCTCTGACTCTCAATTATCAGCTCTCCCTGTGTTTAGTAACTTCATTGTTACTGCTAGAAATGCTGCTGTAGAACTGGCCCACACAGTTCTTCTCTACCTTTGCCTCTAGTTAAGCAGATTTGCCTGAATTATGACCATTCTTCCACTAAAATTCTTCAGTGTCCTCATTTCACAAGCAAGTCCAGATTTACACCTAACACTCACTGTCCAAACACAATTCTTCTTTTCCTGCTGTGTCAGTTTTTTTATGCCTTCCTATCATTTGTTGTGTTTTTCTCCCTAGCTATAAAGCAGTCTTCCTCCTTTAATTTGTGTAATTTAAATTTACCTTTTAATACTCTTATCAGATACCCCATCTATGAAAGTTCCCATCACATGGCAACACAGCCTGAGACAATACCTCCTCTTACAGTGTAGTAATTCTGTTTCCAATTAGACTGAGGTCCCCTAGGGAGCTCAGTTAGGACTTGTTCATTGTCTTCCATCTCAAGAATCTAGCACAATGCCTGATATTGCTATAATGACTCCTAGTAGGAAAAAAAATGGGTAAATTCACATTCTTAATTGCTAGCATCCTGGCCTGGATATCAGATGAGATTGATGAGACAATATGAAGTTTTCTTCCTATTATTAACCTTCCCAACAAGACTGTTCCTGGTAAGCAGGGATGGAATTGCAGCTTTTAAGAAGTCCAGAGTCTGTGGACACATGATCAGTATATGAAAATATAAGAAGGAAATGAAGGAAGGGAAAGAGAAGAGGAAGGTAGGAAGGACTGAAGAATCTTATCCAGATTTGTGACAAAGCTGGTTTTAGTCTAGAGAAAATTAAAAATCTCCTTACACTTCAGGGTTCTCTGGTATCATTCCAGCACATCCCAAAGTTTATATATATGATCAGTTGACCCCCACAGAGTTAAAGTGAGATTTTATCGATTTACAAGTTTTAAAGTATTTATCATACTGGCTTATGAATTATTTTTCTTTCATTTTCAACACAATGTGATGGCAGTATCTTAATTAAATTGTTCTTGGCACTTGATTGCACTGCACACTAATTAGCACATTTTTTTTCTACTGGATTGCTGAGGAGTTGCATGAACTGGACTGTGTTTGCTGCTAGTGAATCATGAGCCCTCTTTATTCTAATAGTTGTATATCTCTTTTGATGTGCATTAGGACAAGTACTCCAGATCTATGATTTTACAGAGATGATTGCTTAGGGGTGGTAAAAAAGGCAAAACTGCAGGAGAGTAACTTTTAGAATAAATTTCAGCAAGGGAAAATAGAGAGTTGACTTAGAGAAACATATTAAATATATAGCAACTGTTACCATGTTTGCATAGGTCTTCAGAAACCACCATGGAGACAAGTGCATGTTTTCCATGTTTTCCTCTATTGTTTTCCAGGCAGGGTTCAAAGGCATCCTGGGAAGTGTGGTGTGGTGCAGGGGTCCTGCTGTGTTCAGCCAAGGTTGTAGAGTAGACTCCTTTCTCCTGTTACACACAGATGCACCTCTCGATCAGGAGCAGATTGCTGGACCTAGGGCAGCCCAAGCTTCAGGAGTTGACTCTGAGCATCCTCTTTGGACAAGGCCAGAGGCATTCAGAGGTAGTATGTCCTAGGAGCTTCTGATGTAGCATGGAGTGCCCCAGACTCTTCCATTTTGTTTCTGTCTCATTCCTGACAATGACCCCTGCCTTCTGGAGCAACTTCGGTGATGGATTTGGTTTTAGGAAACTAGGGGTGTAAATCTGGTTTAGTGCCTTGCCTGCTGCAGCACTACATTATGCTCCTTAACTTTTCTGAACCTTCTCTTTCTGTATAAAATCAATTTGTTTTGCTGAGGACTTGAGGCTGTCATGATGACTAAACAGGATCTATGGGCAAAGCTACTAGAAAAGACTTGTCGATGATGAAAGTTTTAAGTGAAGAATGACAATTCATTTAAATTCGGGGGTTGTCATCTGTGGTCAGAGTAGCTTTCTCCCTACTCATTGTACTCTGAGTGCAGGTCAGAGCTGTAGTGAAAAAGAAAGAAAAAGCATTAAAAGAATTTGGCAAAATGTCAAGTGTCAATTAAAGGGTGTGGAGCGCTGTCAGGGGCTTGTCTCTGGTGGGTTTGTGTTCTCGGTGGTTTCTCTTGGACCAAAGTTCTGGCTGACCTTGCCATTTCCATTCTTAGTCACTATTTTCTTCTCTAAGTCATTCAGGACTGTGTTGACAGTAGTGACAGTGGCCATCCACTGAGTTCAAACTATGTGTCATACCCTATGTACAGTGTTTCCCATATGTCCCATGCTTTCTTTGGCCCTCATGACCCCCCCCCCCATGACACTACTGTCACAATTCTTGGATAGGAGTAAAGTATGGGAATTTAAAGACCTTGTTAAAGTTACACATTTAAAAGTAACTGAGCCTTGGCTAGTAGCCAGATTTGCATGGATTGAAGGGTCAGCTTTTTTTTCTTTTTTTAAGCAACTTTGATGTCCTTTATGATGATATTTTTATCAATATTCGTGTCAGTAGATAGTTTCTGAGAATTATGTAGTTGCTATGCATTGTTCTAGGTAGACACAACTAACAAATCTTTGCTTTTGTCTCAGGAGCATACATTCTAACTCAGCGATAAAAAAAAATGACTGAGTTTTACATTGTGCTGTACATATCTTCATTTTCTCATTTGAACCAAAGAGTGAATGGGGTAGTTGATCTAAAGTTTCCTCTAGCTTTGACTGCAAACTTCATGACAGAAAGTCTAGATACTTCTAGTCTTAAAATTTCTCACATAATTGCTGGCAGGCTGTCTTACTTCTTGTTTGATTGATAATCATAGTGGGTTGAAGATGCTCAAGTGCATGTGTAGTGTATGTTTAGAGATTAGACGTCAAAGGTTCTGAGTTAGAAGGTGATTTTTGTTGGTTCTTCAATCTTGGGACTATTCCAGGGTGAATTTTCTGAGGAATCCAGAAAATGGATGACTCCTAGAGGCTGAAATTCTAGCTGACCTGCTAATCTTTTATGGTGAAATGAAGGAAACAATTGATGTCTATCATATGGTACTGTCCTTTGCATGTGGACTACAAAGAACTCAGTGGGAACTTGCTGACCAGATTATTGAAAACAGGAAGACATTGAAGAATGAGTGATAACTTTAGGAGGAGCTTTGCATTTGTGTCCCTAGAAGGATGCGATTTCACTGGAGGGTGAACTTGCCCTGGTGACCAGGTCACCTAGTTGTACTTGAGAGGAAGCCTTTGGTGACAATTACCACATTCATTATCATTGCCATTGCAAGTTGACTATGCACAGAGCATACTGGTGTCACTCTTAATTCACATTCTTGCTCAGCATAATGTTAGATCTAGAAGCTCAATAAAATACAGAGGAAGGAATCAAGGGAATCAAGGGCGTGTGAGAACAGGGTGACATTAGATGTCACTCCCACTCTAACTAATCCCAGTGATTCAAGTGCAAGACAATGGATGTGATTCAGCTGAGCCTTTGGCTGACAAAGATGGAACTAGCCTGGTTTGAGTCCAAATTACGTCTTGCTTTTGCTAAAATGAGTTTCAGAAATGCTTCTGAGTTTCAGAGATGCCATGGCTGGTGTGATTACTCCATGCCTGGACAGGCTGTTTTAAGTATAGGGATTTGTTCCTCTTCCTTCCTTATTCCCTCTTCTCTTATTTCTTTCCCCTTCTTTCTTTCTGTTCAATAACTTGCTTTCTGATTCTTGAGCCAAATTACCTACTTTGATACTTGTTATAGAACAGGAAAACTGTCCTTTGCAGGGCTCAATGTCTGTGGGAATGTTGGGACAGGTGTGGCCAGTGGAGCATTGCCACCACTCCTAGAATGTGGCCTCACCTCCTACTTGGTGATCTCCCCATGTAGGAAGTGGCAACTAATGTGGTCAGTCTCTAGCAGGTATGGCCACAGCTTACGTAGGGTGAGCTAAGAAAATCACCATCACTATTATTATCATCATTATTGTTATAAGTTGGCTATGGACAGGATATATTGGTGTAGCCTTCTTCATGTTTTCAATTTTTGTTTCTTTCAAGTACATATAAAAAATTAACATCCTGGATAAATCCAAATGGAGTGGACACAGAAGCCAGAGATTTCTGTGGCTGGAAAGGAGTCAGTGAAGTAGGTAGCCCAACTTGGTGGCCACTGCGTTTGTAGCTATCATTCTCATCTACTTTCTATGTACTTTGGCAGCCCTGAGAACAGAGTTATTATCATCATGTTTTGCTTTGTATATATTTTGAATTCAATACCTTTATTTTCATGATCACCAACTCTATGTCTACACTGCCACTGCTTTCAATTCTGTGCCAAATGTCAAGTACCTAATAGTTATCATCTCCTTGTTCTATCCTTACCATCATTACCCTGTTCCTGCCACTATCTCTGCTCATTGTCATTGTCAGTACCACCAGCTCCACCACTCATCATTACTGCTGTGATCACTAGGAATATCAGTGCCACCTCTACACATTCTTGTTATCTTACCATCACCTCCACTGCTCCTACTGCAATATCCACCTTAGTAACAGTATCTCTGTTGTCCTGTCATTATCTCCACTGCCACCAATGTCATCATCACTATTGTACTACTTCCATTCATTATCATCATCACTACCACCAACACTGTCACTCCTTATCACCATTGCCATCACCCACCAGCATCTCAAGTGCCACCAACATCTCTATAACTATATTACCTCTACCACAAGCTGCCATCATCGCCATGACTACCACAATCACGTTCATCATTGTTGCTATGATCATTTTTTATCATCACCCTATTTCTACTACAACCAGATAGAGGATATACAAGGGTATACAGGCATTTCCACACAACTAAAGGTCTTCACAAGAGAAGCTAAATTTACTTTGTATTAGTAAAGAACTGGTAGTTAAAAAAATTTGACCAAAATCATAAGGACTTATAATTACATAGGAGTAAAAGTAAGAAATGTCTTCTGTGGAAATGGGAAAGAGAATGGGATGAAGGTCTCTGGAGAAATTGTGATGAATTTATTGTGAGTTTCTGGAGATTTTTTCCTTTATTACGTGAATCCCCTCGATGATGCCTTAGGAACAGGAATGTCTTAAACAGAAAAGAAAAACAGTCTTTAAAAAAATTAGATAACACATTTAATGCAGAGGTAGTTGGCTCTTTCTGTTTATTTTTATTTTATAAAATCTAAACAGTCTACAATACTGAGATGTAGTCTCTTCTAAACATTGATCTATTTTAAGTAAGCATGAGATTCTCCCTGACCACCATTTCCAACTCCTGATCCTATAGAACCCTCACACAGGCCACAAATGTAATAATTTGGTGGGTTTTTTAAAAATTTCATTGCTTCTCTTATATATTTATAAATGATATGATTGTGTATCCTATGTTACCTGAGTAGTTTATTTTGTCTGTCTTTCCTTGTTTGTTTTTATTATTCAGTAATAAATTAGCACAACAGTTAAAAATATGAATCCTGGGACTGGAACTACTTGATGCAAATGATAGACTTGTTACATCTTAGGATTATGACCTGAAGTATTGGATATACTTAGAGCCAGTTTCCCCTTTTGTAAATCAGGATTGTAACATACTTATATCCATGGGGTTCACAACTAACTTGTTTAAATATTTGGAGCCATGCTGGGGTACACAATGCCGACAGATACCGTATCAAATTATTGCTCCCCACTGTTCCTTCTCAATTTAAAGTTGCATCTGTTCCAGTTACACAGCCATTTCTAAGTTGATAGGCATACAGTCTGCTCTGATTTCAATGACTATAAACAAAGCTCAAGCCTATTTTTGAGATGTATCCTTTTTATATGAATGATACAGTTTCCTAAAAACAAGAAATATAGTTAGTGAGGTGTGGTGGGGCATACCTTTAAAGGTACCCAAGAAATGGAGACAATTGGCTCTCTGTGATTCTGAGGACAGACTGGTCTACATAATGAATTCCATGCCAGGCAGGTCTACATAGTAAGACCATGTCTTAAAAAATAAAAAACAAGAAATGCAAATTGCTGCCATTATATTACTGTGAAGGCTTTATTATAAAAATACAATGGTTGGGTGTGTCTGGAGAGACGGTTCAGTGGTTAAGAATACTCACTGCATAATTAGGATTAGAGCTCAGATCCCAGCATCGTCAAAACAAGATGGATGTCCCATGTAGATCAGTAACTCCAGCTTTGAGGGGGAATGACTCAGAACGGTCACTGGGGCTTGCTGGATTCCAGTGTAGGTAAGAAAAAACTGCAGGCATACCCCACATTCAGCAGGAGTCCCTCCCTGTCTCAAAGGAATAGGAAGAGTGGTAGAGGAAGACATCTACTTCTGGCCTCAGTGTGCATGTAAGTCAAGCATGGGCTTGTATGCATACAGTCTCTCAAAGGCTACTAAACAGATTAACTGAAAATGAACAAACTACAAAGATGATGCACAGATGTCTGCTTTCTGTTGCTTTTAATTTTGATCCTTCAGTAGTCTGAGCCACAGAGCAATCTCATAAGTAGATGAAACTTGGGATCAGTCACCAACATGGAACTAAACAGAAGGCCACATTTTGGGAGACTCTCTTCTAAGTACATCTATACAATTGATTCACTCACATTGACTCTTCCAGTTTTACTCACAATAAAATGGAGGCAAAAAAGGACAGAAGCTATAAATAGTAAGTTCTGTATAGAGCAGCAAATGTTGTCAGTGTGTGTGACATTCTTACTATCTGCTCAAAGCCTAGAACACTCTCAACAAATGTCAGCTTTATTCTGGGTCTGATGGATGACCATAGGGCTATAGAGTTGTTAGTACTCTCATTGTTTTTGCTACACTGGATATTCAGACTCTGGAGTGTTCATTTTGTTTGTCTCAACAAAGTGATAATGAAACTTGTTTCAAGTTGGTTCAGTGTTCTCTTGTAATTTTCTATGGTTACAGAACACATTCTTTTCCTTCTAATATATAACCCCCGCCATTTGCTTCTTCCTATTTCTTTAGCCAAAATACCAATTTTTTCCTTTTGTTATGGTTTTTTTCAAATGGTGCAATTTAGGCAAAGTAAAAACACTTGTATGTGTGAGAAATAACTGAAGAAATGAGTTAAGGTCTATACATTCCTGTGCAATATCTTTGTTTCTAGGACATATTCTTAAATGTGAGAACTGTCTACTAACAAATTGCCACATCTGGCATCTTTGAGGTCTATACGTTCCTGTGCAATATCTTTGTTTCTAGGACATATTCTTAAATGTGAGAACTGTCTACTAACAAATTGCCACATCTGGCATCTTTGGTGTTTTTTCATATATAAAATAATAAATATCATTAAGTGCCAATCTAGATACACAAGTACCCACTTGTGATGGGGTAGAAACTGATGAATGAGGGGCTGTTATGCTGGATGTTCAAGAAGCTAATGTGGGAAGCCTTGAATATGGGTTTGCAGGAAAGATCAGTTGGTGTGAGATAGCAGTGTGTTGTAGGTATACTGGAATGATCCAGACTGGTATGATCCAGAAATTTATGCTGGAGTAAGAAACCGATGACCTTAGTTTTTTATTGCTTTATTGACAATAAGATGCAGCCATAAAGCTGAGAATGGCATAATTCCTGCTGTCAATGGTCTCATCTTGTAGTACAGAGGGCAGAAATGCGAACAGATGAACACAGGACATTATAATATATATGAACACAGTCCAGGAGCTCTTACAAAGTGTAGAAATGGAGATCAGCATACCTTCTGATCTTGGTAATGATGACTGAATTTGACTGGCTATATTGGCATGTCTGCATCATTAAAAAAAGATGCTTGGGCCAGGATCCTTAAGAGAGATGTTAGAGGACAAAACAGAGGCAAGAAGAAGGAAAGGCTATGTAGAAATGTGGTGATGAGCCACTTTTGCAGAGAACTGCAGGGGTATGGAAGATGCCTCAACATCACAGAGGGAATCTGAAAGCTATATTAAGAGGCTTTTCTTTTTTAATTTTGTTGAAAATTTTCACACAGTATATGAAATATACTTTATTCTACCCAGAATGATAGTGGTTTCCCCATCAGCTCCTCTCACATCCTCCTCTCCAACCCTACCCCACCCCCATGACTCTACATAATTTCTTTTTCTTGTTCTTTAAAAAACAAACAGACAAACAAACCAGAACATGAAAAGGGGGTGGGGAAGAAACACACACACAGACACACCAAACAAAAAAATCTCAAATCAGAAACCATATATATATAAGCAAAACACCAGTAAGCCCCCCCCCCCAAAAAAAAATGCCCAAGCAAAGCAATATGAGACAAAAAGTCCACAAAAATCCTCTGAGTTCATTTTGTGTTGGTCATCTGCTGCTGGGTGTGGGACCTACTTTTAAGTGTAGTTAATATACCAAGTGAGATTCCACTATAGAAAACCAATTTTTCCTTTGCAAGAGGATGTCAGTTGGAGATAGCTTCTTGGTTAGGAATGGTAGTCCATGTCTACTTCCCCTTCTCAATGCTAAGAACACATTTGGCTTAGACTTGTGGAGGCCTTCTGCCTGTTGCCGTATTCTTAGTAGGTTCATATAGCTGTCCTGTAATATCTGGAAGACATTATTTTCTTGGATTCTTCCATTCCATTCTGGCTCTTACAATCTTTCCACTCCTCTTCCACGTACCTGAACCCTGAGATAAGTGGTTTGATGAAGACATCCCATTTAGAACTGAATGTTCTACTATCTTTCACTCTCTGGACATTGCCAATTGTGGGTCTGTTGGTTCTATCTACAAGTACAGGAAGAAGCTTCTCTGATAATGGCTGAAGAAGGCACTGATCTATGGATATAGCAGAATGGCATTAGGAGTCATTTTATTGCTATGTTCCTTTAGCAGAACAATAATATTTGGTTCTTCAAATTTTCTTTGGAAATAAATGGGCCCATGGCCCAGTCTCAAGTTCTCGGCCACCCAACTAGAGTCAGGCATGGGTTCTACCTTGTGGAATGGTCCTAATTCCAAACATCAGAGAGTGGATGGTTAATTCCACACATATGTACCACTATTGCCCAGCATATCACCCACTCATGTTATTGCTGTAGATTGTAGTTCCAATTTTCATTTTAAAGGAGATGAGTTATCACAGAGATTTTATATAGGAAAGAAATACAATTAGTTCTTGGAGTTACAGATGCTTTTTTTTTCTTTAATAATTGATATTCCAAAGAAAAGCTGAGCTTCCTTGAACTTGGTTCAGGCCTGATACCAGGAAAGAGAGCAGAACCGGATCCATTAGAACCAGCAGATTGTGGCCATGATTTTGGGGACGATCAGAAGGCAGATCTTACTAAGGATACTGAGTTTGACAGGTCCCATTGGCCTGTGGGACAATGCCACATGAAGCAAATGAGTAAGTCATTGAGTAGATTAGCTCTGATGAGCTGGTGTAGTTATTTCACTCAACTCTTAAAATAACTTGTGAACTTGACATGTAAATTACTCCCATCTCACAGCTGAGTATGTGCAGTGTGGAAATGCTAGAGCCTCCCTGGGTTCCAGGGCGCTCCAGGTTCTGTTGTTGAATGGCTTGCTGTCTTTAGAAGTCAGAGAGGAGTGAGACCGTTTTTTCCTGATGTGACCCAGAATCAGTCACCCTGCGCAGCTGCAGAAAGCCGACCCTGTGAGCAGGCATTGCTCTGTATCCAGAGAGGACTTATTTTGTGGAAAAGCGACTGAGCTCTTTTTAGGACCTGAGGGATGAGAAAGTGCTTTGAGAGTTGGAGGGATTCTGGAGAGCAACAAAGCTAGCATTTTCTGCTAAATTTAACCCTTCTGCTAGGGTGAAGGCAGTATGCAAGGCTTGAAGCTTCTCAAGGGGACTAGTGACCTCCTGCTTTCATAACATAACAAGTCTTGCCAGACAGCAGGACTCCATCCATCACTCATTCTGGAAATGCTGCTCCCTCCCAGTGAGACCATGATCTGCTTGTGAAGCACATGCAGTTTAGCAACCTGGACTCTCAGGCGCTATCTTTCTTGTCCTTTCTAACACAACAGAGGGGTTTTCTTACCTGCTCAGATGGGAAAAATAAATGGATGGAGGAAACAACTGGTGAATCATGTCACGCCACCTGGATCTGTAAGGCTTTCTGCCTCTTTGGGCTAATGGGTCTTGGGAAATCTGAGACCACCCATAACCCACACGTTCAGGAAGGATGCCCTGGTGTAGTTAGAGTTTTGGTTTCTTCAAAAACCCTGGTTATGTTATGTGAATATGTTTTTGTTTTAATCCCAGGTATGAGATAAGAGGCTGCTTCACAGAAGGTGACTATGATTTCCCTCTGTGGCTTGCCAGCTGCAGATAGTTTAATTCCAGGGACTCTGGAGAGGGTATAAATGAGAGAGCCCTGAGAGGGCCTGTGGGGGCTGTTGCTTTCCCAGTTGTTGGCCCTGCTGCTGCTAGTTTGTCCTGCTGCTGTGTTTGCTATTGCTGTATTGCTGGACTGCTGAACTGCTAGATATTCTGATGACCAAGATTGTACTTGTCTCAAGGAACTCTGTGTCCCTAATCAGCAAGAAGTAATGTACAGAGGTCTAAGCCCCCTTTCCCCTCTAACCTTTATTTCCTACCTAGTGTTGGGGGGTTGGAAAGGATTACGGAAGAATAAGGGTTGGAAGGGAGGTAGAGGTATGAGAGCCTAATTTTAAAAGAATAGCTCTTACACCCTGGAGTTCCACAGCTCAAGATGTTAACTCTTTTTGTCCTTTTGTTTCTATTATAAAATACTTCTAGTTACCCTTTGTGATATGACAACCACTTGTCAAGAACTTTAAATCAGAACTTGAGTTCCTTTCAGCAATAAACACTAGAGGTAGATATGGTTTGCAGATAAAAACCTGGTATGTCCATTGCTAATTGTTATATCCATGACACCCAGTTCACACAAATATGCACTGTTTTGAATGCTGAGGACATAGCAGATAACACAGTGACAAGGGCTAGTGACAGCAGTCTTCTGGGCTGATCACAGCCCCAAGTGGGATGATGAGCACGACTGTGCTTGGTAGACAAGGAAGTGCTGCCTGCCTCTAGACACAGACATTCTTACAGGGGTAAAGCCTCAGTGCCTTGCAGACACTGAGCAACGCTGCCGCCCTATGTGGACCAGAAGACTGAGCTGTGTTACTTGGACTGCTTGGTCCTAATGTTTTAACTGGTGGCCTTAGCTTTCAGGCTATTCTGCTATCAGTGGCATACAGGGGATGATTCTAACACACAATTTTCACATGCTGTGAAAGGACTCCCTTCCCCTGGCACCCTCTACCTCCCATATATTCCAAGACCCTCTCTAATGTTTGAATAGGGCCTCGGGGCTGCTTGGCAGAGCAGTGGCCCCGACAGCCGCTTGTCCTGGAGTAGGGCAGAGATCTCCATCCTCTGAGCTGTGAGTCCATGTTTGTCTATACTTGTGCTCAAAGATCTAAAAAACAAGAGCACATGGAGAAAATTAGAGGGACTTTGCTTGTCAACCCCTAATTCATTAGTATGTAATGAACTGTCGTCTCCTGTTCTCTCAGAAGTCTGAGTCAAGAATCTTTCAGTATATTTTATTTACTAATATGCTATTCTTAAGCTCTTATAAAAGAATAGTCATATTACAGATTTTATCAGATATAAATAGAAAAAACAGAATTGAGAAAAAGATCAACTACAGGTATCAAATGAACAAGAGTTTTGCATATATTGAGTTAGCCATTACATGATGGATAAACACATCAAAATTTCATACCTTAGAACATAAATATGTTTAATTTTTAATTTTTTACTAAAAATAAACTAATGTAGGAACTCCCACCATTAAAATATGAGGTGCTTTGCTAAATTATTTTTATTTCTTTCAAATATGAATAAAATATCAAACTTTTGATTACAAAAATTATTCTTATTTAGAAAATTTGTAAGATATAGACAACATCAATCACAGAAGAGAAATGAGCTTTGGGCCTAGATTACATTGGTGGTATTTTGTAATTATTTAGAGTGTGTGTGTGTGTGTTCCCATATTTATTATTTAAGAGCTTTTTTTCATTAAACAATAGTATATCTTTTTTTGTAGTTTGTTTCAATGGCCAAATGCTAGTACATTCTACAAATAAAGTATATTTAATCAGTTCTCTACTAGTAGTTTTTATGATTACTTATTGTTACAGAATTGCTATAATAAATAAACATGGTCAATTGTTTTCTTCACTTTTTTCTTTATTTTTATTTCATTTAACTTATTTATTTCTGTGTCCATGTATGTGTATGTGCACACATTTAGAGGTCAGAAAACAGTTCCTCTCTTTTGGACTAAGGTATTCATGCTTGGGACTAGACACCTTTTCCTGCTGAGCCATCTTCAGTCCCTTAACTGTTTTCTTATGGCAAATTCCTAGAAGCAGGTTCCAAGGTCAATATTCATATCCTGTTTTGTGTTCCAGCAAGGACAATTGTGGAATCATTCCACTTAGAATTGGATTCCACTTCTGCCACCTGCTGGCTGAATGAACTTAGAGGTGACTCAGGATGAGGAATTCCACCCTGGTGAATATGGCATAACAACAGCTCTTCTTTACTGAGTTGCTATGAAACACAAGGGGTTAATACCTGGTAAATACTTAGGCTATGCTCTGACCCATAGCAAGCTAAATCCCTGGGCTAGCATCGTAATTATTGTTGCTGTTATCCTTACAAATGTGTCCTCCTGAAAGAATGTCCCAGTTTAGACTCCCACAAGCATTGTATAAGAGTATTTCCACATGCCTTTGCCAACACCTTTTATCGTGTTGTTTGTCATCTGGATAGAACCAGATTGTTGCTTTAATATATTTTTTTTCTGATTGCTAATGATGAACAGTTTTTGTATCCTTATTGGTATTTATTTTGTACATTTATGAATTTTCACTCATGGCTTTTTCTTGCTTCTCAGAAATTGCTCATCTTTTTATTATTATTATTAGGTTTATTTATTACTTCAAGTTACATCTCCATCACAGCCCCCTCTCTCCACCCTTCTCGGTCCCACCCTCTGACCCTCTACCCCTCCCACTTATACTATGATTTCTCATCTTTTTATTATAGTTTATTCTTTGACATACTAAGGATATTACTCTCCTGTTGCCTTTGTGTTGTAAATATGTTTTTAGCACAAGATTTCTTTAATGTGGGTTTGGGTGTGTGGTATATGAGCTTGTGTCCCCATGATCATTTAAAAAGGCTTTATTCTTGAAAATATAAATATTTATTTATTTATTTATTCATTCATTCATTCATGTGTCTGTTTATACTTGTATGTATGTGTGTCTGTGTACCACATGAGTGCAATGGCCATGGGGCCCAGAAAAGAGCATTGGATTCCCTGGAACTAGAGCTTCAGGCAGTTGTGAGCTGCCTGATGTGGGTGTCAGGAACAAAGCCTGGGTCTTCCAGAAGAGCAGCTAGGCTGGTGACTGGGAAGCCCTAGTGATCCTCCTTTTTGTGGTCTTTGACCTCAGTGCTGGGATTATAGATGCACACACAGCCATGCCTGGCTTTTTATGTGGGTTCTAGGGACTTGAATCCAGGTACTTACACTTACACAGCAAGTACTCTTGGGTGTTTAAGCCTCTCCCTATACTCCTCTTGCTTTTTATTGTGCTATGTAAGTATGTTTGTGTCTTTAGACATATAAATTGTGTTGTTCCTTATTCTTGCGTATCTTTCCTCACTTAGAAACCCTTAAGTTCAAGTTACCTATCTTTTAGCAATGTTTAATTTTAAGATCATTAGTTTTAAAAAATATTTATTTACAATATCTGTAAGTTTTGCCAAGATGTACATATGCGCACCATGTATATGCCTGGTGACTACGGAGCTTAGAAGAATGCAGTGAATTCTCCAGTACAGTAATTACTGGTGGTTGAAAGCCAACATTTGTGGGTAATGGGAACCAAAACTAGGTCCTCTGGAAGAGCAGAAAGTGCTCTTAACCATGGAGATATCCCTTTAGACCCAAGGTTGTTAGCCATTGCATTTGTTATTAAAATAAAATTATTCTGAAATTTTAATGAGTTTCTTCACATTTTGGCTCAATTGTTTATTGATTAGTTATTCTAAATTAGATATTCTTGTCTTCCCAACCCCCTTGGCTGTCTATACCATTTCATTGGTCTTTGTATTTTCTTATGCTCATATTTTTAGCTTTTTATAACCTTATAAAATTCTTTAATATTAGTGTATTGTATGCTATTATCTATAAGAAACCCTACCTAACATAGAAATATTTTCTTGCTGTTATCACCTGTTATTTCTCTTGTCATTTTGCTATATTTATAAATAAACTATTGTCATTTAATTTCAGTTGACTTGTATTCATTACTTAATTTGGGAGATTTGATATCTTTTTTTTTTACTGTTAATTTATTACTTCAATTTACATCTCCATCACAGCCCCCTCCCTCCATCCCTCCTAGGCTCACCCTTTCACCCTTCCACCCTCTCCCCCTTCTCTCACCTATACTATTATTCTGGTGTGGGGTGCCCTACATATCGGTGCCCTACATATCAGCCCCCTTCAGTTCAGCAGCCATATGAGGGCTAAGAGCTTCCTCTTGCACTGGGGGCCTACATGGCAGCTCCACTAGGGCAGAGTATCCCACTAACAAGTAACAAAGTCTATGTTCCTGTTCCTTTCAGTCTGTTGGTTGTAGGCTAAAATCTAGTTTTAAGTGAATACATGCCATGTGCCTCTTTCTGAATCTGGGTTAGCTCAATCAGGATGAGCTTTTCTAGTTCCATCCATTTGACAGCAAATTGCATGATTTCCTTGTTTCTGATGGCTGAGTAGTATTCCATTGTGTAAATAAACCACAGCTTTTTTTTTTTAATCTATTCATTGGTTTAGGGACATCTGGGTTGTTCCAGTTCTAGCATTACAAATAAAGCTGCTATAAACATAGTTGAGGAGATGTCCTTGTGGTTTGGTGAGGAGTCATTTGGATGTATACTGAGGATTGGTATGACTGGGTCTTGAGGTAGAGCTTTTCTAAGTTTGCTAAGATATCCCCAGACTGATTTCCGTAGTGGTTGCACAAATTTGCACTTCCACCAGCAATGGAGGAGTGTTCCTCTATCTCGCCAGCACGTGCTGTCATCTGAGTTTTTCATCTTAGCCATTCTGACCGGTATGAGATGGAATCTCAGAGTCATCTTGAATTGCATTTCTTTGATGATTAAGGATGTTGAATATTTCTTCAAGGGTCTCTAGGACATTAGAGATTCCTCTTTATGAATTCTCAGTTTAGCTCTGTACCCCTGTTTTTGAATGGGTTATTTGTTTTCTTGGTGTTTAATTTCTTGAGTTCTTTCTAAATTTTGGATATTAGCCCTCTGTCAGATGTGGGGTTGGTAAAGATTTTTTTCCCAATCTGTAGGTTGCCATTTTGTTCTAGTGACAGTACCCTTTGCCTTACAGAAACTTTTCTTGTTGTGTCCCAACTGAGAAGTCAGGTCATGTATTGGGGTTGGGTTTGTTATTCCCACCTGTAGGTTCCTGAGATCCAGCCGGTCTTCCTATTGATGTCATTGGAGGTTGGCCAGCCACAGACTATAGGTTAGAGTTTCAGTTCACTTGCAGATTATGGGTCAGGACTGTGGTTGTGGACTTCCCAAGCTGCTCTCTGGAATTTGGGGAAGCTCAACTGCCTTTTCCCAGTCAAAATCACTGTGCTCCAGTTCAGCCTGCCTGAGCCAGCATGACTTCTGACAGTTTCCCTGGAACTTGAGCAACTGTGGTCAGGACCGTGGTTGTGGTCCTGCCAGGCTGCTTTTAGGGGGATATTAATTTCGACCTGTGTCTCTCAGTCAGAAGCTCTGTGGTCAGTGCTGTCCATTCGCTGGGGGTAGCACACAATGGTCTAGAAATTCTTCACTGCTCCAGACCCAGATCTAGATGCTGTAGACTAAGACTATATACTGAGTGCCCTAGTAAAGTGGGCTAGGGGAGGGAGTTTCAATATGGAGTTCAAAAGGCGTCTACAGCACTTGGACTCAGGGAATGTCAGCCGCCTTTTCCGTCCCAGAAGCACTGTATTACAGAGCAGCCTGCCTGGGTGAGCGGGGCGTCTAACAGTTTCCCTGTGCCTAGGGTATCAGGACTGTGGTCCTCTCAAGCTACTCTCAGGGGGAGTCCTAGGATCAACCTGTGCCTCTCTGTCAGAAGCTCTTTGGTCTGGTTCAGCCCACTTGTTCAGGCAGTGCACAATAGTCCAGAACTGCTTTACTGCTTCGGGCGGGGATCTCGATGCTTTGGACTGAGACTGTAGACTGAGTGCCCGTAGTGACTCTGCTGATCTTCTTTTGGGTGTCAGAACACCTGCAAGAAAAATGTACACTCAGGAAACTGAGGAGGACCTCTGTTTGGAGGTCAAAGCTGCCATCTGGTGTCCTGAAAAGATCTGATCAGCAGGCTCTTTGACTGCTGCAGGAAGTGCCCTATCTCCCAGTGGGAAGTGCTCAGTCTCCCATGTCTGGCATCTGTGTTCTTCCAGTATCTATATGTTCAGTCCAGAGTTCTTTATTATCCGTGTTTTTACTAGGTAAGCCCAGATAGGTTTGTGCCTCACAAACTTCCATCCAGCAAGAGTATATTTCTGTGGTGGTCCAGTTGGTCTTCCTGATGATCAGAATGTGTCCTAACTTATCGCCACCATCTTGCTGAGTCCTGCTTTTAATTTCGAGATTTGATATCTTAATTAATGTTTTACGTCCATGTCTAAAGACACAGAAGTTCTTTATCATTTAATCAAGTATAAAATAATTTAAATTTTAGAATAGTTTTAGAAGTACAATAAAGTTGGAAAGGTAGAGTTGAGGCTGTTCTTGTATTTCTCAAACCCATCTTTTCCTGTTGCTAACATATTATCATGGAACCTTTGTCATGCCATGGAATCAAATTTAATATGCATTATTGTGGGGCTAGAGAGATAGCTTACTGGATAAGAGCACTGACTGTCTTTCAGAGGACCTGAGTTCAATTCCCAGCACCCACATAAAGTCTCAAAACAGTCTGTAAGTCCAGTTGCAAGGAATCTGATGCCCTCTTCTGCTTTGTAGGATCCTGAATGCATGGGATGCAGGGGTGGGCACATATAAACTCACATAACTACACACATATACACAAAATAAAAGATAAATAATTAAAAGATTTATTTTAAAAATACACATTACTATAAACTAATGCCCATAGTTTATTTGCAACCCACTAGGTTTTTCCTGATGTCGTTTTTGGGTTTCAGCATCCCATTTGAGACAGTATGTTAGTTGCAATGCCTTTCTTAAGCTCCTATGACTATGGCAGATTCTTGCATTTTGCTTATTTGTGACAACCTTGACGATTTTGAGGATTATTTCTCAGTATTTGAGGATATTATTTACTTTGGATTTGTCTCATGTTTTCTGTTTTTCATGACTAGATCAGGTTAGGGCAAAAAAGAGAGTCAGAGTCCACTGTAGGATCTTGGTTTTCTTGAGGGAGACACTTTCCTTACAAAGAAACATATGTCAGCATAACTTTAAAGAGGGGTATTGAGTGTCTATCAAGAGTGTAGTGGCCTATACAGAAATAGCTTATACCAGATTTCCATCTGACCTACATAAAATTCCACTTCAACACATGGTGGTTCAAGACCATGTGTTGAGCAGAAAGAGTAATGTCTTTTCTTACTTAGTTGTACAATGACCTTACAATAGTGGATGTTATTCCAATAATCTAAATCCTCAAACCCAGTCTTACTGTGTCTTAATTTGTCCTGCAGAGATAACTTAAAGGAGCAGGAGGTAGATGGTGACATCTGCTGACTGTCTTGCCCAGTGTTTAGGAGGAAATACTCAGATCCCAAAATAACTGTGTCGAAAACCTGACTTCATGTATTCCCTAGTTCTTTACCACAGTGACCTAACCTCTAGATGAAGCAGTTCACAGCAATTAAGTATGTGTTACTTAAAGAGGAGGAACAAATAATAAAGCTTGACTAGAATGTATAGGCTTCCTATCATCTTAGATTCTTTTTTCACACTAGTCATTGATTTAACAACCTAAATTTTAAATGTATACAAAGAGTCAATCATCTTATATTAAACTTCATACTGAATAATTAAACAATTCCATCCACTTACATAATGAGGGATGTGGAGGAGGTAGAAACTGGAACCAGTCCATATGCCTGTGAGTCAGGAAATGCTAAAGTAGAAACCTATGTTGTTTGTGGGGTTTATTTTTTTCTTTTTATTGTTTTTTTTTTTATTTTGTGAATTTCACATCATGCACTCTGTTCCTTCTCCTCTCCCACCTCCCCTCCGATCCATCCTTCACCCTTGCAACCCCCCCCCATTAAAAAAAATCTCACTGTGGAAGCTGTAGTGTGTCTCAGTGTGTCCTACAATATTCCCTTTTGTCCACATGTTTTTGCTTGCAAATGCCCATTAAAATGACACCTTGGTCTGGTATGAGGACTCTGGCTTCTGCTACTTTGTCTTGGTTTTGTTTTTAAATATTTAGTGATAAAAATAATGCTTATTAACTGAAAGATAACAAGTTATCTCCATTACATTTTTTGGGTCAGACAGTTTTTACTGTGGGGTAAATAAGTTAAAATTATTCTGTATGTGTATTTGCATTTTGGTTGGAAAGCAAAAAAATCTGTGCAATATATAGTTTGTCAGGATTAATTTTCAATTGAGGAAAGGAGTCACTAAGTGTCTCCAAACCTGGTCATTAATTAATTGAAAGTCCTCCCAAAAGAGAACTATTTGGAAGTGGGATATGTTGTGTATGGTGTGGTGTGGTGTGGTGTGTGGTATGTAGTGTGTGGTATATAATGGTGTTGTGTTGTGGAAAAGCGCACTCAGTTTTTGGAGAGAATATCTTTAAAAGTAATTAAATGACTACATTTGCTTGATATAGTTAAGTCGTAACCTTGTCAATTTTAACACTGATATTCTATCTTACATAAATGTATGTGATGTTCTGGTTTAAAAAAGTGAGGCACCTGCTGTGTGGCTTGGAGGAGATGGCACACCACAGGTGTGCACAAAAGTATTAGTTATGGTAATCACTGTTCTTTTGGCTGAACCCTCTAGCCATGTGGACAAGTAGTTCCCCTTTAAAATGTGAACTTGGAACACTGTTGAATGTATTCACTTACTGTGGCAGTCTCTTTAGTTGGAAGCTAGGTGGTTAATCAAGCATGAAAATGAAGAAGTCAAACTAGTGCTCTAATCAAGATAGAAGAACTATCTGACTGTGAATGGAGCTAGGCTTTGGGGCTACCCACAGAGAAGGCTGGGTTTTCTCTAAAAGTTAGGAGCTTTTACATAAATCCTTGGCTGAAGATTTACTTCTGCTCTACAGCACAAGTAAGTATTTGTATCCTAAAAACAAACAAACAAATAAACGAACAAATACAAAAAATGAAAAGGTTGCTAAGTTACTGGAACAAAACAAAAGAGCAAAAACAAACAAACAAGCAAAACCCCAAAACAACAAAGCAAAACAAAAAGCCAAAGCTTTCTTCAAGGCTCCTAACTAACTTGTCTCAGCACCCCTTTGCTCTGAATGAGATGCAAATGATCTCCGGGGTATCATCCCCACAGCCAACCTCCTGGTGAAAACAATGCACCATGGAGTTGACTTAACTGTATTTCCAGGACGATTTTTCTTTTTCTTTTTTTTTTTTATTCATAACAATTCAAGTTACATCTCCATCACAGCCCCTTCCCTCCACCCCACTCTCTCCTACCCTCTCACCCTCTACCTCCTCTCTCTCCCCTTATCTTACTCCTCTGGTGTGGGGTGCCCCCACATCCATCTCAGCTCTCCTCAGTTCATCAGTCATATGAGGGCCAAGAGCTTCCTCTTGAACTGGGGGCCGACCTGGCAGCTGCAGTAGGGCAAAGTGTCCCATTAACAGGTAACAAAGTCTATGTTCCTGTTCCGTTTGGTCTGTTGGTTGTAGGATAGTTATCCTGTACTATATGTCTAAAATCCAATTATAAGTGAAAATATGCCATGTGCCTCATTCTGGGTCTGGGATAGCTCACTGAGGATGAGTTTTTCTAGTTTCTGGAGATATCTTATAAGACTTAGAATAGCTCTACCTCAAGACCCAGCCATACCACTCCTGGCCACTCCTCACCAAACTGGGAAGATTTTTCAAAGATAATTACTTGCATAAATGATCAACAGAGGGCAGGACTAGTGTCTTGGGACCCTGTCTGAATCCTGCATGAAACCACATCATTTGTCTCTCATTTTTGTCAGTCAGACAAAGATTTATCTCATGTGAAAACTTTGCCATGTTTTTGTACATTTGGTTTAGTTCTACCAACTAAAGGATTGAAATTGTACTTTTGACCTTGGAGTTGTTTATCTGAATTTTCGATGTTATAAATTTTATAAATCAGAAATCATTTGAGTTTGTACTTTAGCATTTCAAGTTTTTACTTGAAAAAATGAAATTTTTATTTATAAATGAACCTGAGAGCACAGAATTTATATTACCATGAATCAAAGGCTAATTGAATGGATGCTTCCTTTTAAGCAGTAAACATTGTTCCAACATTTATTTCTGTTAGTTTGTTGTAATTATTTTTTTCTGTTTCTGCATCCCCTACTAAGCTTTAATGTCATAAGGACAGCAGAATTGTGTTATTATTTTCTGAACTTCTAGGGCCTGGTTGAATCCCAAGCCAAAAATTCCATTACATGCTTATCGAGTGAATGAATAGTTGGCTACACACATCATGCCAGTTTGATGAGTAATCACCTCTGTATTTAGCTACCAACATTTTTATGTTCAGAGACTCACCACCTGTCTGTAGTGAGGAGCTGGAGATTGGATCCTCTTCCTTTGGATGCTTAGGGTAGTTTCCATTGTTGTTTCACATATGTTTATGATAGTTTCACACCCTAGAGTTCCTGCTATTTCTTTTTCGAGCCACTGGATGTCAAAAATAGAATGGGAGTTAAAGATATGTACTATAACTCCATACTTTACAGACAAGGGATTTAATGGCCTTTAATATCCAGCTCTTTAACTTACCCTGAAGCTGAGACAAAATTGACAATCAGAAGGGACTAATGACTTGGTTTCACAGGACTTCGATGTGGAGCGATCTTTTCCATAACTTGAAACTGTAGACAGAATAGTGATACTCACCTACCTTTGCCTTTAGCAACATCTGGGGATGTACACACTGAGGGGTCTTTGTCAGCTGGAGGGTCTAGTAGGATTGTTGTCAGCTGGTTGTCCTTGATGCTCCATAGTGACCTTTTCTTATAACCTGGTAAGAGCACTTTGTGAAGTCCCCTTTTCTTTCAGTCCTTTCCATGAGTCAGAGACACTGAACCACCTCTCAGTAGGGTCTGGAGAGCTGCAGGGTATGGGTGGGAGATGTGGTGACTGTATTAGGTCTTTCCCAGGGCTGTGTGAATATGGGACAGGCCCACATTCTAGAGTGTTGGCACATCCCTATTTTTTCCCCTTCTACTCTAGCACTGAACCCAAAATTCCTGCATTTGAAACTGGGTTAAGCTAAAATTGGGTGATAGTTTTTCGTGATAGATAAATTAAATTGCAATCATGTAAGTACTAGAGCACAGAGTCAAAGTTTTTTGACCCCATTTTTAGCTCTAGTTCAGTAGTCAATACATAACTTAAAAAAAATCACCCTTGACATTTGAGGACTTAATTTAAGTCCACCTCTTAATTTAAGTATGAATTAGTGAGCCATTTTTTTAAATTGACATTTTATGCAATTTAAGAAAAATACAGTTTTAATGAGTGAGATTGAGTGTGTGTGGGATAGATGCTGTCAAGCCTTGTGTGCGTATTTGTATTTGGGAGGTTTTCTAGGCTGGAGTGTTTCCTTGCCCTCAAATGGGTCTTTAGGATCAGTTTTGTGTCTCTCTACCCAGTACAAGGCAGATGCCTTCTTCAACTTGGAACCTTCCTGAGGTTAGTTATGTCCCATTTTCTACCTTGGAGAAAGTTCCACCATGGTAATCACTCACTCAGTCATCAGATAGGGGTTAATGGAGTCAACATAGATGAAATCTGTGGCTAGCACATTCTGTACTCTTGGCCTGATTCAGGGAGGGTAAGGGGGACTTGGTCTCATTACACAAACTCTTGCATGGGTTCTGAGTGCACATGCACATACCTGTGGCATGTGGTGCACAAGCATGTTGTGGGCAAGCCTCATATGTGCGAGATTCTACAGAGTAATATGGAAGAGTTGCTCCCTCTCCCAGAAGAACACAGAAGGGGCACAGAGGCAGATGCAGATTTGATGAACTGTGAGGAGTAGCCATGTATGGAATCCAACCTTGCCTAAAGAGCATTTGCCATTTGGACCTGATTCAAACATTTGCACTTGATTCAGCTACTGTGGTATTAAAGGCTCAGGTGTGGCTACTTTTGTAACTGGGGCATGGTGTTCATATGAGTAGTCCAGGTCCACCCATGGAAGCCTTATAAATGAAAGTCTGAGCTTCAGCATTGGCTTCTTTACTGGTGTTGGGTAGCATGTACTCAACCTTGCCTTTTCCCCACCAATATTCCCACACTCCGACTTCTGTAACAAGACATCTTTCATTATAGCTTCTTATATCCTCAGGTGGGTCTGGTCCAGATTGTCTCTAAATAGCAAACCAGTTCTGGTGAATCCAGAAATACCCTTGGCCCCACTCTGTAGACACTCGGCCTGTTCTATTCCAGTCTTTCTCCTGAGCTACTACTTAAAAATGTCTGTTCATGCAGCATTTAATGTCCTATTAGAATTCCATGAGTCTATTGATCTTCCCTTCCTTTTTTGGACTCCCATCTTTTCTCCCCATCCTCTTAGCTTTCCTTACTTCATGTTTCTTGTATAGGTTCCTACTTTTCTATTCAACTCTGAGATCCTGCAGAATCCTGGGCTCATTGGGGTCATCTTTTCTTTTACTTTGGTTATCTTATTTTTTTCTGAGTGATAGAAAAAGTCAACTGTATATACACAGATATTTCTGACCATATGTCTCTGAGTTCCTAGTATTCACCTCTCTGAAAAGGTTATAGAATTTCCCTAGAAGTCCAAGCTAGAACCTTGGAAATTTCTGCTATTTTTTATCCTCATTTTTACATGAAAGAATGATTAATCAAACAAGAATACAGCAATTAAGCTATAGATAGATATGTTGCTGTGATTTAAAAAAGGTAATGTGATCAGCAAAATTCTGCTGGCAGATACATGTCTAAGAATATTCATTTTTATCTACTCTATTTAGTTACTTTTCTGTTGCTGCAACAAAACACCAAGACTATGGCAACTTATAGAAGGAAAGGTTTATTTGGGCCTATGATTCCAGAGGGATAAGAGTCCATTACCAAAGTGGCATGGAGGCAAGGCAGCAGGAGCAACAAGCTGAGAGTTCACATTTTGAATCACAAACAGAAATGAGATAGAGCAACTGGGAATGGTGTGGGTCTTTAAATTTTCAAAGTTAACCTCCAGTGATGTACCCCCCAACAAGGTTATATCTAATTCCACCCTGAAACAGCACCACCAACTGAGGACCTAGTGTTCAAATACATGAGGATATGGGGAACATTCTCATTCAAATAGCACATTTTCAATGTTGTTTTGTCATCATCATCATCATCATCATCATCATCATCATCACCATCACCACCACAAAATGTACTCATCGTCCCTGTTACCTTCTACATTCCAATATGACCCCAGACTCAGAGCCCCAAATACTAAGCTCCCCTCTGAACTGATTCTTAGGCTATGAGTTGTCAGGCTCACATTTGCCTGACTAAGACAAGATCTCAGCTCTAACTGAAAACACACATTTGCTTGGCAGAAGGACTTACCCAAAGGTGCATTATATTTTGGTTATGTGCTCTGAAGGAGTACCTATCACATCTGTACAGATGCTTGAATGAACCCTTAATCATCAAATTCAGTTTTGGAGATAGACATAATAATCTTCAAAATGGCACATTAAGCCTGGGTGAGAGTGTGTCACCAGGGGTCATTTCCCTGGATAAAGGCTATAGTTTTAGATCAAGAAAATGGGCCCTTGGAGTCAGATGGTCTGGGTCCTAGTGCTGATGCTGATGCTTACTGGCTGGATAGTTTTTTTTAAATAGAAGTAAAAGTTTATTTGGGCTTTTAGTTCCAGAGGGATAAGCATCCATGGCTACAATAGTGGAGAATTATGATAACAGGCACCTTGGTGATGGGAGCAGCAGGCTGAGAGCTAACATTTTAAATGATATCAGGAAGCAGAGAGACTAACTGGATAATCTTGATCAAGTTATTAAAACTTTCAGTCCTTCAGCTCAGTAGGGATTCATTCATTCACCCATTATTGTCTATCTGGACCTGATGAATGGTGGGAGTGTAGCTAAGGATACGTCTTAGACATACAGAGTGCATGAGTAATACTTGTGATTGAGGCATCACTGGTGGGTGGCTCACCCAGGGGAGCATCCCACCTCAGCGATCCCATTCTGCTGCAGTGTCAGTGTGCTTCCTGATCCTCCACAGCATTGGAATTGTTGCACACTCTCACCTTCCGCATTTTCTCCTAAGTCACTCACTGCTGCTTCTCTATTATTTTCCTAAAATCTTCTTTTCTCCTCAGCCCCTACATGTTGGGAGTTTCTAGGAGCATGGTTTTCAGTCCTCTTCTTGATCTATATTCTTCTGAAGGTGACCTCACTACCTTAAAATATGCATACTACCCATGCAATCACAGCTCCCCAAAGTAAATTCCTTAGTCTTCCACAGCTCCTCCAGCTCCTCCGAACAACTTTTGTATTTGCATGGGTGTTATAAGCAGCTCAACATGAATACACTAAAAACTGAGTTCCTAGTCATCTTCTTTTCCTGGTCACCATCAAACTCCACCTGCCCCAGGTCAACAGATGGTGGCTGCTGCTATGTAGTG
>CAJQZJ010000522.1:1982515-2006791 GCA_907164525.1 Lophiomys imhausi | reverse complement strand
TTTAATCTTCTCGTTATCTGGACAATTTCCTGACTTCTTGCTCTATATGCCAAAGGATTCTTCTCCATCGCTAGTGTAATAAAATCTAGAATTATGTGTTTACTTCAGTGCATGCTGTACTGGTTTATTTTTGTTCTGTAGCTTGTGTTCAGGTACAGGAATGCATCTTCCTGTTCACCACTGCATGCTCACCACTGCCGCCTAGTTCCCAGGAGAGGTCTTGGCATGTGGAAGGTGCTCAAAAATGACAGTAAGGGCAAATGCACATTTCTAATCATTTTATGAATAATCACTTATTTATATTAACAAGCAAAAGAAGCAGGTCTTTTGCTATGATTACTTTATAGACAAGTCTATAAGGCTAAAAAAATTAAAGACTTACTCAAAATCTGACCAGTGTTGAGAAAGCTGAGTTTTAAATCCAGGCAGTCTGTTTCCTGAGTCTATGGTGTGCTTAAAATAGGTTAAAATCTTCCCCCATTTGGTAAAGTATCAAGACAGATTTTCTTGGCTAATATAGACAGCTTTATCTTTGAAAGATGGTGATATTTTTATGGTTTACACTATCATTTTCTAAAATGAATCTTATTTTCTTGGTCATTTATGTTTGGGGAATTCACCCACATTGCCTGCTGCAATAGAAACTCATTTACAACAGTTTATTTATTTATTCATTGGTGGAAATTTGTCTTGTTTCTGATCTTTAGTTACTAGGAGTCACATTAGAATGATTGTCCTGTATAAGCTTTAGGTGGCCACATCCAGGGCCTGTGGCCTAGTGTCTGGCTGTGCATATATTTGACTTCACTAACTACTTGTAAAGAATATTCCAAAATGGTTGCTCTGATTTTCACTCTCATAGTCTCATCAACACTGGTGTCCTGCCTTTTAATTTTAAGCATCTCAGTCAGTTTGCTGTGTTCTCCTGTGGTGGTTTTTTTTTTTTTTATGTATTCTCTGATGGACAGTGGGCTAAGCAGTATTTTCATATACTTATTGGTCATACTGAAATATTGTTATCGCTAGGGTGTGTAACATAGAAACCTGGGACTCTGGAAGAGTTGGGTTATTTCACTAACCCCTTAGGGCACGTTTTTCCAGAATACTGTAGAGAAGTTCTGTCTTCCATGCTGTGACATGGGTTAGAGAATGGTGCAGTTGGTGAATGACAGTTGCCACTTGTTGCTTTGCCAGGGTATACTACAGGTTTGAGAAGCTTTTTGGATGTGGGCATCCCTTCAGTGACTGGCCAGTCAAAGCTGTTTTGCTCCATTCAGAGATAAATAAAACCTCGGGGCAATCAGTATGCAATTCAAAAGTATATGACAATGGAAATATTGAAAAGAAATCTAGCCCCCAGTTCCTAAAACCTTCTCAGACAGATATTTGGGTTCTGCTTTAACAGTTTCAGTGATTGTACAAGTATGACAGTCCAGGCCACTTGTTTGAAGGATTTTTCAATCCTGGTTCAAATGACAATGTGTCCAGGGGCCTCACCCTTCTGCACCCACTTATTTCAAGGAGTAAAAATTGGTCAGTGCCAAACACAGCATCTGGAACAGGCCCTGAAGGGGCACATGTCCTCCAGAAATCTTTGCATCTTCTATTTTCTTGGGACCAACAGTTGCTCTCCATTTCCATATGACTGGCTGGCTTATTGCCTGTGAGCCAGTTTGTGAGGCAGCCTCTGAATCACACCAGGTGTAATGTGTCTAGAAGATGTGTCTGTGGTCCATTAGGTGGTGCTGCTGGGAAGGGAGAAAAGCTCTCTTAGATGCTTGCAAAGGAGAACAGTTAAGCTATGAAGCAGGCTGTGAAAATGGGAGCCATGGAAGCCTTACTTGAGGAGGCCCTGGTAGTCAGCCTACGTGGTCCTGCAGACAGCTCTAGGTGTAAGGTAGCTGTTAGTGTGAGAGAAAGAAGAGCATTAGTGGAAAAGTCCAGACTAGATGCCACTGGGTGTGTAGAGACAGGGCATATGCCAAAGAACACTAGTTCTCTGGGTTGGGATCTGACAATTTGAGTTTCTATAATGATAACTTGAGCACCTGCCTTCTTATATAGTTCCCCACCCAACCACAGTGAATGGGTTTATGAAGGGGGATAAGTATTTGACACTAACTCTCCAGTTTTCCAAATTGTAAATTGCTCCAGAATGGACAAACTTATTTGCTCTCCTTCTGTGTATCTGCACCACTAAACACCATGTCCCTGTATTTGCATACACTATGAGGGAGAACAATGCCCTATCTTGTCCAGAAATAGGTGGGTTCCAAGGATGCTGAATTTTCAGTGTGAAAATTTGGAAATTCCTAGATAAACCAAGATGAGTGGATCACTTCACCAGTAAAGGTAAGGGGATCCCAGAGGCTAGCGTTCTCTTTGTCACTGCCTCAGAGGTTCTTCTGGTTGGCCAAACTATGAGGATATCTTGAAGCTCAGATTCCTGGCCTTAGAAAGTCAGGTAAAGAGTGTAGCAGCTCCAGGCATTACGTGCTGCTCTTGGGCTGTCAAGGTACATATTATTCACACACAGGCCACTGCATAGAATTGGAAGATTGTGTTGCAGATCAGCATAGCTACATGAAGCCCAAGAGGCAAGGCAGCGACCTCCCTTGTGTTCTTTCTTTATACTTAGAAAGTGAACCTCAAAGAGACATCAAGGAGGGATCTCAGAGATCTCATAGACAACAGTGGGGAAACCGAGTCAGAGAAAGGCAAGTGCAGGCAGAAAGAAGGCTGTGAAGGGTTGTCAGGTAGAAAAATAGGTGGGCCACATGGGCACATAGTAGAAAGAAGTCTGGATGACAGAAACCTTAGGATACAAGAGGAAGAGAAGGGGAAAACAGCCAGCTGAGAGATTAGATTTGGAGAGCAGTGAGGAATTGCTACAATATACTTAGGACTGACATCTTCTTGGCTCTTAAAATGTGTCATAGAACTACAAATATGACTGAGTTACTTCCTACCACTTACTTGTATTTATTTTTGGCTTTAAGTATAGAGTCACATGCTCTGTTAGTCCCTGGGAGCCTAGAACCTCAGAAAGCCATCAAAGAGTGTTCTAGAGGCCAGTGGTATTCCTTCCTCTTCAGTTCAGGGTCAGGCCTTTGGGATTTCATGTTACTATCGAGAACCCTTGCTTCTAGAACCCAGTCAGAACCAGTTGTGACCAGGTGGCTGGGTGAGGCTTAAAGTTAGGGACACTGGGAAGACTTGGTTGTCGCCTGCTTTCTTGCACATCTCCAATTCTTGGGGAAACAGTGCATCTGTGGCATCCATGGTAATTCCAGTTACAAGAAGTTTTTAAAAACAGACCCACAGTTCATAGCTTCAGTCTGTAGGCCCCAATTTTGTCCTTTTATACTTCACAGAAATCTTATCCTTGTCTATTAAATGCACTTAATATATTTTAGAACTGTCCTGCCTCCAGTACCACCATGTCCTCCTTCTCAAATATATAACAAATTTTTGATTGGCTAAATTGTTCTATTTACAACTCTTTTTCATGCTATTGTGACTCTTTGGAGCTAGGTTCAACACACTGGTGGTAGTAATGGGGCTCTCCAGAGCTCTTTGAATAATAAATGAATCCACATCACCCTCCTTGGAACTTCAGTCAGTTTGTATTTTTCCCACATACCTACTATTGTCATATAGCCCATTAGCAATCACATAGAAGTCCCAATAGTGAAAATCTCCTTGGCAATACATTGTTTTCCCTGAAAGCTGTCAGTACACATGTAATCAGCTGGGCCAATCTGGATGTCATAGCTTTGTGAGTATGAATTTTGAAGCCTTGATCTGAGTACAAGTGTGTGTGTAGGTTCCCATGACAGCTAGATGAAGGCTTTGTCAGCTTCTTGGAATCTTCTCTCCTATCTGAAATCTGTAGCCTGGTAACCTTCCCATCCTCAGAAGCCTCCTCTGTAATTACCCAGCTCTTCCTCTATCTGATATGGTTGGACAGTCTCTGCTCATGAGCACTTCTCAAGTTCTGGGTATCTGATAATGGACTCCAATGTGTGCCTTCAGTGTTAGTGAACAAAGATGTTTGCTGTACTTGAGCCAAGCTAGAGAAACAGTAGGGAGACTTGTCAGCACAGTAGAAGTGTCAGTGAAAGGCTTTTGGAGAACTTTTTGCAGGATTCACCTGGGAACCAGCTAGGCCCTGGAGATCAATGGACATATTCTCAGTGTGGAAAATAGGTGAGAAAAAACTATTGAACTAGTCATGGGGGTAAGAGAACTACATTTCAGGAATTGGGAGATGTTGAGGAACTTCAGAGGTCCAGGGGAGTCTGGGAAAAAGCTGCTGGTGAGAGCAGCCAGTGGAAAAGACCCCTGGCTCTGCACAGGATATGACCTCTTGGCTCGTCTCCTCTCCAGCACCCAGCAGAGTGCCTGGCATTTGAAAAATGACTAGGGACTGCTTATGAGGATGATAGACCATTGAAAAGACAGTTGCCAAAAATCTCGAGTGTCACATGTGCTTTTGTCAGACCAATCAGGACGGTGTTCAGGAGTCAGAGTGATCCAGGTTAGGATTCTAAATTACAGGGCTCTGTGCAAAGTCAGACATGCTCCTGAACAGATGGCAATTTGCCTCCCTGAAGCTGCTGTGAGAATCTTGTGTGCATTGCTTGAGAATGCACACAAAGCTCAGGAATTGGCACAGACCAAGCATATATAATATTATATGTTTTCACATTGCCTCTTGAAACCTTTATCCAAATTCTGTCTTATGTGTGTCTTATTGTAGAAAATCTCTAAGTTTGAGAAACCAGTATAATCCATGTGCCAGGAGGTCCTCAGTTGGGCTAAACAAGTAGGACATAGACTCTATCCACATGGCCTTCCATCTCCTTCTCTAAAAACTAAATAGGGAGGAGGTGGGGAATGGGTAAAGAGCTCCAGTTCTGCTCTGAGGCCAGGTCTTGACACATCATTCCCATAGATCAGGTCAAGGCACGTTTGAAGAAAGGTCTATGGTTCTTTCATGCCTTTATTCCTTTCTGATATTTGTAGTTGTCCATGGCTTTGTTTGGGGTACTTCTTCCACACAATTTTCCTCCATCCATTTCAGTTCTTTCCTCTAGAAAATAGACCAAAAAGCAAATAGACTATTGTGGAAAGAACCTGGGCCTGAGGTTTTCAGCATGGGAAAGTCTCAGCTTTTTGCTGGATTTTCTAGTACGTGAAGTGTGTTTGCAGATGAATCTGGGGTGGCTATCAGTGGTCTGGTCTATGTCATTCAAAGGAAATTTCTCTGCTGCTATTTTGTACATCTGTGAGATGTGCTTTCATTCTTTCCCAAGACTCCCTTCCAAAAGGAGAATGTAATTCCCAGAGACAGCAAAGGTAAGGAAATGACACACACCATGTCAGAAATCAGCCTTAGGAACAACTTTATTATATATTTTACTTCCACCAAGGAGAAAAACACAAGGAAGCTGCAGGCAAGCCAGCTCTTATCACAGAGACACAAGCTGAACACCATACATGGTGTCCATAGCCTCCCTCAAACAAAATGGTCCAAAGCAGACTATCTACAAAGCACAGATATTGACAAGAATCACGAGATCCCAACTTTTCTTTCCTTATTGGGCATTTGAATTCAATCTTTTCAAACGCATTGTTTCAGTTTTGCAAAGCACAGACCATACCAATGCCCATCCATTTCTTTGTTAGGACATAGAAACAAAATTACACCATTTTTTATTTTGTAGCACCCCAACTTTTCTTAACACCCATTGTAGTGGTGATAGTCAGCATAAAGCCATTAAGTTCAGATTGCTTTGAGGCTTGAAAGAGAGCCTTGTACTCTGAAAAATGAACGAAGGTGCCCTTTGTCATTATGTACCAAGGACTAGGTAAACTTTTGCCCCAGGAGATCTGTGTTAGGTTTTTGTGGTCTGCCTTGATAACCACACCACTCTTATACTAGAGACTCTCTGCCAGCTGCTGAGAAGAATACCTATTCACAGAGGCTGATAAAATACAGAGAACTATCTTCAGAGGGACAGACAAAGTCCTGAAATACTGAGGAAGTCAGGAGACAAGAAGGTATATTATACAGAGATACCCACGGGAGAAATCACCAGAGTAGGGCCTGGGGTTGGATTTTCTTCTGTTGGCCATATTCTTGACTTCAGATGGCATTTGAGCAGCTACTTTCCCTTTCCATGAGATGAACACTTCTCCTGGATCTTCTGTGGGAACTCCTCCACACATTTTGTTTGGGCCAGACCTTGGCATGGTTCCACAAGCTGAGGCAGGCACTGGTCTTGGCTTGGAGGTAGGCATGGATCTTGGCACTGTTGAGGGCAGTTTCCTTGGCTTATCTCCTGGCACTGAGGAGCACATACCTCCTGAGCTTGTTGTGGACATTTATCTTGGCAAGGGTCCTGACATGAAGGTACACACACCTCCTCAGCTTGTGCCTGGCACTTGTCTTGGGTCTTTTGAAGACATGGAGGTGGCACATATGGTTGCTTGCACTGTTGATCACTGAAAGACATCTTGGGTGATTTGAAGAGCCTGAAAACAAACAGAAGATTTGAGATGCTTTACACTAAAAACAGCAGGGTGGGAACTAGAAAGGTCTGGGTGAGTGTGAAGGGTTGAAAGAGAGATGGGGGAGAAGATAATCAACTCAAAGAGTGACTTTTTATTTCTTTCTTTTATATCCCTATCACAGTTCTCTCTGACACTTGTTTCAAGGATAAAAGTATTCTCCTGAATTTTTGTCTGGATAGTCACAAGCTGAAAGCCCCCATCCTACCATAAAATTTAACTAATAATTTTTTTTAAATCAGGTACAGTACACTAAACAGAATACATGAGATAGTTAAAAGTGGTCCAAGAAATGGCAAGCTGTCTAAAAACAGAAGTAGGAAGTACATTTCAGGGAAGAAACAGAAGAGTGGTGGTCTCCCAGAGATAGTACATTAAGGAGAGAGATGGGGGCTACATCAGAGAGGGGGGGGAGAGAGAGAGAGAGAGAGAGAGAGAGAGAGAGAGAGAGAGAGCGAGCTTACCTGATCTTCAGCAAGAGTCAATGAAGGATATGTATTGTGGCATCTAGGACAGTGGGGACTTTTATACAGTGCTGGGTATGGCCTTCTAAAGAACTGATGGGCCACGTGGGCTAAAGTCCTAATTGTGGAGTCACCATAACAAGCTTCATTTGAAATCACGAACAGTTTGAGTCACTGCTTGTGATGCCTGTTAATCAGCCTATATTTTGGCCTCTGGGTTCGTTCTCACCAGACCTCAGCAGGGAGGGACTCCACTCAGAACTCTTTCATTAGAGGCAGGGGGAAAAGAATGTTCATAAAATGTTATCTGTCTGTTAAACCAGGGCTGAGGTCCCTTGTCTACTCACACTGGTTCAGGATGTGGTGAGAGATAAGATCAACCTTGCTCATCTCATCTTTGTAAGTGGGAAGAATCTACGCCTATGGCCTGGGGTCTCTATGAGTTAACGATGTGTATGGTTTATTTCAAACTTTTCCACTGCATGTTCCTAAATGAAGCAGAAAACCCCTCCATAAATGTTGTCTAGGTTAGCTCAATGACTCCACACATTGAGGCAGACACTGATCTTGGCTTAGAGGTCGGCATGGAAGTCAGACCCAAGGTAGATGGCTTGCCTTGGGGTTCTAAACTGAGGATCCACAGTGTCCTACCAGAAACGAACTTTTCCTGTTTAAAAATCCTACAGTAAATTAGAGTAATTTCTTGCTCTTGAGTCAGGAAATATGGTAAAGGGGAAAAGAGAAGAGGCCATACTCATTTCCTCAACTTTGAGTTCTGGTACCCTTTGAAAAATAGAGTTTTCTGAGTGACCAAGAAACAAACTGGAAGAAGGTGAGCCTGTCTTCTTGCCTCCAGAAAAACTTGTCAGATTTAGGTCAATGAAAACCAGGCCTGGGAGGAAAAGTTTCAAAGCAATATATCCGTTTTCTCTATGTTTTGTCACTTTTACCTGATGAGCCTTTCTTCTCTGGACACAGAAGTCTTCAAGTTATACTCAAGTCTACCACCTTTCAAGAGTGTCTGGTCACTGTAAACTAGAAAGGAATTCACTTCTTTATGAAATCCCATAATATTCATGTTTGTAATATATGTGGCATTTAGTGATGCTGTTAGAAATTCTTATGTAAGATCTTATTATTCTTAGTTGTAAGTTCTAACCTATGACAAAATCACATATATGATAATTGGAAGACAAGAGATGATAAATGATTATTGATAGGGTACATGCATCAGTGAGGAAATCGGAGGGTGGATGTACCAGATAGACATGTACTCAAAAGCCTCATCCCCACCATAAAACTTTTTCTTTCTGTTCTGTTAAAAATTATTCTTTTGAAAATCCATGTACTGTACACAAAACAAAGTACATAAGATCCTTAAAGTGGAACAAGAAGTGGAAATTTGCTTTAAAAAATCAGTAGAAAGTAAAGTCCAAGGCAGAAGCAGGACAGACCTCCAGAAGATGGAGCAGTGGAGAGAGAGGGAACAGGCTTATCTGAACTTCAACAAAGTTCAAGGAAGAATATGTCATAGAGCCCAGTAAGATGAAGATTGTTCATAGAAAATAGAAGATTATAATTTATTCAATTAAATATTAATTTTAATTTTTAGGAGAAATAGCATTCATGACAGGAGTCTCTAGAGTCCCTAAAGTGATAAGCTTATTTTACCTGCTAATGTTGAGTAAATTTCAGTAACTTTAACAATGATAATGCTCTGTGGCAGGAGAGATGGGTCAGTAGTTAGAGCACTGGCTGCTCTTGCAGAAGACGTAGGTTCTATTCAAGTATCCAAATGGAGGCTCACAACTGTCCATAACTCCAGTTCTAGAAGATCCCATGCCATTTTCTAGCCTCCTCAGGCAACACACACATGTAGCATGCATACATATTCAGGCAAAAGCACATAGTGATAAAATAATAATAATTTTTTAAAAATCATAATGCACAGGGGTCATGCTAATCTTCTCTGTATTGTTCCGATTTTAGTGTATGTGCTGGATTCCTCACCAAACCACAAGGACATATCTTCACCTATGTTCATAGCAGCCTTATTTTTAATTGCTAGAAACTGGAAACAACCCAGATGTCCCTCAACTGATGAATGGATAAAAAAAACTGTGGTACATTTACACAATGGAATACTAATCAACTCTTAGAAACAAGGAAATCATGCAATTAGCAACCAAATGGATGGAACTAGAAAAGCTCATCCTGAGTGAACTAACAGATGCAGAAAGATGCACATGGCATCTACTCACTTATAATTGGATTTTAGCCATATAGTACAGGTAGCTATCCTACAACCAACACACCAAAAATATCAGGAACATGGACTTTGTTACCTATCAATGGGACAATTTGCCCTAGGGGTGCTACCAGGTAGGCCCCCAGTGCAAGAGGAAACTCTTAGCCCTCATATGACTGTTGAACTGGGAGGGGCTGATATATAGGGACACTCCACATCGGAGGAGTGGGATGGGTGGGAGAGGGAGGAGAGTGTGGGAGGGTGGAACTGGGAGGGGTGGAAGGAGGGCACTGTGATGGAGATGTAACTTGATGTAATAAATAAACATTATAATAATAAAAAAGAAAAATAAAACAAAGTGCTAAAAAATCATAATGATCCCCTTAATTTGGGGTTAAGGTCTTGAAGAAGTAGAAGTAGTTCATTTACTGAGATGTAATCAGCAGAAATCAAGAATATCTCTAAATGTTAATATAGGTTTGGGATACTTGGTATATCAAAACTTTTATTGTGTGTGTGGTGTACAGTATGCACATAAGAACTCATATGGAAACCAGAGGAAGATGGAGGATATCCTCTATTTTTCTCGGCCTTCCTTTCTTGAGACAAGGCCTCTGGCTGTACTGGCAGTCTCCCATGTCAGGTAGGCTGACTGGCTACTGAGCTCCTCGGCTCCACTTGTCTCTCTTTCCCAGTGCTAGAGATACATGCATTCACAGCCATGCTTGGCCTTTTATATGAATGCTGAGTATTCAAACTTAGGTCCCCTTGCTTTCATGGCAAGGATATTCCCACACTGAGTCAGCTCCCCAATCCCATCAAATGTTTTGAAGAAGTAAGCTTGGAGGGAATACGGGTAGAATATTTGGTTTTATGACTGCTGCTTAAAGAATTGGTATAACTTCAGCACTGCCCTGACATCCTGATAGGAAGCAGGGAGCAGGTGGGATATTTGGAATAGTGATGAATATATCAGAAAAGATGTGGGTATTTGAAGAAATCTTGGAATTGGGTGATTAGCTGTAGAATGGGAAGGTTCTATTCATTTCCATTCCATTCCTCCTCATTTTTAATCTCCTCTTCCTATTTCTTTTTTCTCCTCCTTTATCTCTTTTTTCTTTTCTGTGGGATGGTGTTTAAGAGGCAAAGAAAACTCTACTGTATTGTAGGAAATAATGAATTAGCTATTGCTGAGTTTACTAATTTATTCTTTCATCTAGACAAGACCCTGTTTTTTTAGGGGACTCACGCTATTGGAAATGGACAGAGGTTAGCAGTTATGTCCTAGAAGAAGTCCCAGGTTCCTGTCTCCAGCTCCTGCCTTGACTTCCCTCAGGGATGGACTGTTGTCTAGTAGTATGAGCTGAGATAAGTTCTTTCCTTTCCAAACTATTTTTGGTCTTGTTGTTTTATGTAACTATGTAATTAACTAAAACACATCATCCATGACTTCTGACTTCCAGAGCTGCAATGCATTTTTGACATTTTCTTCAACCAAATTTGTGATAGCTTCTGTCAGAAGTGCTAAGAAACTAATACTTCTCAACATCTGAAGCTCTTGGGAACGTTGAGGGAATGAGGTTTCAAATGAAGCAGTGGAATCTTCTTCTCATTCCTTCATTCAAAAAGATACTTTTACTTGCCATATCAAGACACTCAGTCAAGACCTCCTTTTGGTAAAAGAGGCTCAAAGACTCATGGAACAACTAACCTCAGGGTTCAGAACTGACTTCACATAGAACATGCCATTTTGGATTAGTGGCAACCCCCTAGAGACTTAATTTCCTTTTTTTGTGAAAAGGTAAAAAAATGGTATATCACAAATTTCTTGTGAGAATAATTCAGAGTATACAGTAAAACTTGGCACCTTCATACTACCTATGATGGCTTCTGTTGGCTCAGGATTCACTTTTCCCATCCACCCTCCCTTGATTTTCCCAGTTTTTTGTTCTATGTCCTTTACTCTGATTCTCCAACATTTGGCCTTTGTCTTTACTTCTTTCAGTGTGCTGAATAGATAATTTACTTCACAGGACCTTAGGACAGTGACTCTGTTCATAACATTCTGTAACACTATAAATGTGAGAACGCACAGAAACCTGAGTACTTCTGTGTCTTTCTAAGTGTTTGGTCATGTGTGTGTGGTTCCTTTCTCTTTGCTTAGAAGACTCACTTTTCTGTCCTCTGCATGTAGCAGAGGCTGAGAAGTGACCTTACATAATCTGTAATTTCCTTGGTGAAAAGTGGGAGATCTAGGGAATTTGAGTCTTTCAAAAACCAACTTCAGTGTACCAGTTAGTTAGCAATGAGGCTTCAATACCTTTGGGGAGAATGTCCCACTCCAAATCTTAAGATGACTAATTTTCCTGGCTGTGTTCAGTCTTCTAGTAAGACTAGTGCTAATCTGATTTTAAGGGTATCTGAAAATCTAGGCTTCTGGAGCTGTTATTGGGAGCCAGGATGTAATTAGACAGAAGAGACTCAGGTATAGGCAGAGTATTGTTTTTCCTCCATTCGCACCAAATAACAATCTCTTCTGTGTAGATCATAAAAGTTTCCAGACTCCTTTGATTCATTTACCTGTGTATTACAAGGCAGTGGGTCTGATAACACTGAAAAGTATAGAATGTGGCTCATCCTGTTTCCAGGTGAGTAGGTGCCTCTGGAGTTTACTGAGCTTGTGAATTCCTCATGGAGAGAGCACTATTCTTCTCTTCCCTTCTCCTGGTGGGTGTCATCCACATAGGGAGTCTGAATCAGACAGGCAGGTGTGGATCACAGACCCTCCAGGAACACCTGATTCTACCTCCTTGTTTTAGCCCCAGCATATGATTTTAACAGGCAACACAGACCTATCTATCAACTGTGATTGTTAAATGATGAAAGTGAGGTGCAAAATCATTTGGGCCTTATTCAAAGTCATATGATAAGTTCATGTCTTTTGCAATGGACACTGAAAAACAGACTGCTGTATTGGAAACTCTTAATGAGTTTCAAGACAATAGAAAGTGTGCATACCACTTTGGTTCTTAACAGTTCTTTATATATGGGAAAATATTCAAATGTATGTGCTTTCACCTTAAGGGGGGTAGGCCTCAGTACAAAAGACACTGAAAGACATGGAAAAAAAATAATGTCCTCAAACTGCTTAGCTTTGTAGTTGGTCTTCCACCTTTTCCACTTTGAGTCTATGTCCTGCCTCCTGGGACCATAAATCATGGTTAGATATCTTCTGATAAACAACTAACCCAGTATAGTTTTTGGTTCAGTTGTCCTTGCCCTGAAAAGGCCACTTCCAGCTCAGGTAGTGATGTGCAAGCCTTCTTTGATTCTTCCATGAGCCTAACTGCAAAAAGGAGTGGAGGTGAGAGACCCTATTTGTATTACCTTCATAGGGACTTTTTGTCCTTTCCTCTTCTCTGCCTCCCTCCATTGCATTAGTTCGTATAACAGATGGCAACCACTTTCCTTTAGTGCCATGGGCACCCTAGCTGGCCTGGATTTTCAGAGCCAGCCAGTGCAAAGGATTTGTGATAGCATCTGCTTTGTGACTCTCCAAACGGACCTTTAGAACTGCTTTGCCAGGGAGGAAGTGTGCCTGGCCCTGCCCATCTCATCTTCTGTAAGCCACCTGTCTGGTAACGCTGATCACGTTCTGGTGATCTCACACTTCAGGTGTTGCTTATTTGTATAACCCTCTACTATTTAAGGCAGAGTCTTTGTGACTGCTATGAGAGCTGGGAGTAATTACAGTGTTCTGTGGAGAGCTGGCATCCTCATCACATTCTGTTCTTTCCCAGAACTGCCTTTGATCTAGCTCTTTGTTGGGAAGGTAATCATTAAGATGTCTATCACACCAAAAGGATCGGAACATAGACTTTGTTACTTATCAATGAGACAATTTGCCCTAGGGGTGCTACCATGTAAGCCCCCAGTGCAAGAAGCTCTTAGCCCTCATATGACTGTTGAACTGAGAGGGGCTGATATATAGGGACACTCCACATCGGAGGAGTGGGATGGGTGGGAAAGGGAGAAGAGGGTGGGAGGGTGGAACCGGGAGGGGTGGAAGGAGGGCACTGTGATGGAGATGTAACTTGAAGTAATAAACAAACAAACAAACAAACAAAAAAAGATGTCTATCTTCGGTTTCATTTACATGGAAGGAGCAAGTACTAAACTGGCAGTAGATGTTTTCATGTTCTTAGGTCTGGTCTCCTTCTACACTGTACATGGGCTCCAGAAACAGTGAGGCTACAACTCCTGGCCTATTTTCCAGTGGTGCCACTTGGAAGGCTATGCTCTCAAGCCTGTACTGTGCGTGTGCCCTTCCAAGGTCTATCAGAGACTGGGCTGTGGCAGTCCTTGAAGTACTGATAACTATTTCATGATTATTTATTTTTATTCTATTATGCAATGAATCAATGGATGTTAATGAAAATTTAGAATGCAATAAAGATACTAGTTATTTGTAACCCAGTTGTACTAAAACAGGACATGAACAAATTTTCTTCTATTATTATTATTCATAGTGGGTTTGTATTGAAAATTCTTGCTTCCTCCAAACTGAGGCCTTATTTTCTCTTTAGTTATTTATTTTTCATGTTGGTCAGCAGATGCAGAGCTTTGGCTATGATGAGGTATTCGAACATTGATCTGCAGCTCCTGCCCTTCTTCAGTATAGATTTAATGACTAAGTAGTGTTCCATCGGGTAATAAGTTTAATCAAGTCTTGTTAGATATTTACAGTTTACTAAGTTACATTGTGATAATTGCCTTTATTTACATAGCTGCCACTGCTATCCTCATAGATATTTTTCTCTAATTCATCCGAATTTAATCAATGGGGACAAACTGTTGAGACATTTCATGCATTTGACATACATTTGGAAAATTGTTTCCTAAAAGGATAATCAATAAAGATACCATCTTTTAATACTAGATTCCAGTGATTTATTATTTTAGTGACAATTTAGATACATCATTGTATCCTCTGTTTTCTCTCCCTCTTCCCTTGGTTTTGATTGCTTCTGAGGTGAGATGCTTTTCCTCCTGTTATCAACAGTTAACCACAGTCCTCCCTGTAACCTAAGAAGGGTTTCCAGGAGTTTCTGATGTCCAGCAGACACCTTTCTGCATAGATACTAGAATGTGGGAACTTTGGGGCAAGACTCCTATCCCTGCCAGGAGACTCCGAGACTCAGACCTTCAGGTCACAGAAAGTAACTATGAGTTTTCACATCTGGAAGCTTAGAGAAAAGTTCCCTGAACTCCTTGTCTATCTTTGCCTTCTAAATAAAGAGTATGTGGGTTCAATCAAGAGTTGTCCCTGGTACCTTTTTTCAGGCACTTTTGGAGTATCTTTATTTGGCTTTCAGTGCTTTGAACCATTTTCCCAATGTCCTTAGAAGGACTGGGAGCTAGTGGCATCCTGAGAATCCACACAGAACTATTCTTAGGTCAGCCTCTTTCGTTAAATGTTACTGGTACTGCAGAGAATCCCAAACATATTTCCATTTAAGTGCTGTGAGCTATTATAACGTACAGGTGGTTTAACCCATGTGACAAAGCTGTCAGCTGCCTGGCTACAGCAGTAAGCTCATGACCTACCAGGAAAACAGTTGCTTGTCCAGAGATAAGAGGCACACCCTGACCATTCACAAATTAGATCTGTGCATCTAGCCACAAGACTGCACAGAGAGAGTGGGACTCATGCTGAGGAGGAGGGAGACCGAGAGTTGTGGGTGAGTCCACAGACAGGGGTTCTGAGGTTCTTTGTTGCTACAGTTCTCTTTAATTCTACATTCCACTCCAGTGTCCATCTCATCAGTATGAGCCAACATATTCCTTCTTGTAAATTTATTCAATTTGTTCTACATTTTCTAACTCCTTGTAAAATCCTTATTAAAATATCAGCTGTAAATACCTTCCCTAAGTGGGGCCCTCTCACATGCATATCTAGTTTCTGTACTTCACTTTTAATTTTGAAATGTTATAAATTCACATAAATTTGCAAAAACAGAGGACCCATGTATTCTTTATTGGAATTCTTAAAGTAGTGGCATGTTATTGAATTTTAATACCAAAGTGAAGTATATGATACAACCTACAACCTCTTATTTTGATAATGTCTACCTCGCTGTCTGCAGGGACACATGAGGACATGAACCCTATGCTCAGAAGATTCAGATGGTTCTCCTCAGAGAAGAAGTGTGGAGCAATGCACCTCAAGTGTGAACAGCGTACTGCGTCTACCCACTGTCTAGTACAGTACTTCTCAACCTTCCTGATGCTGGGACCCTTTAATGCAGTTCCCCATTTGTGGCAACCCCAAACCATAGTACTTCATTGGTACTTCATAACTGTAATTTTATTGTTCTGGATCATAGCATAAACATACGAGGTACAGGATATCTCATATATGACCTTCTGAAAGCATCATTCAACCCTAAAAGGGCCATGACAGGTTGGGAATCACTGATCTACTGTGTTCTAGTATGCTAAGCACCTGATGTTGGTCTCTTCCTAGCCCAAGAATTACAATAGTACTTAACAGCAGTATTGTTTGTGCCATCTTCCCTATGGCATAGTGAAGGAAACTGAGGCACAGATAAATGAAGTAACTGATACAAAGTCACAGTGTTGTTGGGGGTTGGAGTTAAAGCAGCACACTTCTCAGCCTTCCTAATGCTACGGCCCTTCAACACAGTTCCTCATGCTGTGCTGACCCTCATCCATAAAATTATCTTATTACTTCCTAGTTGTAATTTTGCTACTGTTATGAATCGTAGTCTAAACATCTGATGTGCAGGATATCTGATATGTGCCTCTCCAAAAGGGTCGCGATCCCCTTGAGATCCACTGAGAACTAGTGAGCTGAAATTTAAGCCCAGGAAGTCTGTCAGACCCCTCTGCATAAGTGCTGTGCAGCAGGACTAATGGGCAATTGGTAGGTGTCGGTTCTTGAACTTTTACAGACCTTTGACCTGGACCTTTGCCCTGCTCTCTCTGTCTCCCTGCTGTGTTTCACATTGCTCTAGCAGGGCTTAGCATTCTCTGGAAAGGCACCTTCCCTTAAGTGACACGTGGAGCCTGTGGGTTCCTCAAAGATCTCACTGCCAGGGATTGCTTCTTGGCATGGCACTATGTAACAACCACCAAGAAATAAAGCAAATCCTCCAAGGTGGCAGAAGTCTTGCACAGCAGAGGAACGTGTTTACTTCTCAGTTCGTGGTTTCACTTCTAGCCCCACAACATTGTAGGTGGTCATGGAGTCCAGTGGTAGTGGGGTTGGTGTTGCCCATGGTGTCTCATTCTGGAGGTGGGCATGGAGAGGTGCACTTGGGAGGGAAGGTTTTAAAATATGTCTTGGGGGGGCAGGGTGGGGGCATTGGTGGGGGACATGGTGGGAGACACGGTGTAGGACACACCACAGGACATGGGGGGCATGGGGGACACTTTGGTGGTGGTGGGCACTTTTCCTGTGTACACTTTTCAGAGCAGCGTTGCACCAGCTTCTTTAAACATCTGGGGTGGCATTTGGTGTCACACTTTTGTACACATCTGGGATCACAGTCCTTGGGCTCGTTCTTGGGGTCAGCGGGCATACTCTTATCACTCGACATTTCTTCAGTGGAGATGTAGTCCTGAGAAAAAAATGAGAGGCAGAGCGTCAGTGAGGGACAGTTTATGAGGCTTCTCCCTGCCGGCCCATCCTATCCTCAAAGGAGCCTTCAGTGTGTTCAGGCTCTAGACCATCTCAGGAAGAGGTGAGGAGTCTGTGGACTCGGGCTACCTTTGGGTGTCTACACTCTGATTTTTCTCTTGCCCTCTTTCCATTCTAGATTCTAAGCAGATGTCCTTAGGGTCCTGGAATGTCGCAACAACCATAAGACCAGTAAGTTCAGTGTTGTTGGTAGTTTTTGGTAACCCCACATGTTTAATGTAATTCATGCAATACATTATTTCATGGAATCCAAAACTTTGATTACATTGCTAAGAGTATCCATGGCTCAACAGAGTCCCGACAGGTCACTTTTCTCCCCTCTGGAGGAAGGAGGTTTGTGAGTTTGCTCTGGAACTGCAGGTGGATATGTGAGTTGATTCCTAAGCCACCTAGCCTTGAGAATTGCTTTCTTCTCTGGTGGACTGAGGCAGGGAAGACAATTGACACCATTCTCAGTCCCATGGACCATTCTGGAGTGACCCCCCTCCATTCCCCTAAGGGAATCATCAGTTCTGCCAAACAATCAGGGGAAGGGAAGAAATCAGGAGAGAAGAGATTAAGTGGTGAATATTATTTCTTGAATTTATGAATGTTAGAAGCATGAAACATGATTCCAGAAAGGAATTCCTTTTCTGTTGAGTTTTGCCTCGAGGTAGGTCTGTGGAAAGTTTGACTTATGGAATCGGACAGGGTTTTTGGTTTTTAGCAATACTCGAAGTTGGCTTCAGTTGATTTTTATTTAATAAGAAAAAGTAAATTCTATGAAATGTAGTTTAAAAATTGGTATGACTTTCTGGGGAGGCAGCTTTCTAAATGCAACTCTAAAATAGCAATGTTCACTATAGTCCTTGCTATTGAAAATAACAAGAAACTTTCATAGAACAAAACCCACCCAGCCTTACTCAGTGTTGGAGTTGGTGCAGCCATTCTTAGGACAGTGGATCAGAGTATGCACAGGAGCAACACTTGCTTTTGTCCAGATGCAACTCACCCCTTTCTGTTGGTAGTGAAACTGACAAGCAGTCGAGTGATGTGGATGGTAGGGCTGGGCTTGGGAAGGTGGACTTTCCCTCCGGTTCCTCTGCTGAACTCTGAGGAAGCTGGGGGTAGGTTGGGAGCCAGCTCCATTTATGACATCATCACAGCATCATGAGTGCTGAATGTTGGGTGACTACAGGATTTCCAACTCAATTCAAGTCCTGACATAAGAATCTAGCTATGGTTACTCAAATCTCAGCCTAGTTTTCTCTCTTCTGCTCCCTCAAAGTAGGTCCTGGGAGGATCAAGCTGCTGTGAAGGCTCCTGAGCTCTAAGGGCAGAAAGCTCATTGTTGTTAGGAGTGGAAAAACTGACTGTTTGCCTGTGGTCTGTATTCTTCTTAGACTCTCTTTTTGGAAAGTTCACCTGGTCAGTCACTTTTCTGTTCCCTATTTTAGTAATGTGGGATTCTGAAATCTCTTTTACCGTCTCATACTTACTAGCCCAAGTCCAAGATTTTCCCATTGTCTCTGCATAAAATCTCTCTCTCTCTCTCTCTCTCATGTGTGTATGTGTATGTGTGTGTGTGTGTGTGTGTGTGTGTGTGTGTGTGTGTGTTACTAGTGGGAGGTTAGTGATTACTTTTTCTGAATCCATGGAATAGTCACTTCTTAACATCAAAGGCTAATGTAAGCATTTTCACTGGTGTTGCATTTGGTACCTCTGCTCCCAGCCTCACTGGGCTTCAGTTTTGTGGTCAACTGGCTGGCAACAGTTACTAATAAGATGACCCACAGAGTGTTTCTTAGGTGACTTGGTCTTGGGAGAGAGGCTGCAAGGGGTGATGAGTAAGTTCTGCAGTCTAGCAGAGATAAGAGATTAAGAGCTAGATAAGGCCTTGGTGTCAAATTCCTGGGTTCAAATCCTACTTTCACCCTTTACTTCCCTTATGTCCCTCTAGTAATTTACTTCTCCTGCGTGTGTCTCAATTCTGCTCAATTCTGTTACCTACAATGTGATATAATAGTAGCACTTACTTAGGATAACATGTAACTTACCTTGAGTGTCAGACTCATTACCAAGTATAAATTGGTATTCAACCATTGCTCAGCCTCACGGTTTTCAGGGTTGTAAAGATAAGAGACACATCAAGAGCAGCAGCCAGTCAGTGTTCTATGCATTTGCTGCCACTGTGCTGCCTGGCTTCTTCTTTCCTTGGCTTTCTGGATCTCTCTTTGTGTCTCTCTCTCTCTCTCCCTCCCACCCTCCTATTCTCCCTTCCTCCCATATTTTATATGTGTGTTCCATGTTTGAGTATGCACACAGGTATGTTCAGGTTTGTGTGCATGTGTATGTTTATAGAGGTGTATTCTGGAGTTGGTTGGTGTTATTTCTCAGGCGTAGGCACTATCAACTCTCCCTTCCTCCTCCAGTCCCCTTCCCTTTCCTCCTTTCCCCTACTTCTCCTCATTCTTTTGAGACAAGAAGTCTCACTGGCCAATGGCCAACAAACTCTAGGAATCTATCAGTCTCATTTTTCCTAGCAATAGGTTTACAAGTGTGTCACCATGCCACCGTGCCCAGGTTTTTTTTTTTTTTTTTTTTTTTTTTAAACATTGATTTTGAATACTGAATCACGTCCTCCTCATGCTAGTGAAACAAACACGATCAATTGAGTCTTCCCACTCCTGTGTCTCCATTTCTACTCACTTCACATTTCCCACCTTGGCCCTGATGTACACCTTTTCAGTTCTATACTTTCCTTGAACCGTTCTTCATGTGATCATTTTCTGGTGATGTTCCCAGCAAGATTAAATATTTCAGTGTGAATGTTAAAACATAATGTCTGTTTTGAGTAGGGACAGTTCATATAAATGTCATTTAAAAATGATAGCAATTTAAGCATGAAGGCTAGGATGGCTGGCAGAGATGTCTCAGTAAGAATACTTGTTCTACAAAGTATGAGGATGGGAGGTTGAATCCCTAGGCTATTCCCATAACTCCGAGAGAAGAGCTTGTGTGGGTTCTGAGACTTTGTTGGCTGGCCTCTCTGGTGAAAGTGGTGAGATTCTGGTTGAGTGAGAAACCCTGCTTCAAGGTAAAAAGTCCAGGAAGGATGAAGGAGGACACCTGACATCCAGCTGTAGTCTCTGAATTCATGTGTATAGGTGTACACACACACACACACACACACACACACACACACACCAGAGCATTCTATGGTTCCACTGTGTGTGTGCGCCAGAAGGCCACAGGAATTATAATAATTGTCAAAGTTATCTAGGATTTCTTTCTGTAGCTTATGGCAAAGTCTATCTTTTTTTTTTTTTTTTTTTTTTACTTTTTTCCTTAATCTTTGAGAACTTCATACATTATAAAATATATTCTGATCATGTTCTCCCAGGACTCTCCTTCTAGCTCCCGCTGGATCCCTCTTCCATGTCCTCCACTCCAACGCCCAGAGCTCCTCATCTTTCCCCTCATTGTGCTGGAGCATTGGCTGACTTGATCTTGTACAGGCATTGTGCACACAGCCATAGCTCTTTGAGTTAATGAGAGCAACAGCCCTGCTATGTCCTGCAGACATTGTTTTGCTCTGGTCCTCCTTAACCTCTGCCTTTTCTATTCTTTCTGCTTCCTCTTCTGTAACATTCCCTGAGCCTTAGGGGCAGAAAGTATGTTGCAGATGTCACATTTAGGACAGAGCATTTTTTCTTTCTTTTCTTTTTCTTTTTTTTTTATTGTTTATTACTTCAATTTATATCTCCATCACACTTCCCTCCCTCCACCCATTCCAGGCCCACCCTTTCACCCTCTCCCCCTCCCACCCTCTCCCCCTTCTCCCACTTATCCTACTCCTCTGGTGTGGAGGGTACCCCACATACCCCTTCATTTCACCAGCCATATGAGGGCTGAGAGCTGCCTCTTGCACTGGGGGCCTACATGGCAGCTCCACTAGGACAAAGTGTCCCACTAGCAAGTAACAAAGTCTATGTTCCTGTTCCTTTCAGTCTGTTGGTTGTAGGATAGTTATCCTGTACTATATGGCTAAAATCCTGTTATAAGTGAATAGGTGTCATGTACATCTTTCTGGGTCTGGGTTAGTTCACTCAGGATGAGCTTCTCATTTGACATTTGACAGCAAATTGCATGATTTCATTGTTCCTGATGGCTGAGTAGTATTCCATTGTGTAAATATACCACAGCTTTTTTATCCATTTGTTGGTTGAGGGACATCTGGGTTGTTTCCAGTTTCTAGCTATTAAAAATAAAGCTGCTATGAATATAGATGAGGAAACATCCTTGTGGTTTGGTGCGGAGTCATTTGGGTGTATACCCAGAAGTGGTATGGCTGGGTCCCAAGGCAGAGCTATTCCAAGTTTTCTAAGATATCGCCAGACTGACCTCCATAGTGGTTGCACAAGCCTGCACTCCCACCAGCAATGGAGGAGGGTTCCCCTTTCTCCACAACCTCGCCAGCATGTGCTGTCATTTGAGTTTTTGATCTTAGCCATTCTGACAGGTGTGAGATGGAATCTCAGAGTCATTTTGATGATTAAAGATGTTGAGCATTTCTTCAAGTGTCTCCTGGTCATTAGAGATTCCTCTTTGGTGAATTCTTGGTTTATCTCTCTACTCCATTTTTTTGGATTGGATTATTTGTTTTCTTGGTATTTAATTTCTTGAATTCTTTGTAGATTTGGATATTAGGGTTGGTGAAGATCTTTTCCAGTCATAACATTTTACAGTTATAGATTCCCTGCAGTTTGACAAGCTGATCTGTGTCAGCCACTTTGCACTGCAAAAAGAAGCTTCTCTGACGAGGACTGAGAGCTGCACTACGAGTGTAAAGAAGTATTTAGGAGGAAGTTTGACACTACATCAACAGTTTTCCCCCTGTGGCCTGCGGGCTACCAAGTAAAGCTTCCAGTTCCAGGAATGGGTTGCATCTTGTGAGTCATTAGCCCAAAGGATCCCATGAAACCCACCAAACATCACAGGCTATTTCCAAGGCCTTTGGTTGCTCTTCACAACCTGATAGCAGGTTCTATTGTGGCAGACACTTAAGTCATCGAACGTGGAGAAATGAAGCTGGCAACTTAACTAGAAGCTTCACCCTTACTGATTAGCATTCATAGTACTGGAAAGTATTCTTCACACTACTGGAGGAGAAAAAGCAATCACTTTCACCTGTCTATAGAGGCTGTAACCTACAACAGTGACCTGGCTGCAAATGTCATGGGCTTAATTAAACATTTTCTGGCTGGATTTAAGGCCCTTTTCATAAGATATAACACATAATGTTATTACTACAAAACTTAAGATGGGGTCCAAGATTTTTCATTAATTCTATGGAAAACTTACTAATGTAGTCCAGTGTTCAGCTAGGTTTTTTACTTTTTTTATCATTCCTGGGATTTGGCTACTTGCAAGTTCCAAAATTTACTGGGTTATTTTTCTGGAAATTACATTTTTATTTTCTGCCAGGTATGACCTCCTTCTTCCATCCTCAACCTTAAGCTCATAAAGAATTCATCCTAAACATTTATCTAATCTGCTGCTAGTTACAGCAGCCAGCCAGATCATTCTAAGATAACTTTTTTTAATTGGAGATTAAACATCCTTGCTCCAGAGAGGTAACTTTTGTTTCTGCCCCTTTACTGCTGTCTGGGGGCTCATATTTGAGATGTTCAATGCCTATTTGAGGAGCCTTTATGAAAACTGAAAATTAATTAATTAATGTAGCTATTTGTAAGTATAAACTGTAATATTAGGCCGGTGGAGTTGCTGACGGCTTGGCACAGGAGCAGGCGGCCTGGCCCAAGTGACTTAACTGGCTGCCTAACTTATCCTGGAGAAAGAGCCCAGGGACCAAAGGTGGCCTGCACCACCTATAACCTAAACTCTGTTAATTAATATAAGTTGTTGTATTAGGCCGGTAGAATTACAGGCAGCTTGGCGGGAGATTCGCCTGGGCTCAAGGGGAGTCTGGGAATCCAACAGCCTGGGACTGCTTGGACTGAGGGCCTATAAGCGGCCGCAGTCTTTTCCCCAATAATTAAACACACCAAGACCTTTTAATATTTTAACGCTTAGCCCTTAGGTGGGCAGAATCTCAGTTAGCTACTTTAAGTTAACCTGGATCAGATCACCTAATTCCAAACCACCATGTGCCTGCGAGTACCTTCCAGCAATTCTCCAGTCGTCTGTCTACTTCTGTGTCTCCAGGCGGAAAGAGAGAGAGAGTCTCTGTGTGTGCTGAGTTCCTGTGCTGATCTGAGGAAGTCCCGCCTTCCTATACTCTTTCTGCCCAGCTAATTGGCCATAAGCGACTTTTATTAACCAATCAAGAGACTGCCTCAGAAGGGGCAGTAACCAGATCTCAGCATTGAATTCCATGTATCAGAAACAATATTAGACCTTCCCTCAACACCTTTAGATGTATATGCAAGATAAGCTAAGAATCAAATGAATTATTCAAAGATAGACATCTGATTCCAGGCAGGTGGGGGGTCTTGTCTAAGAGTCAACCTTTATCTGCAGGATATCTATACCAGGCTAACAACAAGGAGAGGCAGCACCCTTAATCCCAAGGAGGACTGAGAATTTACATCTCTTTGGATTTGTCTTGGACACACCTCCATCTGCTCCAGAGTCCTAAGCACAAAGGGACGTCTCATAAGATTTGGACTTCATTCTCCTCTGCCTAGGAGGCCAATTTTCCTTACCATGAATTTCTGCTTCCTACAACACACACACATTTTTCTATGTTTGGAGAGCTCCAGCAACAAGGGAGAACCTGGGATGAGGGACTTGGAAGGAAAGCACCCAGGCAAGGACTGTGTTAAGGAGGCCTTAGTGGGTAGATAGGATCTTTCTCCAGAGGGAAGACCTCCCCTTCTGTGCCGTGACTAACAAACCGTCTGCCCCAGGCCAGTTCCCAAGGCGTCCTGCCAAGAAGTTGCTGCCAATGACCATGGATCCAGTAAGGTGTATAAACTAAGTGGAGCTCAAGCCATAATGGAGGGAGCGGATGTGGAGAGGGGTGTCTGCAGCATGTTGGGAGTGGTTGCTACAAGCTGATAAAACTTTTTGTGCATGGAAGGAAGACAAATGAGAGGATCCATTTTCCTCATCGTATGTAGTATTAGAATTCAGCAGAATCTGGAGACACATTTAAATGACTCAAGCTCATTCCTTCTAATTTCTTTACCAGGTTATCTTCATAAGTTCTACACACGCACACACACACACACACACACACACACACACACACACACACACAC
>CAJQZJ010000522.1:1897768-1920982 GCA_907164525.1 Lophiomys imhausi | reverse complement strand
GGCTGGTGGAAGGCGGAGGCCAGCGCCATCTTTAGGGCGCGGCACTTTGCAGCTCTCTACACACCAGTGCATAGGTGGGCCCTAATTTGTGCACTTGGGATTTGTGGTTAAGCAGAGCTTTCTTCTGCTAATTATTCTATACTACAATGATATCTAAAGTAATTTCCTTATATGTGTAACTTATTTGTTTTATTGAATTTAAATAAAATAACTTCTTCTTGACTGTGAAAATTGAGTGTTTCTTTACCTAATCTCATCACCATTTCTGTTCTTTAAGTTTTCAGGATTGTGTTTTCAGTTTTATAATTTCTCTTGATTTAGGTATTGCAGTGGAGTTTCTTTGCACTAGTTTCCTTGATTTCTCAACACATGATATATATATATATATATCATGTGTATTTCTTCAACTTCCCTTAAATCAGACAACAACCTTTACTGTTATACAGTGAAGATTAACAACACTTTCCTTTTGTACTGCATCTATATTAAAGTTAATGTAGTTAGTACATATGCTGACTTAGATTTGAACCTCAATGGAGACAGTTATATTAATGAGACCTATAGCGGTGTTGTTGAGATGCTTAGCCTTAAAGCCTGCCTTAATTACTTCACTCCATGGCTCTGCAGTTCTCTTAAATACTATACTTCATAGTGTTAGAAAATGGCTACTGAGGGAGATAAGTCATCAGTGGTCTTATCTGTATGTGAATTCTAAGAGTGACAGTACCAACCTGACAGGCAAGATGTACCCACTGGTTAAATGGCAGCATAACTGCTATGGATGTCACCCAAAATTTTCTGAATGGATTTGAGACCTGTATCATAGCAGCGAATTCTTGTCTAATATTGTAAATCCTAGTCAATAGCCCATGCCAGGGAGGTCATAGGCCCTATCGACAAACTAGTTCTGTTGTTTTACTAGATAGTCATGGTGTCAAACTGCCTTTCATAATTAGTGCTGCCTTCAGTCTTGCTCAGAGAAGCTTCTGTTTGCAGTGAGTGACTCTCCATGCAGGAATTCCTAACCAGTCAGTGGGTTGAGTATAAATGACTGTTGAATGCTTAGAGTTAAGTGGGGCATCTCTATTAACATCCAAGAAAAGGGAACATTGTAGAAAAGGTGCAGTGAGAATTAGAGGAGGGCTCTGAAAACCTTCTGGATACAACAAAGCCTGTAAACTGACAGCAGCTTTGATTCCCTCTATAACATTTGCCTAAGACGGGCTCATCAGTGTTCTATCATGGATGAAAGATGATCTTAGGGTCTCCTACCACTATCTAAGGATTATTATCAGCTAATGGCTGCTGGAGAGTGGAAGTCGTTTTCTTCAACAGTGTAGCCTCTGATAAATTGTCCATGCTTCAGTGAATAATCCTCATGCATGATCTTATAAACAACTCTAGTCAAGTTTAGTGGGTCAAAAACTTCAAACAAACAAGCTATAAAAGTACAAGGGGAACATTTGGAAAGAAATTGGAGGACATTAGAGAGTATAATAGGTTTTTGTGAAAAATAATCAAAATACATTATATACATGCATGGAATGATTAAAGAATAAAAGAATTGGCAAACAAGCAAAAATTGTGAACTTAAATTATTTTTTCTCTTTGTGGTTCTGTTTCCTCATATTTAAACTTGGAATAATAGGAGCAATTTTTAATAATTAGTTTTGAATATGAAATTTATAAGTGCATCTAATTGTTTAGAATCATGTCTGGTTCCCAAAATCATAGGGTGACACAAGTTATCTAGCATATAACCAGTGTTCACAGTTCAACTGGGTAATTTCTTAATATTTTCTAAACTATGAATTTAGTGCTCTGATCTTGCTGCTGAAAGAAGACTTTAGCAGAAATTAATGTTTAACTTATGTCTCTACCATACTGAATTTATTTTTAGGCATCTCAGGCTGTGTCTTTTTACTTCTCCCCCTTCCTTGCTTTCTCTTCCTCCTCCTCCTTGTGCTGTGTTTCCTTCAGCACATTAAAACATGCTTTCATTACATCAAAAGGAATGGTGGAGCTTACACTTTCAGGCTCACAAGAGCTGATTGTTGGCCAATATCACAAATCAGGACATGATTTAGAACTGTATACACTCTGTAGCTGTCATGTTGTGAATAGCAATGTCTACAAAGGGGACTTTTCTCCAGATTCTTGGCAATCATGTACAAGCTTACCATTGGCTGCATCTTAAAGAACACTGACCTCTTGTGCTTTCTACATTGTAATGGTTTCTTTGTGGAAAGAAGCCTTCTGTCATCCTCCAGACATGTGTTACAGTGCAGTCTGGCTGATCCCTAGCTCTTTCAAATAGTTGTCACCCTAGGGCTTCCATTCTCTTAATAAGTTTTAAGTGTTTTTCGTCTCAAGTGTTTCTGCATTTACCATTCAGGGGCTTTGCCTTTGTTTGTTGCAGCTAAACACCAAAAACTACATGGGAGAAGATGAAACTGGATTTTTGCAAGTCTGAACATGAGCTTAGTTTTGTATCCTAGTTGATTAGAAGCTACACATAAAACATAGACTCAAGAAACATTTCCCCTAGGAATTTTGAAGGTATGAAAATTTGATGATTGGTTTTCTAGGAGTTCTATCAGCTGACCAGTGCTTCTTTAACTCATGGCTTATTTAAACTTGAAAGAAAACATCAAGTTATTCTTGTCCTTGCTTTCCTCACCAGTGATCTATACCATGAAACGTATTTGTTCCTCCCTCAGCAGCTATCAACTACCAAATACTTGGGTGTGGGCAAAGGGGGTGAATATTATCATATCTCATAGTATCACACATAAAATTAATTCTCAACAATAAAAAGAAAACGAATTCCTATCTGCATTTATTTTTCAGACTTGTTTGTATTCATTCTTCGTATTTTGTATTCATGCTCACTTTGTCTTGATAAAATCAGAAGATAGTTAAACAAATCCTACCATGGACTGTTTCAAGAAGGAATTCACCCTGTGGTTCTGGAAGCTTCATTTACTTTGAGCATTGGCTTGGAGCTTTACTGCACTTGGTACAAAGCAGATTTTACCTTGTGTTCAATTAATTCTTGTTGCCATGTTGTTAGTTCTTTGGCAGATATCCACCACAGGTTCCTGCTGAGTGCTCACCTTATGACAGATGAAAGATAGTTCAGGATACTGGAGTCTATCTTCTGAGAGGGAAGCATGACCCCCAGCATGAAGGATACAGAATGTGAATGTTGCATCTGAAGAGGAAAGCAGGAAATAGAGGCATCTCAAGTTAAAGTAATAGTGAAATCTGAAAACCAGAATTATATCTGAATAGCCTCACAGATGACTGATCAAATGCCTATGTGATACAGATGGAGATTATCACACAGACAATTTTATCCAAAATTGTTGAGGACAGAACAAATGGTCAAGGGCTCAGATATAGTCCCCCAGCACCAACTCAGAGCCAGGAAGCTAAGTAGTTCCCCATCACTCTCCCAGAGAATGAACAATTTCTCAGTGACCATTATCTAAATAAAGAAATTTACACTAGAAAACCACTACATTCATTGAATTTGTAAGATTTTAGAATTCTGTACTTCATATTTCACTGGATTAGACTGTGTTCATTAAGAAAATGAGGCAAGGATTTGCTCCATTATATCTGAGTTTCTATTTAGCTCTTTTTAGCAATACATACCTATACTGCTTTTTATTTAATTTATACAATTTGAATCATGTTAAACACATTGGAGAATCTTAATTCTCTCACTTTCATTTATGTTATTTTGTATTTTATTGCTACAAGAATGATGATTCAAGGAGTATCTTTTGTTTGTGTCATCATTAGTCATGCAAAATTTGTCTTAGTACACATATCACATTAAAATTGAACATTGACTCTACATAAAGACAATTTCCTGCATATTAATTATAATGATTCTTGATTTAAATTATTATTTTATCTGTATAAATGTTTGGCCTGCATGTATTTATGTGAGTCACATGTGTGCATGGTGCCCTCAGAGGTCAGAAGGGGATATGATATTTCCTGGAACTGGAGTTACAGATGGTTGTGAACTATCATGTAGGTTCTGGGAACCAATCTGGGTTCTCTGGAAGAGCAGAAAGATTCTTAACAACTGAGTCATCTCTCCAGCCCCAATGATAATGATTTTTACAGTATTTATTTCATTTTTGATTATTTATTTATTACTTCAGGTTACATCTCCATCACAGTGTCCTCTTTCCACCCCTCCCTGTCCCGCCCTCCCACCCTCTACCCCCTATCCCTTCCATCCCACTCCTCTAGAGTGGAGTGTCCCTACATAACAGTCCCCTGCCCCAGTTCAGCAGTCATATGAGGGCCAAGAGCCTCCTCATACACTGGGGGCATATAAGGCGGCACCACTAGGGCAAAGTGTTTCACAGAAAGGAAAAAAAAATCTATGTTCATTTTTCTTTGGTGCATTCATTGTAGTATAGTTATCAAGTACTATATGGCTAAAATCCTACTATAAGTGAATAGATGTCATGTGCATCCTTCTGAGTCTGGGTTAGCTCACTAAGGATGAGCTTCTATAGTTCCATCCATTTGGCTACAAATTGCACCCTTTTGTCCGACCAACAATCATTAAATGGGACCTCATGAAACTGAAAAGCTTCTATAAGGCAAAAGACACTGTCATTCGAACAAAACAGGAGCCTGCAGATTGGGAAAAAAATCTTCACCAACCCCATATCTGACAGAGGGCTAATATCCAAATTTTACAAAGAACTCAAGAAATTAAATGCCAAGAACCAAATAATCCAATCAAAAAATGAGGAGCAGAGCTAAACAGAGAATTCAGAAAGGAGGAATCCCTAATGGCTAAGAGACACTTGAAGAAATGTTCAGCATCCTTAATCATCAGAGAAATGCAATTCAAGACGACTCTGAGATTCCATCTCACACCTGTCAGAATGGCTAAGATAAAAAACTCAAATGATAGCACATGCTGGCAAGGTTGTGGAGAAAGGGGAACCCTCCTCCATTGCTGGTGGGAGTGCAAGCTTGTGCAACCACTATGGAGGTCAGTCTGGTGATATCTTATAAAACTTGGAATAGCTCTACCTCAAGACCCAGTCATACCACTTCTGGGTATACATCCAAATGATTCCTCACCAAACCAGAAGGACATCTCCTCAACTATGTTCATAGAAGCTTTATTTGTAATAACTAGAAACTGGAAACAACCCAGATGTCCCTCAGCCAAGGAATGGATAAAAAACTCTGGTACATCTACACAATGAAATACTACTCAGCCATCAGAAATAATGGAATTTCTCTAATTTTTGTGAAACAACTCTGTCTTTCTTATAAAAATTGTTAAGGAAAAATAGGAATTTTGAGATCAGGTTAGTCTCTCACTGTCATGATGTCTGGTTTTCATAAGTTATTTTATTAAATCTGCTAATTAAATTATCTTATTTGTACCATACTAAAATTTTGTCGGAGTACTAAGACAGGAATGCACTCATTAGGAAAATGAGAACTGACAATGAATTCACTCACAATTACAATTCTACTTAAAATAAAGAGCAGAGATTAAGCTTAGTCATTTTGTTTATATTACATGGCCTTGATAATGTAATATTTTATTTATAGCTTCATTTCTTTCAATGCCTATGTGTTTCTAGGTATTTAAGTATCTAAGCATTTTGAATTGGAAAAAGAAAACACAAAATAAATAAAAATCCAAAAATAATCATGGGAAATAAAAGAAGTTTTAAAAAATGTCATGTAGTGGAAGTTAGTCTTTTTCCACTCTGATCATTTAGAATGCTTTAGTTTGTTGGTGGAAGAACCACTATTGATACCTTTTAATGACTGCATTATTGATTTTAAATATTTATTTTGTATAGGATATTTCAAGTATTCATTATGAATATAAGTCATTCCTCTTTAGTCATTTTCTATGTATATTCTGAAATAGTAGGTCCCTTTTCAAAAAGTTGAATTTTTTATATACCATTTTTTCCTAAGAAAATATGATCTTCCTTCAGCTAATGAATCATGAATAATAATCCAAACAATGCTTTCAGTAAGAATAAATTTGGAATTTACTAGATACTCCTGAAACAAAAACAGCAACTCTAAAACTTTGTGAGAATTGTAAATCCTGGGGATCCTTGATGTTTTCTTGTTACAGAGGTATTTTCTCCAGGATATCAACACAGAAAAGAATGCTATGCATTACCTCATCCATTCCAAGACCATCCCTGTTCCTCATGGCACCATACAGAATTGTTAGTTCCTGGATAGGCATCTAAAAAGCTAAACTGCTGAGACTCAGTGCTGGGGAGGAATTCCCTAGCTCATGTTTTCCCTCTGATATATAAGTAGCAGGCTCAACCTAATGGAGTTCCTGATTCTTCAGCTTTCCGGGTTAGGCCATGGGTTACCCTTGAGCCTGATTACAGACTCTGTACAGCATTCTTGAGTAAAGTGTTCAAGTTCTCAGTTGTCTTGGGAAACAGATCCAGACCCTGCACAGTCTGTCAAAATCACTCTCCATATGCAAGGACCTCACTCAGGAGAAAGAAGATGACAGAGCAAGGACTTATTTTGATCAACACCATTCTTCAAGGGCCTTCTTGGCATTTCTGAAATCACGTATTAGTTTTCATTAGCTGTTAGCTCTTCGTCCTCCTTCCCTCCCTTCCTTCCTCCCTCCCTCCCTTCATCCCTTCTTCCCTTCTTTTTTCCTTTCCACACTTTTCTGGAAGATGTACTGTGTGTTCTTTTAGGTGATTCTTTAATTTTTCAGCAGAGCTTTGAGGGAGTAATAAATTGTCCATGTTGTATAACAGTGTAAATTGGTCTTAATAGAGGTTAATCTTACTGAAGTTTAATAAGTTACACTAAGAAATAACAGGTTCTGTGCCAATCATATTTACTTATGTTTAATGTTCATCATTAACTAACATGTGATAAACAGCTTGAAGGACTTCATTTTTTTTTTTTTTTAGTGTGAAAGGAAGGCCTAACATCTGACTAAATGCCATTTCAAAAAGAGAGAGGTTGTTAAGGAGACAATTTAACCAGCTCATGGAGAAGAAAGCATCAATGCTGCAGTTATGGCTTCCAAGTAATGTAACTGAGATATTGAGCCCCTTTTGAACAAAATGGGAGAAAATTAATTTCTTCTGGATCGAAGTCACTCATGGTCACAAATGCAATAGCGATGAGGTCCCTGTTTAAATCTGCAGAGAAGAAGCTGAGGAGCTCTGAGATGGCTCTGATGGGATGAGGGATGAGGTTACTCTGTGGAAGTCCATTAGCAGAACTTACCAGAAGCTCACTAAGTGAGAATCCATGAGCCTCCAGGAAACTGAGACAAGTTTGGCACAAGTCAATGAAGTTTCCAGAAAAAAATATAGAGATCAATAGGCCATGATGAGGGCAACAAAAAATGTACACCTGAGGTTAACATATGGCTACATCTGTAAGTTTCTATCATTAGGGAGACCACAGGCAGATAGTGGGCGTAAGAATTTGAATAGGTCCCTACAGGACCCTTGAGAAGCCACATACAGGGGAGAAAGGAAGAAGCATTTCTGATTATAGAAACTATTCCAGTTGTCATAGAACTCCCCATGTTGTCATACTTAGGGAACCTGATGCAAGGTCTCAAGGAAATTATTGCACATGTCCCCCTGATAAAGGTAAAGCCAATTGCAGACAAGGAAATTGCATGTTATCAGGTTGAATGTAGCAAGTCATTTTTGGAATTGCAAGTAAATGGTATTTTGGGTTGGGAAATAAACCCATCATCCCAGTCCTGGACATTGCTGCTGACTGGGTCACCTGGGCCTTATAAAAGAGCTCTCCACCACACACACCGATGCCATCCTCTCACCGCCCAGGTGCAGATCTGCATTGGAGACTCTGGTGAGTACAAACTGTTGAGGATTTTCTTAGCACTTGGGTAATGGAGGATTTAAGTTGGATGCAGACATGGCTATTTAGCCTGTTAATGTGTGGATAGAGGAAAGATGATACTGAAGCGTTTCTGGTAAATTTAGGTGCATTTTGCAGATGACCTTGAAGGCAATGAGGGAAGTGATGTTGAAAACATGTTTCGGTGACTGAGCATTGAACGGTTCCATATCGATTCCAGACACAGCTCCCTCAGAGTTGGATCTCTGTATCTGAACCTTCACAGATCAGTTCAATAAATTTGGGTGGAGCAGTAGCCTTACAGGACACTTGTGAAGCCAGGGAGGGATAGAAGCATCATTTCTGGTTATAGAAATCTTTCCAGTTGTCACTGAATTTCATATATTTTCTAAATGTCACCTGACACTTCCCTGGGAACCTGACACAAGGTCTCAGGTAGTACCTGGATGGCACCATAATCAACACAGTTAAATGATATTCACAGGCTTATGATATAACTACATATTTGTTTCAAGATTGTCTTGAATTATAGTAGAAAGCCCCCATCTTTATCTCATAGGAAATTTTGTCTTTAAAAACTAAAAGAATAGGAATTAGCCAACAAAAGACTGAAGAACTGAGGGTAAAATGTTCTAAAGGAGGAGAGCAAGAAAGTATACAAATGAATATACTGTTAAGAGTCAGAAACCCTTGGAAACTGCAGGGTTAATGTCCTATCTAATTGCTGTGCTAGTAGGACTACCTCCTGTGAATAGGGTAGCTTGCTTGTTTTTCAGATTCTCTGAGACCCAGGAGAGATGTCTTACCAAGAACAGCGATGCAAGCAGTACTATCAGCTGCCTCCTGTACTGATAACTAAGTGCCCAGAGCCGTGCCCATCGCTTAGGTGCCCAGAGCTGTGCCCATCGCTTAGGTGCCCAGAGACCTGCCCACAACAGAGGTGCCCAGAGCCTTGCCCTCCACTGAGGTGCCCAGAGCCCTGCCCTCCACTGAGTTGCCCAGAGCCCTGCCCTCCACTGAAGGACCCAGAGCCTTGCCCTCCACTGAAGGACCCAGAGCCCTGCCCTCCACTGAGGTGCCCAGAGCCCTGCTCTCCACTGAGGGCCCCAGAGCCCTGCTCTTCACTGAGATATCTAGAGACCTGTTCTTCAACCTGGTATTCTGAGCACTGCATTCAACAGCAATATCTGGAGTCTTGCCAACCACAGAGATCCCCATTGCTCTGCCATCTACCATTGTATACTGAGCACTGCCCTCGACCACAGTGTCCTGATTCCAGTCAACCATTGAGGTCCCCATTGAAGTGTTCGGAGCCCTGTCTTCCATCCTTATGCCCTGACTATTGCCCTCAACCACTGTGTCTTGATTCCTGTCACCCACCGAGGTCTCCAGAACTCTGTCCTCCATCCTTTTGTCCTGACCACTGCCCTCAACCACTGAGTCTTCAGTCTTGCCAACCTCCAGTGTCCCCAGAGCCCTGCCCTCCACATGTGTGTACTGATCACTGCCCTCAATCACAGTGTCCTGTTTCCTCCCAACCACCAAGGTCCCCAGAACCTTGTCCTCCACCCCCAGGTCCTGCACACTGCTCTCAGTCACAGTGTTTTGAGTCCTATCAACCACCGAGATCAACAGAGCCCTTCCCTGCACCACAATGCCTCGAGTCCTGCCAACTACCCAGGTCTCCAAAGCCCTGCCTTCCATGCCTTCCAATGAGGTGCCCAGAGCCCTGCTCTTTACTCCTGTGTCCTCAGCAACATCTTCAACCACAGTGTCTTGAATCCTGCCAAGAACTGAGGTCCCCAGGGCTTTGTCCTTCACCAAAGTGTCCAGAACCCTGTCTTCCACTCCTGTGTTCTGAGCCCTGTCTACCAACTCAGTATCCAGAACTCGGTTCTCTGCAGAGATACCCTGAACCCTATCTTGCATTTCAGTGTCCTGAGCACTGTCCATCACTGCAGAGTCCTGAGTCCTGTCCACCCCTGCAGAGTTCTGAGCCCTGTCCACTCTTGCAGAGTCCTGAGCATTGCCAACAACCGCAGTATTCAGTGTCCTGCCTTTCACCACAGTGCCTTGAGACCTGCCAGCCACTGAGGTCTCCGGAACCTTGCATTCTACCTCAGTGCCCTGAGACCTGCCCTACACCAAGTTGTCCAGAGCCCTGTCCTCCACTACATTGCTTAGCGCCCTGCCCACCCCTGCAGCATCAGAAGCTCTGCCCTTCATCTGGCCTGTGCCCTCCTCTGAGGTGCCCTGATCTGTGTCCACCTGCTCCCTGCCTACTTGTACAACATGCTCCTCTGCCGTGCCACCAGACACATCTACTCAAGAGCAAGTAACATGGGGACCCCACGACAACAGTATCCTGTGGTCCTGCTTGTTCTTTGGATTCTATCTTCTTTCTTCAACCATGATAGTGGAAACATCTTCTCTCGCCCTTAACTTGGGTTCCTGCCTGAAAGGAAGTTCTTCACTCCTGTAACTGTTATCATGTCATTAGGAGATGAAGGGAAGAATCACCACGTCAACTCTGATGTGTGTCTGCGATCTCAGTCAGTGATTTCTTTTCTGTGGCCAAGGGTCTATACTTTCACTTCTCTAATAAAGCACATGGTTACTGGTTAAGTCCCATCATTGTATTTTATGCTTGTTTTTACATTAGCTGTTAACTCTGTTAGATGCATATTTCCTTTGATTCTTATTGAATTGTTGGAATCAGATTTTTCCCACCACTAAATTTACTTTAGCATGAAATGTGTGTTTTGTCTGATTTATACGACATCATTCGCTATACTTTTACCCCTTTTGTCATGATGATTATAAAGAAGTCACTTAGCTGCTCTCTGGTTTCTATAAAAATAGAGAAAATATGGTCAACTCAGTATGATCATTAAAACAAGCTAATTTACTCACCAATATTTCTTAATGGTCTATGCTGTGCAAGGAAGCCTCTTACATGCTGGGATATGAATGCTGATTGTGGATACTGGCTGTTTGATAACCAAAAATCCTTACAGTTCTTATGCTGTCCATACTCTTAAGGAGATTTGCTCTCTCTCTCTCTCTCTGTCTCTCTCTCTCTCTCCTTTTCTCTTTTTCGCTCTCTCCCTCTCTCCTCAAATGTTAGTGATACAATGGTTGTATTTCAGACAAAACTGATTAACAATATTTTTCAAAGTGAATTTTTGCATGAATTTATGAATTAATCTACAAACTGGTAAGAAGTATTTAGAAAGGAACTGAACATGTACAGCTGTTTTTCTTGTCAATATTCTGTAAGGACAATGAAAGTCATTTACAAATCATTCGCATTATACTGGGTGTTAACTAACCTAGAGATGTGAACTTGTGTACAAACATTATGCCATTTTATATGCTATGAACATCTGTGGATTGTGATATCCCAAAAGGGGCCCTACCAACAATGAGAGGTAATTATATGTGCGCAAAAGAGTTTCCCTCACATACATATATATTTATGTAATGTTACTATTTCAATTGATGATATGCTTTTCTCATTGATTCATATTTATATCAGCCCTTGAGGGTTTTTTGTTTTTGCAATAGTTTAATATGTGTCAGTGTGCACTAGACATTTGCATTTTCGGATTGTTAGGAAATGGTAGTTATGGAAGGAATAGCAGAAGGGTGGAAAGAATGAAGGTAAGAAGGAAAGAAGAAAGGAAGAAAAGAAAGAGGTAAGAAATTAACAGTGTTAAGATGAAAATAACCAAAGACAATGCTGGTGGATTTGTGGCAAATTCATTTGTATGTTACAGTTTCTACAATAGACACCTTGGTTTTAAAATTTTTATTTTATTTTAATTTTTTTATAATTTATTTTTTATTTCCTCAAGTTACATCTCAATCACAATCCCCTCCCTACTCCCCCCTCTAGTCCCACTCTTTCACCCTCTTCCCCCTCAAGCCCCCCATCCTTTACCCTTTTTTAAGTTAAGGTATATCTTTTTCCCCCCAACAGCTCCCCTTTCAGTCCAACAAATGGTTCTTTCTCTTATGACAATAAATACAATACAAAACAACAGAAATAAACAGGCCACGATTATGAGAGTTATATGGCTTAGCATACATTCCCAATGTCCAGTCCATATGTATTTGGCACCTGACTTTAACATTCTACTATCTAACCATCTCCATGAATTTAAAGTTCTATATCTAACTCAGCTTTCATACTAACTTGCATCACAATTTTAAAAACATTTTCTTAGATCCAGAACACCCTCTTGATTCCTAAACAACTCAAAATTTTACTATGAGACTCTAGCTATCTATTCTTCAACCACCTCAGAGACCTGAGAGGGATATATATATAAAATGATTATATAGAAAGTGCAGGGCCCGCAACTTCCAAAACTAAGAAATGACATACCAGTGGCTGCCTGGACAGTTCCCATTTTCTCTCCATACATTACACCATCAATCTTCAGCCGTTTGGCCCTGTTTCTCTGACAGACATTGATTGTAGAGCAGGAATTATGAAGGACTTACCTACCCTGTCTTGGCAGAGCTAGGCTGTCGACTTACCTGCTTCCAAGTTTTGTCCTTTTTGGACAATATTCTGTCTACAGTTGAAGCAAGGGGTTTTTCTGGCCAAGATATAGCCTTGCCACTAATTCAACCATCTCACACTGGAGATTCTTCGATGCTCATCTTCTACTTGGAGTAGAATAGGGTGTGCTGTCAGGAGTTGACATGTCTCGATATCAAAAAATCTTAAGTTAAGAAAACATCTTTGAATGCCATATTCTGAAGATCTCTTGAAGTTTTTGAAGATGCCCTATCTATCTCTTATATTTATATGAGCAAATATTGCTTGTCTCTTAGCAACTTGATTTCTGAGTAGCTTAGAAAATAACTGTGATGGTTTTAAAATTTTTGATATGTATTTTCTGTGGTGTGTGTGTTATATGTGATACATGCACATGTACATACATATGTTCTTGGGGAAGTTAGAACAAGTTATTAGATACCTTTCTTTATCAATCTCTGCTTTCCTGCCTCACACAGTGTCTTTCATTGCCCTGGAAGCTCACTCTTAGTTTGACTGACTGGCTAGTGAGCTTCTAGGATCTGCTTATTTCTTCTTGTAAATGTTACAGGCCCATACTGCCATGTCTGGCTTTGCGCATGGATCCTCAGAATTCAAATTCAGATCCTTGTGCTTGCTGAACAATCACTTCTACAGAGTCGTTTTCCTACCTAATAATACTTAAAAAAACTATCATTAACTCTTACACAGCTGTGCTGTAATACGCCATATAATAATTTCAGACCTATACAAAAATTTATAATTCTTGATGTTGGAGATATGGCTCAGTGGTTAAAAATATGTATTGCTCACAGAGGACCCAAGTTCAGTTCCTAGTTGTGACGGTAAAAAACAGTATTTATTTATTTATTTTTAATTTACATTTATGAGTTTTGGTGGTGTTAAAATTGTTGAGCTATTTTATTTATTATCGTTATTGTTGTTATTTAGATTTTCCTGAAGTTTCTATCAGCTTTTGCAAAGAAAGGGCTGGCTTCCCTAAATATTAACAATTTACATAACTATGGCAGCTATATCAGAATCAGGAACTTTATAAAGTTCTTTAAAAAGAATTCTTTGGGATTTTATTATAAAGATCTTATCATCAAAGGCATTAAAACATTTAATACCAACACCTGAGCCCTACTAACTACACTTATCACCATATCCCTTTCAGCCACATGCAGCATACGAATCGTTTATTTCATTACCATAACTAACCCCAATTCCCTCCTATAATTATTAGAAATGAAAATATCCCATAACTTATTAACCCTATCAAATGCATTTGGAAATATCATCGCTGGATTTTTAAAATCTCCAACAGCACCCCACCAACAATTACCCCAACTCTTGCAATACCTCCACCCCTAAAAATAACAGCCCTTATCATTACTATCCTAGGATTCTCAATAGCGTTAGAACTTAATAACTTAACCCTAAACCTCTCTCAAAATAAAACTCACCCCACTCTACTCTTTTCCACATTCCTAGGATATTTCTCTACCATCTTTCCCAAACACTCCCTAAAAAACCTTTATATCTTAGCCTTGTCACTATCCTTCTTAGGGACACTAATATTCCGCCATCACCTTATATCCACCCTACTATCTCTGTTAAGAATAATCTCAACCTCTTTTCCTTAATTCTAACTCAATAATTTCATTCCCCAGTCCCACAATATTTTAGTATTCACAGCATGCAAAGCAGCCGTAGGCCTAGCCCTGCTAGCCAAAGTCTCAAACACATACGGCACAGATTATGTCCAAAACCTAAATCTCCTACAATGCTAAAAATTACCTTCCACTCACTCATTCTTCTAACTTGACTCTTAAACAAAAAAGATATTAATTAATGTAACTTCACATAGCTTTATAATCAGCTTAAGTAGCTTCATCCTCCTAAATCAAAACAATGAAAATAGCATAAATTTCTCCATTATATTTTTCTCCAACTCCCTGTCATCCCCTCTACTCATTCTCACAACATGAATTCTCCCACTTACACTACTTGCCAGCCAAAGCCACATTAAAAATAAAAAACCCTTGCACAAAAAATTCTACATATCCATACTTATTCTCCTGCAAATCTTACTAATCCTAACATTCTCAGCCTCTGAACTTACTATATTCTACATTATATTTGAGGCCACTCTAATCCAGACACTAATTATTAATTCAGTTTGCATTACTGTTAGCTAAACATGAATATTAACTCAATAAAGAACAAGTTTAATTCAAATATAGTAGCATTTCTTTAATGTCTTCTTTCTGTTTCAGGAACCAAGGTAGTATCCCACATTGCATTTGCTTGTCATTTCTTTGCCAATTTCTTGAGTTCTCCTTTTATTTAATAAATTTAAAACACCCAAACATTTCACAATTTATCTTGAATGACATTACAAAATCAGTCACAGAGGCACCCGTCGAGGTCAAACCTCAGCTACTTGCTTATCTGTCGGGCTGAGGAAGCTTTGCATTTTGATAGATATCTTACATTTCAGTTTCTTCAGCTTTAATTTAGGGGCAATAACCATGATAATTACTGCTAAAATTAGTTGGTTTTGTGTAATGTGATTTTCAGAATTATATTCAAATGAGATCACTGGCCGGCTTGGAATCTCAAATATAGTTTATAATTCACTGAGGTCTGTGTTGTAGGAAGCAAGGAATGGGATCTTCCTGAGTACGTGGTGTGGCATCTGCCCACTCCAGTTCGTTAGCACATCTGATGACCTGTTTTTAAAGTACACTTGTCTTGGGTTGCTTGGTCCTTAAGTGGATCCCCTAACAAGAGGAACTGGATCTGTCCTGGACTTGGATGATGTTGCCTCCCTCAGGAGCTCATGTTCCTGGCAGAGTTGCCTTGTCTTGGCTTGATGGAGGAGGAGAGACTTAGTCCTGATACAGCTTGGTGTACCAGGGTGGGTTGGTGCTCAGAGGGTGGGGAAGGTGTGGGGGTCGGTGGGAGGGTGGGACTGGGAAGAGGGAAGGGAGAGGGATGGGGTTTGGAATGCAAAAAAAAATCTTAAAAAAATTAAATGTACGCTTGTCTTAAATGGCCTTAGGAGGCTGAAACCAGAGCTGAGTTGGCAGAGAGAATGGTTTTCAAACTGGAGAAGGCTATCGATGACCTGGAAAAAGATTTACCCAGCCAAAATGAGAGTATAAGGCTTACATCAGACACTTGATCACAGACTAACTGAATTCAATTTATTTAACCCAAATCTTCAGAGAGTGTGCTGTGTCTTCCCCAAATCTTCAGAGAGTGTGCTGTGTCTTCCCCCTCTTCTTGTAAAAAGTTCCTCTTATTGCCCTGTCTTCCCTTTCCTGGGAATGTTAAGCAGATAATTCACAACCAAAAATTTTGTTTCAGAGAACCTTTCAGCACCGTTAAATCATTATTTTTTTTTCCTTTTAAATGGCACAAACTTCTTTGGCTATTCTTTTTCTTTCTGTTTTTATTTTTTGTGTGTGATTAATTTAATTACTTAATTTTGCCACTTCCTTTCCTTCCTCCTACTTGCATTCTTTAAAATTCATGGCATCTTTATATATGCCTATGTATATACAATCCTAAATACATAATATAACCTGTTCTATCTGTGTAATGCTACTTGACTGTATGGAAAACTGGAAGGGAAAACTTTGATTACATTTGAGTTCATAGGACTGGACCTACCTGACCTAATGACTCTGAGAAATCACTAGTTCCAGGTACCAGTTCCAGGAACTGACAATAAAATTCTCCACCCTAAAGGCAGTCAATCAGGATATAACTAACTACCCATGTAACTGCCTAGCTGTCCCCAATCAAATTAAAGGTTACATAACCCTTACTTGAGTTCTCTCTTAGCTTTAAAAAGTCCTGTGCACCTTTGTACTGGGTCACCATTTTGTATGAATGGTCGGCCCCAACATGCTGATTATTTCTGAAGAATAAATGTTCTTTGCTTTTGCAAAGAACTTTTTGAGTCTGTGTTCTTTCGTCAGTGATTCTTGGACCTTTACATAACCAATTAATGTGCTCTTCCTTGGGGAAAACTATTTCTCTCACTCTTAGCATTCCTTCGTTACCTAGAGTTCTTTGTCCTGGGCCAAGGCCTCCTGAGCTTTCTTCCTTCCACATCATCAAGTCTATTGGTGTAATTTTTGTTCAGACCAGACTTAAGCAGCCATGTTGGTGAGATTTCATGGATGTAGTTTCTTTGACTTTTTTAGGAGACAAGATTTCACAGCAAACTTCCTGTTCCTCTGGCTCTTACAATCTTTCTGCCCCCTCTTTCACAATGATTCCTGATTCTTAGGTGCAGGAGTTATGTTGTAGATGTATTGGTTGGGAATGTACTCTGAACTCTATATTTTGGTTGGTATATTCCTGTGATGTTCTCTGTTTCAAAAATAACTTTCCTTGATGAGGAAAGTGTCTGTGGGTCTAAGTATACATATTTATAATGCACTTAGGGATTAAAATTAGTTTAGTAAATGGTGGTTGTAGGTAAGAGAGGTTGGAGAAATTGATTCTCCTGATTAACGTTTGAAGAACTGAAAGTAGAAACCAGAGGACACAAACAGCTAAGCATTTGAGTGTAATTATCATCACCAGACTCATTATTATTACAGTTCCTTTGATAGGAGAGCTACAAGTTTACAGTTCAGAGGAGAAGCCAACTTTACAGGAAACATGTTCAAGGTTATATGAAGCACAGCAATGTTATTTGTATTCAGAAATATGTTTGAGGTATGAGAACATCATTTACCCTAACCTTTCCAGAAACTGAGGAAGTTCCTAGGCATTTCCTGTGTTTCTTTCTCACATTTGTTGGCATTCCATATTCTCTTCATGAGAAACATCAATATCAGATGTTCCCATGTTCATGTCACAAATTCATTATATCCTCACATAATGTTAATTCAAACTTCCAAGTCCCCCCTTTTATTAGTTAATATTCTAAAAATGCATGTAATTATGTATAGGGGCAATAAGACTGGCAATGGAATGCTGAACACAGGTAAGAAGAAGAGGGGGCAGCAAGGAACAGAGCTCTTGTCATCATTAAAAGTCCAAGGAAACGGGAGATCCATCCAAACCAGTGTGGCTACAGTTGTGATTGTGAAAAAACAAAACAAAACAAAAACATGGAGCTGTGTCTCATATGTGTTTTCATTGCATGTAATTTGTTGAGAGTACTCAGATAAATTAAAGAATAGGCCAGAAAATTTCTGGCATCTCAGATGCCTTTTCAATAAGAGATAACCTAGTGCCACCCGATTTTGTAATATAGTTTTTTGTTTTTGTGTGGGTTTTTTTTTGAGTTACTAACAGAGATTTACTCAGGGAGGTTTCATAATGTGACTGTTTACACAGATGCATTCAATATATATAAAAGCCATAGAGATTCCACAGATGATAGTTTTGTAGTATATTATCATAGGGTTAATAGCAATCAGGCTGGTACCCTCTGAAAGGCCTGTGAAATATACCAGTTTTCAAACCTGAAAGAAATCCGATGCACATAGTTGCTTTTGGTTGATGGAAGAAGTTAGGTCTTGGTTTCTCACAAAAAAGGGACAAGGAAATAAATATAAAAGTCTTCCTCTCCTCTTTTCTTTTTTTTTTTAAATCAAGTGTAAAATTTATTAATGACAGAAGAATGAAAACAATTTATTTTGCTCACTAAACTTAACAACTAAAACAGCAATATTTTGTTTTGTTTTGTTTTTGTTTTTGAGACAGTCTCCATATAGATCTGACTGTCCTGGAACTTACTATGTAGACTTGACTGGTTTCAAACTCACAAAGCTCTGCCTGCCTCTGCCACCCAAAAGCTGAGATTAAAGGCTTGTGCTATCATTTGAGTTTTGATCTTAGCCATTCTGATGGGTGTGAGATGGAATATCAGAGTCATCTTGAGTTCTATTTCCCTGATGACCAAAGATGTTGAACATTTCTTCAAGTGCCTCTCAGGCTTTAGAGATTCCTCTTTTGTGAATTCTTAGTTTAGCTTTAGATCCCATTTTTTGATGGGGTTATTTGGTTTTTTTTTGGTGTTCAATTTCTTGAGTTCTTTATATATTTTGGATATTAGCCCTCTGTTGTATGTCAGATTGGTAAAGATCTTTTCCCAATCTGTAGGCTGGTTTTTTTTTGGGGGGGGTGGTTTTTTTAATTTATTTTTTATTTCTTTAAGTTACATCTCAATCTCAATCACAATCCCCTCCCTACTCCCCGCTCCAGTCCCACCCTTCCACCCTTTTCCCCCTCAATCCTCCCCATTCTCTTCCCTTTTTTTTTAAGTTTAAGGTATATCTTTTTTCCCCACAACAGCTCCCCCTTTCAGTCCAACAAATGGTTCTTTCTCTTATAACAATAAATACAATATAAAACAACAGAAATAAATAGGCCACAATTTTGAGAGTTATATGGCTTAGCATACATTCCCAATGTCCAGTCCATAAGTATTTGGCACCTGACTTTAACATTCTACTATCTAACCATCTCCATGAGTTTAAAATTCTATATCCAACTCAGCTTTCATCTTAACTTGCATCACAATTTTAAAAACATCTTCTTAGATCCAGAACACCCTCTTGATTCCTAAACAACTCAAAATGTAACTATGAGACTCTAGCTATGTATTCTTCAACCACCTCAGAGACCTAAGAGGGATAAATATATCTGATTATATAGGAAGTGCAGGGCCCGCAGCTTCCAAAACTAAGAAATGACATACCAGTGTTCATTCTGTTTCTACTTTGTGGAAGAGTTTGAAGAATATTGGTGTTAGATCTTCTTTGAAAGTCAGGTAGAATTCTGAGCTGAAACCATCTGGCCCTGTTTTTGTTTTTGTTTTTGATGGGAAGACTTCTAATGACTTCTTCTATTTCCTTAGGGATTATAGAACTGTTTAATTTGTTTGCCTGTTCTTGATTTAACCTTGGTAGGTGGAATCTATCAAGAAAATTGGCCATTTCATTTGAGTTTTCCAATTTTGTGGAGTACAAGTTTTTGAAGAAGGACCTAAACATTCTTTGGATTTCTTTGATGTCTGTTGTTATTTCTTCCTTGTGAACCTCAAGGTTGTGTACTGAAAAAGAAAATCTGTTTCTAATTGTTTTGTCAAGCCTTTTATCCTGAAGCATTTTTTTATTATACACAAATATTGTGGTGTGGCTCAGTCTTAGTACACATCTTTAATCCAAGAGCTAAATATAAGTCAATGATAGGTCAACAGGCAGAGCAAGCAACCTGCTGAGAGTGAGTAAAAAGAAAGGAGAGACATTGAGTTGGGGGTATCAAGATGGGGGGGCAGGGAGGGGTAAGGGCTTCTTTTTTTCTGAGATGTTAACTGAATAGGAAAGTGAGTTGGGTGAGCTAACAGCTTTTTTCCTTCTGGGACATCAGTGGAGTAGGAATGTTAACTGTGTGCTTTCTCTGCCTCTCTAAGCTAGTAGATTTTCACCCTAGAATCTGGCTCCCGAGTCTTCCTTGGGATAGTCAAACAACTGGGATTTTGGCTTTTAAAATAACAGTTCTTTAGAAGCTAACCAACCTTCTCCCTCCAGGCTAATCACATCAGAGGATACTTAACAGCACACCTTTCATATTCTGATCATCAAAAGAGTCTGAAGACTGGTAAGGAGGAGGATGCAAAAGTTTAAGTCAAGGCTCATCTATTTCTTGTTTCCTGTTTGAAGGGAGATTTCTATCCCATGGTTTCTTCCTGTACCAATAGAGCAGGATTCTTTTCAATGGGTGATTACTAAGGTGAATAGATTACAGAGCTCAGACTTTTACAAAAAGCCTTACAAAAGGTTTTGAATACCTCCTCCCACTCCTTAGCTGTCAGAGTGCCCTAGGGAGGGAGCCAAAAACAATGTTTTTCTATATATGTGTATAATATCTTAAAATCTTTCTTAGATGTGCATACTCCATACCTACAGTTATAGCACAGAGTAAATGTAAATAAATAATCTTCCTGCTTAATTTCTTTTTGTTGCATACTTGTGTCTTTGGCATCTTGAGTATCCTGAAAGAAATTTTCTGGGTTAACTTTCTCTGGTGGATATCCACTTTGTGCAGGCCCCGTGTTGGTTGTCACCTGATAGAGGTTGGCCAAACAACTTCTCCTTATTAATGCAAGAAGAACTGAAATGCAAAATCAGGTGACTCAAGGTAGCCCAGCACTTGAGTGTAATTTGCATGACAAAGCTCATTTTTATTATTACAGTCCCGTTACTAACAGAGTTAGAAGTTTATAGTAGAGAAGCCTGCTTTACAGCCCAGCATGTCCAAGGTTATGTTAAGCACAACAATATTATTTGTATTCCAAAAAATGTCTGAGATATGGGACCACCATTTACTCTAACCCTCCTTCAGAAATTGAGGAAGGTCACAGGCATTTCTGTATTCCTTCTGATATTTGTTGGCATTCAGATTTCCTTCTTGAGAAATATCAACATTGGATGTTCCCATGCACGTGTCACAAACTCATTATATCCTCTCATATTTTCTTCTCCAAGATCCATGACTTTGCTAGACCCTGGTAGATAGCTAGGTTTCCAGTACCAACCATGGGTTTCCACTTGCTGAGCAGGTCTTAAGATCAATTAAAAAGCTGTTGGCTATCTTCAAGGCATGGGTGCCACGATTGCATCCTTAGAGTCATTCTGTTATGCTGGTTATTGTTATGGTTCATAGATGTCATAGCTTGGTAGGACTGCTGGTTGATTCATTTTTTTTTTGGAAATTTGTATGGCAACTTTTGGTAACATGAAATCTATTCTTCATGTCATCCAACTCATTTCCTTTGGGACATGTATCTGAAATACATATTGTTTTCAGCAATAAGGATCCACCTTCCACTACTTGGGGACAACCAAGGGCAGCTGCAATAGCTTATAATGCTTTTGAAGTCTTTTACTCAACCTTGAAAAACAACTCAAAATAGAGTTTTCAATTTCCAATCATATGTATATACAGACTGACATATAGTATAGGTATTCTTAGGATGATAGTGAATAGTATGATTCCTTATGATTTTTTCAGACATAGTTACTGTTATTTTACCCTTCTCCCTCCTATATTTATTTCCTTCCTTACTCAAAACTTCCCTCCTCCCATTTTTTCTGTTCCTTCCTCTCTTTATATCACTTGTATCCTGCTATTACCCTCTCTATTACACCTCTCACCCTTCTGAAATTGTCCCATTTTTCTTTGATGACTTGGTTTAGCAGTTATTCTAGGACACACACACACACACACACACACCTGAAGATTTGGAGTTAGGAGACTCAGGTGAGAAATAGCATGAGATATTTGTTCCTTTGGATGTGGGTCACCTCACTGAACATGATCATTCCTAGTTCCATCCATTTACTTGCAAAGTTTATGATTTTGTTCTTCTTTAAACCTGTGTCATGGAGTATATGCATCACATTTTCATTATCCACTTACCAACTTGAGGATATTTAGATTGTTTCCATTTACTAGCTATTGTGAATATAGCAGCAATGAATATGGTTGAGAAAGTATTGGTGGAATAGGAGGTGTAGTCCTTTGGAGATATGCCAAGGAGTGGTAAAGCTGTGTCACGTGCTAGAATTTTTAGCTTTTTGAGAATCTTCCACACTAATTTCCAGAGTAGCTGAAGCACCTAGCCACACCACCAACAGTGAATTAGGGTTCCCTTTCCCACATTTCCTCTAGCATTTGCCATTTTTTGATTGCTTGCTATTTGCAATTTTGATCAGAGTAAGATGAGATCTCAAAGGTGTTTTGAGTTTAATTTCCTTAATTGCTAGGGATGATGGACATTTTTTTGAACAATTTTTCTTCTTCCTCTGAGAATTCTTTGTCCAGATCACACATCCACTTTTGAATGGTTCATTTGCTTTTTGTACTCTTTGTTTTTGAGTTCTCTATATATTCTTGATATTAATCCTCTGTCAGATGTAGAGCTGGCTAAGGTTCTCTCCAATTCTGTGGACTTCCTCCTCACCTGGTTGATTATTTCTTTAGCTGTTCAGAAGATTTACTTCTTATGAAATATCACTTATTAATTGCTGACCTTAATTTTGGGGCAAATGAAGTCGTATTCAAAAAGTCCTTTCTCATACTTATATCTTGTAAGGCACTTCCTATGTAATCTTCTAGCAGTTACAGTGTTTCAGATTGTATCACTTAGGTCTTTAATCCATTTGGAGTTAATTTTTGTTCAAGGTGATAGATATGGACCTAATTTCATTCTTCTGCATGTGGACATCGATTTTTCCCAGCACCATTTGTTGAAAATGCTACCTTTCCTCCATTTTTAATTCTTATGCTGCATTTATTCATAAGATTGGCAGAGAATTTCACACTGAGTACAAATGCTTAAGGTTGAGGGAGTTTAGTTCCTGGGAAATAGTGAGCCTTATGCTATTAAGTACTGGCTCCAGTATCTGATAGTCATGTGCACATTAAACATCAAAGTCCATAATCATACTTTTCACTATTGGTGAAGTTACAGGAGACTGAGGTTGTCACAAGAAATTGTGTAGGGATTTTTCCATTCAGGGCAAAAATAAAATATGTGTGCTGCACTCCAAGTGGCTTCGGTCCTGAAATCAGATATAGTCACATGTATAGTAATGTCAGGTGGGATCTTCTACCACTAAAACCACAAGCCAGAACCTCAGATTGTTAATTAGGTATAGCAGAGTGTGTGTGTGTGTTTGTGTGTGTGTGTGTGTGTGTGTGTGTGTGTGTGTGTGTGTGTGTGT
>CAJQZJ010000522.1:1882371-1897758 GCA_907164525.1 Lophiomys imhausi | reverse complement strand
GTGTGTGTGTGTGTGTGTGTGTGTGTGTGTGTGTGTGTGTGTGTGTGGTGGTAGAGTGGCTATTAGCTAATCTTAGTAGGAGGTCTCTGTGGGTGAAGAGCCTCAGGCTCAAAACAGGGAGGAGGAGGCTGAACTTGCTAGTCTTTGCACACATTGATCAGCCATTCATAAATACTCATATGTGAATTTCTAAGGAGAACTTTGCCACCCTTCTTTAATCTTTGCCATATGGTTCTGAGGCCTTGGAGTCCTCATTAAGCCTGTGCCCAGCTGAACAATATAGAGTTAATGAGAATGTCATTTACTTAGGGCTTCCTCCACACCCTACAAATGGGCTGTTTTGGGAAGTCATAAACCATAGTTAGATTGGCCTGATCATGTTGGTCTTACATCACACTCCTCTTAGCAGAACAAACTTCCTTTAAGCATTCCTATAGAGGATGCTGGGGTGATGATTGTTAACCTTTGTGTTTTCTGCAGTATCTATGTTGCTTCTCTGCCACCTACATTTTATTTTCATTCCAAAGTTGTTCTCTAAAGGACAAGTGTGTAGGAGATTTCTGTTGTGGTTCTAAGGCCATATATTTAGCAGGGAATATGGTAGAATTATACCCTATTCAGACCAGTCATATTATAAAGATTGCTAGCCAGGCATGGTGGTACTTGCCTGTAATGCCAGAGCCAGAAGTAGGTGGATCTCTGTGATTTTGAAGCCACCCTTGTTTATGTAGCAAAGTTCAGACCAGCTAAGACTGCATGGTAAGAAACTGTCTCAAAAATAAACAAGCAAGACCACTGCTATCCATCAGTACATTTAGCAAACAGTTCTATTAACAAATGTGGGGCACAAAAAGTCTCTCCAACAGTGAAGAATGTATAGAAAAAGAAATGGGCTTAAATCCATCTGCATTGTTAACCAGCAAATGGAAGCTTACTTTGCTTACTTTAGTTCCTTCTGCTTACATCAGTTCCTTTGGGAATGAAGATGATAAAAGGCCACGAAACTCCAGATTGAGCTAGAAATGGAGGATTTGGTTGCTGGAAGTGGTAACTTTTTGGCTTTGCTTTACTTTTGCCTTCTTGGTTAACATCCAAGACTAAAATACTCCACAATTCCCAGAGGTATGGGGCCAACTCAAGTTTGTAATTACAACTGAAATCACCATGTTTCTGGTTTATTTGAACCCCTATCCCTCACTCCTATTTATTAAGTATCACACCACCCAGAAGGTGAACTTTTAACAAATTGTACAATTGAATAAAACCAACTTTGTTATTTAGATTTTTGTAGCTGTACCATATGTCTTGGGGCTGGAGAGATAGCTAAGTGTTTAAGAGCACTTACTGCTCCTGTGCAGGATCAGGGCTCAGTTGCAGTTACTTATGTTGGGGAGTTAACAATTACCTATAACTCCAGTGCCAGGGGATCTGACATTCTCTTCTAGCCTTCGCAGGCACTGCACGCACATAGTGTATTTACATAGATGCACACAAAACACTCACTACATGTAAAATATAAGCAAATACATATAATTTTAAAAATGTCTAAACACAGGGTACAATCTAGGAATATGTTCAAGAGCTAAGAAATATGCTGTGGTGATTGGAGGACAGAGGATATTTAATAGAGGCAAAGTATTTTAGATGGAAGTCAGCTAAATTCAGATGAACATGTGATGTTTACATACAACATTCATTTAAAATACTTCAAAACACTGATTTGATGATCAGCAGCAGGCTTTTCTCTTGTGAATAGTTGCCCCTGGGGTGGACTATGTGCCTGAAAAGAAATTTGTTGGTCCTGAAGATCTAGGCTGTAATGCACTTTTCCTTTGAGAGGTCCATGCACTCAGTATTCCTGAAGTAGCAGGAGCATTCTCATTGTTATGGACAGCAGACACTTAGGGAGTGTGTGCATTCAGAAAACTGAGGTTCTTGTGGATGTGTTCCAGATGTAGGTAAATAAGTACAAGTTTTAGTAGTAGGTTGTGGAAGACAGTCTTTCTTTAAAAAATTATGTCATGAGTGTATCAGGAGTACATGAGGAATTGCTTTCTCCTAGGGGAAGTCCCTTGGCGTGTCCATCAGTCTATGTCCCAGTTATAGACTTAATGCTAATGATATGGTTTGCAGGTATTTGTTAATAAGATGATGTGAATAATACTGATCTCACCTAAAACTCCCTGATACCTGGCAAGGGATGGTATCATGTGTTAATATTTCCACCTTACTTAGAGCTCAGCTGAAGGGTAAAGGCTAGGGTTTGTGGACTTTGTCTCACCTTGCTCACATTTCTTCTCTTTTTGGAAATACATATTCTAGAAAGAGTTTTGATGATCTTATCAAATCAATTAAGTTCAAATGAAATCATATATATTGAGTTTGAGGAAATGAAAATAAGTTACATAATACATGATTTAATCAAATAAAGCTTTATTCAATGTCAATTATTTTCCAGACTCTATAACTAACAGATGGATTAAGGTAAGAGAAGCAAGTTCAGTTCTGTCCTTTGGAGTTTATATTTGGTGGTGAGTGGCACATCTGTGTCTGTCTGTACAATCAATGAGGAACTACAGAGGGAAGATTAATATTAAACAACAAACAAACATGAAACACATTGCCCCCTGAGGGATTAAAGTCTAAGTGGGGATAAAGGAAACTCATCAGCCTTGCTAAAAGTCAGACTTCATGAATTTTCTTATGCTCATACTCCCTTTAAAATCAGAGATAAACACTTAAAATTGAGCTTGCATTTTCTCTAGGTTTTGTGCATGTTTAATCTTGTCTTTATTTTTGGATTTTGGGATATATAGGTCATGCGTCTAGAACATGCCTGAGAGTCAATACTTCAAGTAATCTCTTTCTAGTCTTTCCTAGTCCAGTGCCTGTGCAAAGAGAATGGCCTCAGAGTCTGGACAGCACAGGAGAAAAACATCATGGAGAGAATGGAAGATTAAGGTCTTTTCGTGGCATGTAATTTTCTGAATTATTGAGAATTAAATCCTGCTAGGAAGGTTTAAGATACATTAGAGGTGTATCTCAATCCTTAACAATTTCATGACCATTACTCCTACCCCAATAATTTCATTACCACTACTCCTTTATGTGCATTTTGTCAAAATCATTACATACATACTTACTAGTTTTCCTCGGAATTTCTTTCAAAACAATAGTTCTGAAACTTTCAGGAGTTCCAGTTGGCATTATACATTATATAAAATTTTGAAATTCAAATGTAGGTAATGACACATAAAGCTTAATTTTTTTCTCTATCATACGAAGTTGCTTGCAATGAGCCACTCAATTGCAACATTGAGGAATAGGTTGCATTAGTGTTTATTAAAAGAATACTGCTGACACAAGAGCATCTCCATTTTCCCTTTATTGTTTACATGCTTTCTTTTTTTTTCCTGAGGAACACCAATGATTTTATTGTTCCATTGTATAACATTTATAAATATGTATAGGTGGCTTTGCTTTGTACTGCTACATCCACAGACCATTATTTTACTTTATATGCTCTTTAACATTGAAGACCATTGATCATTTACAATAAAGATCTATAACAAATGAATAAATTGGGAATTAGAATGAAGAAGATAGCACAATAAAGAGCAAACTGGAGTCAATAACTACACCTATGGCTCCTTATACTGACCTTGAAGTAGCACCTTTCCCTTCAGTAAATGACCAAACATTCCAGTTTGAATAAAGATCACAAGTGGATTACTAGAATTCCTTGTGATTGTGTATACAATATGAATAACCCAATCTTTCTATTTATTGTTTGATAAAAATAAAATGAGGTTTCTTTGGCAGTTTCATGTCTATATACTTCCTGAATTACCTCCCTGTTCCTTGCTTCGCTATAATGGTAATTAATAACTAAACTTCTTAAACCACATGTCTTTTTTTCCTTTATTTTTTATTTCTTCAAGTTATATCTCAATTGCAGTCCCCTCCCTATTCCCCCTCCAGTCCCACCCTCCCACCCTCAACCCCCCCATCCTCTTCCCTTTTTTTTTCTTTTAAGTTTAAGGTATATCTTATTTCCCCCTACAGTTTCCCCTTTCAGTCCAACAAATGGCTCTTTCTCTTACAATAACAAATACAATACAGTACAACAGAGGTAATTAGGCCACAGTTATGAGGGTTATATGGCTTAACGTACATTCCCAATGACCAGTCCATATGTATTTGGTACCTGACTTTAACATTCTACTATCTAACCATCTCCATGAGTTTAAAGTTCTATATCTGACTCAACATTCATACTAATTGCAACACAATTTTTAAAGTATCTTCTTAGATGTATAACACTCTCTTGACTCCTAAACAACTCAAAATTTAATTATGAGACTCTATCTATCTGTTCTTCAATCACCTCAGAGACCTGAGAGGGATAAATATATCTGATTTTATAGGAAGTACAGGGTCTGCAGCTTCCCAAACAAAGAAATGACATACCGGTGGCTGCCTGGACAGTTCCCATTTTCTCTCCATACATTACAGCATTGCTCTTCAGTCATTTGGCCCCGCTTCTCTGACAGACATTGATTGTAGAGCAGGGGTTATGAAGGACTTACCTACCCTGTCTTGGCAGAGCTAGGCTGTTGATTTACCTGTTTTCAGGTTTTGTCCTTTTTGGACAGCATTCTGTCTACAGTTGGGGCAAGGGGCTTTTCCTACCAAGAGATAGGCTTGCGACTAATTCAATCATCTCCCACTGGAGATTCTTCGATGCTCATCTTCTACTTGGAGGAGAATAGGGGGTGCTGTCAGGAGTTGATATGTCTTGATATAAAAAAATCTAAAGTTACGAAAACATCTTTGAATGCCATATTCTGCAGATCTCTTGAGGTTTTTGAAGAGGCCCTATCTATCTCTTATATTAGGGTAAGCAGATGTTGCTTGTCTCTTGCCAGTTTATTTCTGATTAGCTTAGAAAGTAACTATAATAATAGGCTGTCATAGTACCTAACTGAATGACTGGCTTGCATAACCATTAGTTTGCATTTCTTAATTACCCTAAACAGTTTATGACAATTAGTAGTAAAAGGCCGAAACATCAAATTTCATTTGTTTTCTTTACCTCCTAACCCTTCCATCCCATTTCTCTGGGGTGGGGTGTCCTTATATAACAGTCCCTCATCTCAGTTGAGAGGTCGTATGAGGGCCAAGAGCCTCTTCATTCATTGGGGATCTATGAAGCAGTACCATCAGTGAAAAGTGTCTCGTTGCCCGGGAGAGAGAACTACTAAACCAACAAACCAACAAGCATACAATAGATAAAAAAGACTAAAAAATAGAAAAAATATAACTAATATATAAAAAATAAATAAAGAATAAAAATTAAAAATCAGAAGTCTATGTCCAAGTTCCCTTTGGTGTGTTAGTTGTAGTATGGATACCTTCTACTATATAGCTAAAATCCTACCATAAGTGAATAGATGCCATATGTGTCCTTTGAGTCTGGGTTAGTTCACTCAGGATGAGCTTTTCTAGTTCCATCCATTTGGCTGCAAATTGCATAATTTCATTGTTCCTGATAGCTGAATAATATTCCATTGTATAGATGTACCACAGTTTTTTGACCCATTCTTCAGTTGAGGGACATCTGGGTTGTTTCCAGTTTCTAGCTATTACAAATAAGGCTGCTATAAACATAGATGAGGGAACTTCCTTATGATTCCGTGAAGAGGCATTTGGGTGTATACCCAGAAGTGGTATGGCTGGGTCCTGAGGCAGCTTTCTTAAGGTGACACCTTCAGCGTGAAATAGAAATGGGAGGCTGGGGAATGCTCATTTCAAGTTTGCCCTGTAAGACAGATAGGTTGGTCCTCACAGCTCTTCTCTCATAAATCTGAAGACAGAACTGTGCTAGAAGAATTAGGGAAATGTCAGAGTACAGCAGTAGCTACTGTAGGCAGTGGAAAGGAAGCAATTGTGTAAATGTCTAGCTACTATCTCTTAGGTACCCTGAAGCACTGTGCCAAGCAGCCCATTCTGTTACCTTCTCCCTGCTATCCTGGAGCCGGTGGAGGGCAGGTTATGCTTTTTACAAAAGCATATATTCACACCCTTTCATGCATTAATGCATTTAAAGGGTCTTTTAAAGTAAGCATAAACAGTTACTAAAGAATGAAGGCTTCAATTAATCATCAGGGAAGTGTGAGTGGAGTAAAGGAAAAGGGTAAAGAACCAGTCTTGGGGGAAGGACCTCTAGAGAAGAGTCTTAAAAGGAGCTCATGAAATAGGCTAGAGGTGCTGTTGTCAATCAATCAAGACAGATGACTTGGAGGCACTGAGAGATTGAGCTGCATGGAGGGAGGGCTCAGTGTATTATTAGGGCAAAGCTGTTATCTAATCATTTTCACTGCCGGAGCTTATGAACTTGAACAAGAAACCTGAGGTATTAATCCTCTTTGAGGAATCCGACCACTAAGAACAGTGTCAAAAGCCACAATAATTACTTACAATATTTTACTGATCATGGCTAACATTCGCCAATGCATGATAATTAATATCAATGCCCGAACTCTGTATAACCTCCTCAAAAATTTCTACTAAATTCATTCTTGGCTTCTATGTATTGTAATGATTATTTGAATGCATCAACTAATATAGTTCGAAGAACATTAGTCCTTTGGCTGAGTAAAGAGCTAATTTCAGATTCCCTCATATTACATCATCTTGGTGCTAGCCATGTCCCTTGACTATGCAACTGCTTATCTGTCCCCATTGAGACATTCACAACATTCATCCCAGTCTACTCCCCTTAGTCTCAGTATACTATAGGAAGAAATTTAAAAGTGGCAGTTTGTTTTTTTTCTAATCCGGCCAACTCCCAAATAATGAGACCGAGACTTTCAGATTTATTCAACAAGCTTTAACACAGTAACTGAGCAGCCTAACCCTTTATGCTATACTTGCTACTTCCCAGCCACTCGCTCTGAGTTACTTGGAATCTTAGAGTTGACTCGGCTCCCTCTGTTCCATGTGTGTCTTTCTTCATAGTGAATCCTCATGGTCCATCCTGCCTCAAGGAGACTTCCTTCTCCTTCACCCTGTGGCCCCCTTCTTCCTCCTTCTTCCCTTGTCTGAGACCCCTGGCTCATATTGGAAGTCCACCTTACCTCTTCCCTCTGCTCAGTCATTGGCTGTTCATCTTTTTACTAACCAATCAGGGATAATTGGGAAGTATTCTTTACATCACATTATACAGAAGATTCTTCAATATTCATACAATGCCCTTGTCAGAACTTGGGGCACAGAAATTAGCATCTGAATACATAGTGCCCAAGACCCTCCTCCAAGAGTATACTTAATGATCACTAATGAGTTTTTGTGACACTGAGAGGGCTGGGGTGGGAGGAGGTCACAGCTTATATGTTTTCCTTCCAAAGTTGAAGAAATAGGAAGGAGACATTTTAAGATATTCTGTGGGAGGCCATATACTATATTGGACAACTGAGAATTAACTCAGAGGTTGGGAACATGAAGATCTAAAATATAGAAGGCTTAGAGTTCTGTAACCCAAAGTAGTCACAGTGGGACTGGCTTTATTAATACGACAAAGCCAAACCCTGGGCATGACTGTGCTCCATTTTAAGGAGCAAAGCACATGCCTGTGAGGCTGGGGTCATGACTCTTGGGGTAGTTGTATTTCACTAATTGCAAAAAAAATTTAAGGAAAGTGTTCTCAATGTCACAAAATGTCATTAGTTATCATTACGAGAATTGAGGCCAAGGGGAGGAAACCTGGAAAGAATGTTGTAAGTGTCTCATGGGGCCAAGTATCTGGTTACAGAGTCAAAGAATGCGTCCAGGGATATGATGCAGAAAATGTGAGAGATGTGGAAAGGCCTTATTCATTCAGGTAGCTCACTGGTTGCTAATTGAAAATCACCCCAATTCTTAAATTGGAACAAGCCAAGGCTCTATTCAGGCAAGCTTTTCACTGAGCAGACACTTCAGGTAAAAGGAAATCTGGGACATGGCCAGTAAAGTGGGCACATGTTACATCTACTCAAGAGTGTCAGATGAGTTTCATTTGAGTTGTACACTCTTCATAGCTGCTAAGACGTAGACTCTGATTTTCCACTAGGATTCTCTGAAAGACTGTTGTCGTCATTCCACATTGGCCCTGGATATTTTGTAGAGTCAGACTGATAGAGTAAGGAAGGGTTACAACTTAATCTAATCAAAAGCTTGGTTTAGTCTAGAAGGCTCACCTGTGTTTATCTGTTTTATGACATCTTGCCAGTTGAAGTGGTATCTGATGAGAGGTTATTTTGGCTAATTTTTGAGAATTATACTAAAATTCACAAGGGGAATGATTAATGAGAAATGAAAGACTATGAAAAGGCTTTCCTCATAATTATTTAAGGAGTGTGTGGAGATACATTTTTTTAAAAACTCTTTCGATTTTTTTTTTTATTTTTGAGATTATAGTATGATTACATTATTTCCCCTCTTCCTTCTCTTTCTTCACACCCTCCCATGCACCTCGCTTACTCTCTTTGAAAGTTATGGCCTCTTTTAAAATAATTGTGGTCTTCCTTCCTCATCTCAGCACTCCTTAGCTGAAGATAGGTCTTTTACTAGGGCTCAGACCTCAGGAGGCTTCCATGTATTCCCTGTTCCATATGAACAAGTCTACTGGTGTGGTCTTTGTTCAGGCCATGATTAGGCAGCCATGTTGATATTTTATGGGTGTAGCTTCTTTGACATTTCTGGGAGACACTATCTCACGTCAGATTTACTGGTTCTCTGGCTCTTACAAGCTCTCCACCCCTCTGCTGGGATGACTCTTACTCTTAAGGAGACCCTGTGAACCTGGCCCTAATTCCTTGCAGGATGGCTTTCCTCACATCAGTAGACCCTTTGCATGTGTGTGCTTCATGGTAAGTTTGTCTTCTTCTTTGTTAAATTTATTTTTTAATGATTGTTATTTTTACATCTCAGCTGCAGTTTTCTCTTCTTCCTCTCCTCTCAGTCCTTACCTCCCCCTCCCATCTGCCCACTTCCCTTCACTCCTCCTCTTCAGAAAAGGGCAGGTCTCCCATGGATATCAACCGAATAAGGCATATCAAGTTGCAGAAAGACTAGGCTCATCTCCTACAATTAAGACTGGACAAGGCAACCCAGTGTGAGGAGAAGGGTTCCAAAATCAGGCAAAAGAGTCAGAGGCCATCCATATTCCCACTATTAGGAGTCCCAGAAGAAGACCAAACTACGCAATTGAAATATATATGCAGAAGGCCTAGGTCAGTCCCATGCAGGCTCCCTGGTTAGGTCCAGTCTCTGTGAGCCCCTGTGAGCCTAGGTTAGTTGACTTTATAGGTTTTCATGTGGTGTCCTTGACCCCTCTGGGTCCTATAATTCTTCCTCTCCTTCCAAAGGATTCCGTGAGCTCTGCCTAATGTTTGGCAGTGGGCCCTGAATCTGTTTCCATAAGTTGTTGCATGAAGCATCTCTGATGACAATTTAGGCACCAATCCATGAGTATAGCAGAATATCACGAGAAGTCATTCTTCCCCTCTCCCCTGTCATGTTTGGTTCTATCTTAGGTCTGTGGGTCCTGGCCCTCAAGGCAGTATCATAGGTGGGCTCCCACTTGTGGTATGGGTCTCAAACTGGGCCAGTCATTGGTTGGCCACTCCCATAATTTCTGAGCCACTTTTACCCCAGTACATCTTGTAGGCAGGGCGAATTGTAGGTTGAAGGTTTTGTGGCTGAGTTGGTGTTCCAATCCCTCCCCTGGAAATCTTGTTTAGTTATAGGATATCAATGGTTCAGACTCCATATTTCCCATTGCTAAGAGTCTTAGCTAGGCTCACTTTCATAGATTCCTGGGAGTTTCCATTCAACTAGGTTTCTAGTTAGTCCCTGAGATGCCTTCACACACTCCAGTTGTCTGTCCCAGTACTCTCTTCTTCTGTCTTCTCCACACCTGATCCTTCCTGCTCCCCCAACTACAATGTCTATTCTACTTCCCCCTTCCAAGGAGATTCATGCCTCAACCCCAGCAACCTTCTTTGCTACTTAGCTTCTTTGGGTCTGTGGACTGTAGCATGGTTATCCATTACTTAATAGTTAATATATACTTATAAGTGAGTACATACCATGTTTGTCTTTCAGGGTCTAGGTTATCTCACCAGGGTCTGAGTTACATCACTCAGGATGATTTTTTTTCTAGTTCCACCCATTTGGATGGCAACTCTTAATGAATGACTGTATCATATTCAGGAGAGGCAACATTCTTAAACAAAAGAATGACTGCAGAGGAACATCCAATAGATGGAGACTCTTAAGCTTATTTAATTAATTATGTAAATAATTCTTTGATTTTTTTCAAGTACTTGCTTGGATATCTCAAAGCTTTACAATGTTCTAGATTTCATACCTTTCCCCAAAACTGTATAAATCTACAAACTACCTCCTATACACCCACCCACATATTTTGAACCATATCTCCTTCCTAATGCCAGCTGTTAGGCATCCATACCTTTAGTGCCAGCAAGAGCTCTTTCTGCCTCAGACTGTTAGAAGCAAAGTTCACCCAAGAGCCGAAAGAGTACTGCCAATGTTCAGAAGCATGAAATAAAAACTGTGGACATTGGTTCTTAACCACTATCTTGTCTTTATTTTATTTTATTTTGTTTTATTTATTCTTTTCTCATGTAATACATCCCAACCACAGTCCCCCACTCCTTCCCACCATGTCCTTACTACCCTTCATTCCTGATTTGCCTGGAATCAATATAGCAACAGTTCTTTTTGGAAATGGATAAATTGCTCCTCTACAAACAAGGACCACCTTCAATTCTAAGCTTCCTTAAGGCCTTAGGTAGAGGAGTACCACTGCACCCTGAACTGTGACTTCTGTGATTCAGGCAGATATTTCCATTACCTGGCATTGCATTTCCTCTTAGTATCATGAATAAAGAACATACACCATGGTTGGATGGAAGTTCAGTTTCTCCTTATTCTTTTTCTATTAAAAACAAATTCTGCTTCTAGCAATGTACCTGATCAATATTTCTTGGAATATGGCAGTGTGTTTGTGTGCCTTAGTGTTTTTTGTTTGTTTGTTTTTACTCTTTTCTCACTTGATTTAGAGTTTTGAGGTCTTAAGTTAATATTTCACAAATCAGATCCAGGTATAATCTTTAATGATGGCCCAGCACAAGATGGTTTCCCATGGCTTGAATCCCATACTCTTGTGAAAGTTTGTATATTGCTATGGTTCTTCAGGGAGGGTGGTTGAACCTACATCACCTGCAACATGTTTCCATCAACAAAGGTGCTTATCTTCAATTCTAGCCACTTGAGTTTGACCCCTGGGACCCATGTGGGAGAAACAAAGAACTGACTCCCACAAGTTGTCTCCTGATTTCTACACTCACACCTTGAAATGTGCTTCTCCTCACCAAACTAACTAAATAAATGCAAGCAAAATAATAAATGTAAAAGAAATTCTACATTATATCTTATACAATTTATCTGATTTGACAAGATTATGAAAGAATGATAGAGCATGAGTAGAAGGTAGAAATCCAATGGTCGCTGCAGTTACCATTTTCCTGGAGATGTCAGGAATATTTTGCTACAGTTCCCATTTTTTACACTTATTTCATAATGGATTATATAATCTTGTACAAGGGTACATGATATATATTAATAAAATTTGGATAAACTATCAAGAATTAAAAAAATTAAAGTCTTGCTTCTCTCTGCTGTTTCTCGTGTAGCAGAGATTCATAAAACCCCTTTAGCAATAAGGAAACAGAAGTACTAGGGTTGACCATGGAACTTTTTGTCCTTAACAGAAATAAAACATAGTTCATTAGACATGTTGTCAACTATGGTAGAGAATGGATGAGAAAACTGGGGGACAAGTGTGTGTGTGTGTGTGTGTGTGTGTGTGTGTGTGTGATGTATGCTGCGATTTCTGCCTCAATCTTTGGCGGTTCAGCTCTGGAGAAAGTTTGTGGCTTTTCACTCTTCATCTGGGGCAGCCTTTTTATAGGTCTGTTGTTCTCAACCTTCCTAATGCTGCAAGGTCACCGCCAACCAAAAAATTATTTTTATTGCTACTTAATAACTTTAATTTTTCTACTGTTATGAATCACAATATAAATATCTGATATATAGTGTTCTTAGGCAACCCCTATTAATGGATTCTTTGACCCTCAAAGGGTTGTGACCCACAGGAATCACTGCTATAGATGATTTACAAGGAACTCATTCAAACTAACCACCTCAGTCTGGAAAGTATGACAGCTGCTCTTACTCTATTGCCTGCACTATTATGATTAGTAGCCTTTCAATAAATTTTACTAATGAACATTAATTACGCAACGTGAGGCGTTTTCTTATGACTTGTCCATTCATGTATATGTTATATTTGATCATGTTCACCACTCTTAGCTCCCTTCCTCTTTCACAATTAATAGACTCCATTGATTTTCATGTTCTCTTCACACACCAGAATCTAGCTCTCATTAGAAAGCACATGATATGTGTCTCTGTGGCCCTGACTGGTTTTCTTTATTGCCTTTTGTAGTGTGGTATATTTGGAGAAAAAGCCAAGGTGTAACCAAAGTTTTATGTGATGTCATACTCCCACATGTCAGCTCATTTTCTTATTTTGAATGATAGAAACAAGACATCCACCTAGAATGCTGGTTTAGATGTGATGTGAGAATATAGTCATGCATGATCTACGGAGTAAAGGCTTTTGACCTAGCCCTGTGGTATGTGCAGTAGCTAATGTGAGCAATTCATGATGATGTCATGTGTCAATTTCTGGCCTCTGGTGCTGAAATAATGGCTCTTTCCTTGTAGAGACTCAATATGGACAGTAGCATTCTTGGCTAAACTCTTCCGTATTGTCAGCAGCATTGGCAATTCTGGAAAGCTAGGGTGTTTAGTTGAGGTTGACTTAGTGCGCCTGCATTTTTTTGCAGAACAGCTGGTGACTGCTTCAGAGAGCTTAATTCTTTCCTTTCAATTGTCATTCTTTCTTTCTCCTTCTCTACTTACAAAACTAGATGTTTTCTAAAGTTCCTAATCGTTTTACAGTTTTTAATCATCATCACTGACACTTGTTGAAAACACAGACAGCCCTACTGAGTGTATGAGGAAGTAAAGGGACAGAGATGGGAACAGTCTCTAAAAGCACTGGCAGTATCTTCCATGACCAGTGAATGCTAGCATTTGTCTTAAGAAAGACAAGCGTTGCCATCTTCTCTGTGAAATTTGGTATATGTAAAAGAAGATGATGGAGGGGTGGGCTGAGTGAAGAACTTCAAGAAAAGACAGAACAAATATATCTACAGAAAGAGTTTTGAAATACTGTCTTCCAAAGTTATTAAATCTACTTGGAAAGCTAGCAAATAGAATCCAACACCTGAGTCTGACCTAACTTAATATCCACCTTCCTGAGACTTCATATTTTTAATGCTCTGATCACCCCTCCTAACTTACTCTCAGTTATTTACATGTGATAGCTGAGCCTATCCTTCTTGCTCTGTGCCCTGTGGAGCACCACTGGGGAGCATATAGATGAGGCTCACTAAATAAATTTTGGATTAATTATGGGGATATTTCTTGACTTTTCCCTGTTTCCTTCATACAGTGATTAATAGTATGTTTCATAAAAAATAAAAAGGCTGTAGCATGCATGCTTCTGCAAAGAAAGAAGAAAGGCACCAAGGAGACTGGACACCACTCTGCCACCAGAATCTATTCACAGAGAGTAGCACCATTCTCAGTGGGAGGATGACAGCTTCCAAAAGGCAGAGAATGTATAAGAGTATCCACAGAAAAGATGAAGGAGAAAATTTTATGATGAGCAGGGTCACAGATGGTCCAATGCTGTTAGCACTCATTCTGAGAGACTGGTGTTATTTCTCCATGTTTAAAAAAATTAAATCTGTACTTAATAGAAGACCCTGACCATAGGGATTGTGAAAGAGAGAACTTGGAGTATAATGAAATTTCTTTTACTTCTCTTCTTCCTTCCAATGAACTTGTAAATGTCTGAACCAGGCTTTTAAAAAAAGAAAAGAAAACCAGAAATCAGTTTATACACTAGCAATGAACTAAGGATGAACTAGAGAAAAACAAATACCTCAAAAGGACGAGTTTAAGATGAAGGAATGATATGATGCAAAATGGTGTATGGTCCTCATTCAAGTTAACTGCTTTAACAAGTAGTTGGAGAATCCTTGTACATCTCCAACTGTCGTGTTCCTGGAACCGAGAGGAAAGAAAGGGGCTCTGAGTCACAGGACTCAACCCAGTGATGATAGCCAAGGGTGGGATATTTCCTATTTTGCAGAGTCCCCGTCCAGCCAGTTATGGATGGATTTGCATTTTTGTTAGGAAATTCTTGGACCCGCCCATTACAGGCAGATCCACTTCCCACTGGGTGGAGGCAAAGGCAGGCCTATAAAAAGAGTCTCGGAGCTTGACTGTAGTATTCCTGGTATTCTAACACTGCTCTACTCCAGAGAACCTGGTGAGTCTGATTTCTAGAGTTCTTGAGAGGGTCTACCTTTTCTATATTCTCATGTACTGAGTTTAATATGAACAAATAAGCTTGGTGGGTCCAAAGTGATCAAGGAATGATTGTGACTTAGTAAATGCAATTTTAGAAATGAAGGTCAATCGTGTGCTGTGCTAGCTTGCTTTTGCCTTTTTTTTTTTGGAAATATAATTTGATATCCATGTGGAAAAGCAAGATAATTGAGAAAGGTTTGATTTGAGATGAGACCAAAACAAAACATGTCTTTTTCTTTTCCTCATATCTTGATGGAATTCCTTTCAGTGCTTATATCCCAAGCAGAAGAGAGATCACCGATTCTTTCAGCAGCTATTTGTGTTGCCCAGCCACTTCACTTGGAATATACTAGCATTAGATGGATACTGTTTATAAGAATGCTAAGGTTATGAAGATATTCTTTTCACATAAATAATACTACCCACTTCTGTGAAACAGAAATATATTCTTAGGAAAAAGGACATGAGATAAAAGAAGGGGGTGGGTTGGCTAAGGCTGATTTTAAAAAGTTGCTAAGGTAGAAGAGGCAACCCAGGACCTCCTAAAATGAGAGTGGGAGATTTCCATGCACACACGGGTACAGGGGAGTGATGCAAAAGTTCTGCAGCCCCATAAGCCTAGTCCTTCTGTGTGAATCAACTCTTGTGAAAACTGTCACATAATGTCTTTCAGATCCTGAGACTTCAGCACGATGTCTTACTATCAGCAGCAGTGCAAGCAGCCTTGTCAGCCTCCTCCTGTGTGCCCACCCCCAAAGTGCCCTGCGCCTTGTCCTCCTCCAGTGTGCCCTGCGCCTTGTCCTCCTCCAGTGT
>CAJQZJ010000522.1:1850165-1861500 GCA_907164525.1 Lophiomys imhausi | reverse complement strand
GTATTCACTAAATCTAACTTATATTAACCTATCAGCCCCTACAGCATCCTTCTTTAATTTTATTCATCTTTCATTTGTTCTTAGTTAAATTCTTTGTGCGTACATGTCATGTTTACTTCATTTGTCTTTTGATGGGAACCCAGGGTGCTTCTATATCTCAGCTATTGTGAGTAATACCATGCTGCTTCTGTTACTATGACTCTGTGCTGTATTTGGGAGCCAGTTATAAGATACTCTCAGCATTGTTATTTTCATTAAGAAATATTTAACAATTTGGGATCCTTTGTGATTCCACATGAATCTTCGAATAATTCCCTTTTCAACGTGTGTGAAGAATGTTCTAGGAATTTTTATGCATTCATACATGGTGCTGATTTTTTCACGTTTGTTAATAAGGTCACATTATACTAATTCTGCCAGTTCTTTAGCATGAGAGGGTTCCTTTTACATTTTCTACTACTCTTTCTTTCTTTTGCTTTTTTTTGCTTTATTTTTTGAGACAGGATTTCTCTGTGTATCATTGGCTGTCCTAGACTTGATTTGTAGACCAGGCTGGCCTCAAATTCACAGAGATATGCTTGCCTTTGCAAGGAGGGATTGGACAGAAGAAAGGCGATGAATGATGCAATTATATTGCAAACTCAACAAGAAATGTGAAGAACAACGAACAAACTGAGGAATGGTACACTTTACATAAAAATCTTTCCAGGCAATGTCTGCACTTGTCATTAAAATGTAATGTATTCATATATTAAAGTTTGAGATTTAGTAGCCTGTCCCAACTTCCTATTTGTCTGTGTGGATGAAATATTATATCTTGGCCTCTTGACTGCTAGTCCACTCACCATTCTTCTACAATGTCTGTCCCACCAGGTTAGACCATATCCCTTCTGGAACTGTAAGATAAAATAGCCTTTTTCTCCTCAAAGTTGCATGTGATCATCGTGTTTTATTACAAAACAGAAAAAGAAGTAATAAAACATATATTTAGAGGTTGGCTTCATATTGTGCCAATCTGTCTCAACAACAAAATTAAGAACTTAATTGAGCTCCCCTACGTCCTATGACTTCTTCCAGTTTGGACTTTTGAGTATCTTTACAGCACCAAATGTGGTGTACTTATGGTTTCATATAGCAGGTGGTACTAAAGTTTGTAGGTAAGTTCCACAGCTAGGTAGGACTACTGATGCCTTTCCTCAGCCATTAACCTCCATAGCGTCTTCTAGAACCATGAAAGGTAGTTGACAGGGAGAAGGTTTCCAACACTACTCTAGCCTGATGTCTTTCAAAGGAACCAAAGTGCATGGTGTTCCTTTCCAGTTTTCATCTCAGACATTCGCCATCTCCACTTTCATATTTTATGTATTCTGATATTTACCCTCTCTTAAGGCAACCACTTTTCAATTGTCTCTTTGTAGACATCTGTTCTTCCCAGGAATTCTAACCCTGAATGCATACAATACATATATAAGAGAAAACGTGGCACTTGTTTATCTATGCCCAGGTTCCCTCACTACAATTAATTGTTTTTCCAATTTCATTCATTTACTTACTAATTTCATAGTTATATTTTTACTTACAGATAAATAAAATTCTATTGTGTAATTTATCAGACGATAGAAAAACAGGTTAATTCTATAGTATAGCAATTGTGAAAGAACTATAAAATATCTTGGTAGGAGATTATAAATTTCTTTGGGTGTGTACCCTGGAGTAGAATGGCTGAGTCAGAATAATTCTATTTCTAGCTTTTTGAGAAATTATCACACCGACTTTCATAGTGATTGCACCAGTTCTTACTCCTACCAACAGTGAATTATTATTTGTAATTTTTATCCTCTTTTTCACTAGCATTTGTTATCATTTGACTTCTTAATGGTATTCATTCTGACTAGATTGAGATAGAATCTCAAATTTACATTTCCATTTCCTCTGTGAGTAATGATGTTGAACACTGTTGTCAGCCATTAATATTTCTTCCTTTAGAAAATCTTGGTTTAGCCAGGCGGTGGTGGCGCACGCCTTTAATCCCAGCACTTGGGAGGCAGAGGCAGGCGGATCTTTGTGAGTTCGAGGCCAGCCTGGTCTACAAAGCGAGTCCAGGACAGCCAGAGATATTCAGAGAAACCCTGTCTCGAAAAACCAAAAAAAAAAAAAAAAAAAAAAAAAAAAAAAAAAAAAAAAAAAAGAAAATCTTGGTTCATGTTTGTAGCTAATTTTTGATTGGGTTGTTCTGTTTTAAAGATTTAAACGTTTTGTTTTTATTTTAATTTAACTTAATTTTATTGTTTTTTGCGACAGGGTTTCTCTTTGTAGCCCTGGTTGTCCAGGAACTTGCCCTATAGACCAGGCTGGTCTTGAACTCAGAGATCCTCCTGCCTCTGCCTACCAAGTACTGGGATTAAAGATATGAGCCACCACTGTTCAGTTTTAATTTTAATTTTTAAATTACATTTTTAGTTAAAAAATTACATTGCTTTACCCCAATCTTTATCCCCTCCAGTTCTTTCTGACTTTGTCCCCTTGAACAACACCTCCCATATGTCCCCCACTCTCAAGTTGATAGCCTCCTTTTCTTATTGTTAATTTGTGTGTGCACATGTGTGTCCATGTCCACAAATAAATAAACACACACACACACACACACACACACACACACATAAAACTTCTTGAGTCTATTTTTGTTGTTGGCATGTACATGGTTTTAAGGCTGAGCACTCTACACTGAGCAACCAATATGACATCCAATAAACATGTCCACTGGGAGAAGCCAATTTCCTTTTGTTAGCAGTCATTAATTTCCCATACTTCTTTGTCTAGAGATGGAACCCTATGTGATTTTTCAACTTGCTTCCTTAAGGTGTCTTTGATACTGTTATTGTTCAGAGCTTGTTTAGACAACAGTTTACAGGAAAGACTGTTATATAGCTCACCTGGTATTCTGATTCTCTTCAAGGATGTTCGTGAGTTATAGGATGCAGGAGTTGGAGTATGTATATATCCACTGGGGCTGTGGTCCCTACAGTCTGTTTTCCTTAGAAAAATTACCTTATGAGTCCCAGAAACTGACTAAGTTTTTAGTATCATCTATGTATTCCTTTCTGTTGAATGGGAATTATGTCCAATTAGACAGCTGTGGCTTGTCCCCAACATATGAATTCTACTTAGGGTATCTTTATGCATATATTTCCATGTTTGTGAATTTTGTGGTTCCTAGGTGGTACAGGTTTGTGGGACTGTTGAATTGCTTCCCTCCTATGAGAGATTACATAATATTTTCTGGAACCATGAAAGGTAGTCTGTAGAGAAGAGGTATTCCATGAAAATCCAGCTGGAATCACATGAGTCCTGTGTCCTTGTTGTGTGATAATTAATTTAGTTATATATATGTTTACATATATAAATTTATTAATATATATCATATATTTGTACAAACTAATATGATTAATTCAGGCTTTACAAAACCACCTTAATGTTACTTGTTCCATATCTCTCCTTCTGTTTCTGTATTGGCCTTCCTACCACTTCTCTCTTTGGAGTCATCTCCTCTTTATTCCTTTAATTATGTGTCTGTGTATGGTTTTAGGCAACATGAGTTCAACGCTTGGGATGCAAGAAGAAGGTGCCAGATTCCCTTGACATGGAAGTACAGGCAGTTGTGATATGGTAGATGTGCGTTTTGGGAAACTTGTGTCCCTTAAGAGATGTTAAATATTATTAACCATTGAGCCATCTGTTCAATCACTCTGTCTCAATTTTCTCTCTCTCCCACTTCCCCCTCCTGTGTATTTTAGATATTAATCTCTCATTGGATGTTGTGGGCATTTATACCTATAAACTTGTTATAACTTCCTTTGCTTTATGTCCTGTGTTCTAGGAGTTTCAATTTTAGGAACTTAAAAGTTTTATATGTTACTTTGATTTTCTAATCATTTAAAAGTAATGTTTCAATCCCCATGATTTTATACAATTTAAAAGTATTCCTCTCCCCATCAGTTTCTTTCTTTTTTTTCAATTAGGATTTGATAAAATGCAAGAAAATATAAATTTTTATTTTTGTTAAGATTTAGTTTATGCCCTAAACTATGATGTATCTTGCAGAAATTATATAGGCTCCTTATAAGACCACTCATTGTACAGCTGTATAGCTTTTCTTGTAGATTATCCTCCTCCATAGTGCCCTGAGCCTTGTCCTCCAAAGTGCCCTGAGCCATGCCCCTCTCAGACACGTCAGCAGAAATTCCCTCTGGTGCAACCTCTTCCACCATGCCAGCAGAATTACCCACCCAAGAGAATCTGAGTATTTCAGCAGTTGTCAAGACCAAGGGAAGAGAAAGTAATCCATCTCATGTACTTCCATAGCAACAAATCCAGCTTCTCTTCAAAACCTGTCATGGATGCAAGAGAATGAACAAGCTAGAGGCATGGAGAAATAAGAACTTTAACTTTTCAGCTGTGACAAAGTAGATTAACCTAGCATATGTGGAAGTCAGTGTGGGGTTTCGGTTTCTTTTTTCCTTATTTAGAAATAACACTAAAATCAGAACTATCATATGATTCAGCAGTATAACTCAAACTCATTTTTTTAAAAGAAGGAAAGGTTTGTTTCAGAGGTTTCAGCACCTCCATTTGCCTTGGGTTTATACTGGCATGTTGTTCCACAGTGGGAACATGTGTTTGAGGGGGCCAGTTTACTTTTTCTTTATGTTTATTTATTTCTTCAAGTTACATCTCTATCACGGTGCCCTCTTTCCACCTCTCCCAGTCCCAACTTCGCACCCTCTACCCCCTCTCCCTTCTATCCTACTCCTCCGGAGTGTGGTGTTCATCTGTGGCTGCTCTTCATAGAGCTTATGTGGAAGGAAATCAGCTTTAGTGTCTAGGCCTGGAAAGAGCCTCTGGGTGTTCTGACTCTGGTGCAAGTGCTATGAGAATTAGAAGCTTCTATTTAAAAAAAAAACAATGTTATTAGGATATATTTCATCATGATATTAAAATATACACACATAAAGTGTATTCACCCTCATCAACTGCATGATACTTGTCTTTGGAGACTTGCTTATGTCCTCTAACATGATGCCTTCTTTAAAATATCATCTTTGTTAGTGAAGATCTTTGAGAATGTCATACAATACATTTCTATATTCCTTCAGGGCCTTACCAACAATAGTCATGATTTGCCCACTGTGCCTTTCCTCTCTTCCCACCCAACTTGTGTTCTTTTCTACTTGCTTCTCCCTGTTCCCATCAATTCTAGTTTGCGTAGTACAACTACTTTAGACAATATTGCCTACCTGGTGTGTGGTCAGCATATCAAGGATCACATCATTGAAGAGAAGTCACACTTGAAGTTATCCACTGCCAATAGCTTCTCAGCTAGTGGTGGGATTTCATGCTTCCCCTTCTGTCCCATGATGAATTTTTTTCTGGCTTGAGCTTTCACATGACTTGTGCATGGTGTTTCAAGATTTATGAGTTCATATATTTAGTGATCTTATTGTGTGAAGAAAACACTTTTTACCCTGGCTCCTACAAACTTTCAATCACCTTTTCCACGAGGGTGACGTTAAGCACACACAATTCTTATCCTCTGCACCACTGGTAAGTTGAGGGTCTCTGTGTTAATAATTACTGTAAGGAGAAGCTTCTCTGATGAGGAATGAGAGTTGTATATGATGTGATATGAGTATAGCAATATGTCATTAGGGAATGTTGTTTTGATTTGTTTATTATGAGAATAATAGTGTTGGCTGCATTATCCACCAGGGCCTATGTCCTATCTAGCTACAGATGGTCTTCCATATCATTCCCCAACAATGTGCTTTATCTCGTGGAAAAGAACAAACAGAAAGTGAGTGGCTGCTCTCATATGCTTGTGCTACATTCATACCAGTGGGCATAGCTTGTCAAGCCATTGTTGTAACCTTCAGAGTTCAGACCTGGGTGAGATTGATGATTTTTTTTCCTTCATCAGTAAACACAGCATCTTCCAGTACCATGAGAGCTGACCAGAAGGAAGGAAGTGTCCAGATGAGTACTTCCTAGATCTCCCCATGTTCTCTGCCATAAGCTTCTGATGTCTAGAGTAATGGTGTCTTACAAAGAATTTCTAGAAGGTGGCCGACATTACTGACAATACTCTGTAAAGAGAGTAGTATCTTTCTATGGGACTCTACTGACTAACTAAAATAAGATAAGCTGTTACTGATACTGAAGTTTGTACTTCCTAGTATTCAGTGTCTACTTGTTGCAGTATGTCCCCTGTCACCACCCAACCCCTGTTGTAACTTCATCAAAACATTATATATATATATATATATATATATATATATATATATATATATATATATATATATATATACATATTTTAGTCACCATTTAGAATAGTGGATTTCCATAAGGCTTTTTAAAAATGGCTTTTAATCATAACTTTCCCTCTCCATGTGCCCTAATATTTCCTGTCCTCCCATCTCCTACCACAATTCAGTTCTTCTATTTCCAGTATTTCCCCTTAGCCATTTATTCCCTCCTGAGAGGGCTATATTCAAAAGAAGAACCACAGGGTTTACAGACTCTGTTATTCTGACAGCCCAACTCAGTAGGTAATTTTGCGATTTGTCATGGTAGATCCCAAACATTTTCCTAGGATGATTCTTTATGTGTTACATGCAAATAAAGAGTGTTAAGTCTCCTAATAATGTGGCCTGGTGGCATGTGTTCCAGTCTTTTATGAGCCATCTACTGGTGGTGCATTTGTCAGCATCTGGCCTCAGGTGCTGAACTGTAAATCTCTTTCCCTTTAGGGAAATGGACAGTGGCAATCTTGCTAAACCCTCCTTACTGTCAAGAGCTTTGACAGTGATAGGAAGTTGTCATGCTTCACTGAGGTTGAGTCAGCTCCCACATGCTACTCAGAGAAAAGCTGGATTAGTTAAAGGCTTCATTTCATATTCCTCATTCTACTCATTTTCTTCTAAATATAACACACCTTTCCAGAACCAAATATGATATTATTCTTTTTTTCTGGACTCATTTGTTGTTCCTCTTAGCAGGTTCTAGATCCTTGAAATTTTCAGATTTTTGCTTCCTACTCCAGTCAAGTCTGTGGGATATCACAAGTGATAATAATGGCAACAGTAAAAGTCGTCACTGAGATTTTCAGTGTTTTGTAACTTAAACCTCAGAATGCTTGTCTTCCGGATGATATTTTCTCACTGTACCATTACACTTCCTGTAGGAACAAAGACAGGTGTCACTTAAATGTGAAAAAAAATGAAAGATTTCCAACGTTCATGAAAGGAAATGGTGACATGGATGGGAAAGTCAGGAAGTTCTGAGGAAGAGTAGAGATTCTGTCTCAGTGGGGACCATATGAAAGAAGTCTCACACATTTTTTGTTACACCTGAATGTTAACATGATATCTTACCAACAGGAACAGTTGAAGCCGCCTTGCCATCCTCCTATATGTACAAACCTTAAGTGCCCAAGGCCTTGTACTTCTTCAAATTGTTAAAAAGTAAATCAAGAATTACAAAAACACTGAATTTTTAAATTCGTTAGTAAGTTTTCATGCAAGAATAATTCATGAATTAAACTTAATAAATCAGGACGTGATATATGTGCATGTAAAGAATATTAATACATAAGACTGATGATGCTCTCTCTCCTTTCACTCAGTGTGTGTGAATGTGTGTGTGAACATCTGCATCTACATATGTGGGTACATGTGCATTTGTTTCTGTGTACTAGTGTTCCTGTGTACTATCTTGTTGACGGTATTCATGTCTTCTATCTTGAAAAGTCACTTAATTACCAGTAGGATAAGCTCATGTTCCTTGATTCTTATTCTTTGTTCTGCTTCTCAGTTGGCTGTAATCAGGTTTTAACTGAATTTTTGAACATATCAAAGAATACCTAGATTCCTAGTTAGGGTTTCTTTTCCTATGATTAAACACCATGTCCAAAATTAAATTGGATAAGAAAGAGCTCATTTGGTTTGCACTGCCACCTCCATGATCTATCAGTGAAGGAAGTCAGGAAAGGAACTCAAACAGGGAGGGAACCTGGAGACAGGAGCTGAAGCAGAGGCTATGGAGAGGGATGCTTAATGTTGCCTCACATGGCTTGTGACTTGCTCAGCCTGCTTTCTCACAGAATGCAGGACAATCCGCCTAGGAGTGCTCCATCCTTCTCCCATAGGCTGTGCAATTCCCCTGTAATCACTAAATAAGAAATCTTCTAATGGCTTGCTTGCACCCCAGTCTTATGAAGGCATTTTCTCAATGGAAGCTCTATCCTCCCTCATGACGCTAGCTTGTGTTAAGTTGACATCAAACTCGCCAACACACTAAGAGTCTGATTGCTTGAGGAACAAATCATTTCATTCTGTAAAACTGTTATCTTTCTTTCAGCACATGATAATCCAAGAAGATTGTGTGATATTTAGGCATTCATATGCAACCTGGGTCACACACCAAGCAGACCCCCACGCAGTTTGGCTGTACTTGTCCTTTCCAGTTCATAACTTGTTACTCATCTCTATTAATGCATCCTTGTTACAATCATCTGCTTCTCTATTTGAAACAAATATACCAGTCTTGTCTTTTAGAATGTACTTATTGTTCTTAGCATGATGATATGCAGCTACATTCATTTCCTGAGTGTAGTTTTATATTGTTATTTTTTAAAAATTAATATTACTTCAGTACTGGTAAGAGGCACATTTTATTAATGCATTTTCCTATTGATGAATAACTAGTTTGATAATGCAACTTCTATAATATGTGTGGTTTGAAATACAGATGGATATGCAGGCATCTCTATTGTATGCTCTATTTGACTTGTTTTTATATGAATACAAATGATGCTTCTGAATCATATGACAGCTTTGATTTCACTGTTAATTTTTGGAGGAAACTCCACATTGATTGTGAACACTGATGGATTAATCTACGATATCACTATCAGAGAGTTTGAGTTCTTATTTCTCCACTCCTCTTCCAGTGTTTGTTATTATTATGTTGATTATACTCATTCTGAAAAGGATATAATAGTCTTCTGGAATAAGTTATTTTCACATCTCTAACAGCTAAACATGATGGATTTTTTTTGTTGCTTTTTGAAAAATTGTAATGATGGCAAAAGCTTGTTTTGGTAATAATTGAATGAACACATGCCATATTGTTTCCACAATCCTTAGTACTAAGTAGGTGGTCGTTTTAGAAGCAGCTGCTCCACATGGTCCACTGCTCTCACTAACATTCCCACTTCCATCTGCAGTATCACCATCATCACCAATGACACCATTGTTACCACACCTGATTCTAGTATCACACTAACCACCACTGTCTACCTCCAATGTCATTGCCACCTTCTTTTCTGTCATTCCCACAAAGAGTTGGTGTTCAAATTTATCACCTCTTCCATGCCCAACACCAACAGCACTAGATCCACTGTACGCAGTTTCACCATGAGGTTATTGTCGCGTCCCCCTCGACCAGCAAGGACGACGCAACTCGCAAAAGCTCTTCTCAGGCAGTTTATTCAGGTCCCTTGAAAACAGTCTTCCGAATGCCCGGGCAGACCCAACCCACAGGCTAAATACTATATGAACCGCCAATCAAGTAAAGCCACGTGGTGCTATCTTAGAGGCCCACGTATGCGGAAGCAAGCCAGATCAGCGGTCTTAACCAAATATGGACTTGTTTACCACCAAGAGCGCTCACCGTCGGGCTGATGAAAGGCGGAAACCGGCGCCATCTTTAGGGCTCAGCACGTCGCAGCTCTCTACAGTTCCCCCTTTTTAATTTTTTCTAAAATAGATAGAACTCCCTGGAAAGGCTTCGTAATCCCCCTATCTGGGGATCTCATGGTGGGCCTGAGCCTGTAGGACGGCGATGCTCAAACTCTTACCTGTCTCTGGGTGAGCCTCCCCACTCGGGGCTGCCCTGTCTTAGGTGGCTGAGGCTTACCCGTCTACTCCGTCATTGACTTGCCAGACCCTAATATCCATGGAACGAATACCTCAGTGGGCAGGGACTATGCTCAGTGAAGATTTAAGGCTTCACGGCAGCGAGCCATGCCTGAGACGACTGGCCCGCCTCAATGGCGACAAGGGCCTGTATAATCATGGCTGCATTACACTTTTGTGTGGCTCTCATTTTGTAGATGCACCATAGGCAAACCAGAGAGGCTAGTATCATCAGTATCGCCAAAGAGCCTACGCCCGCCCACTCCTTAAGATGATCCATAGCCGTCTGTATCCAGGAAGTCAAACCAGTGGCCAGGCTCAGATCCACCCGAGTAGAATTGATGTGGACGATTGTTGCTCTCAGCTCTCTCATCAAATTTTCAAATTCAGCCGACCAATCCTGTAAGAGGAACTTTGACAATTGTCTAGACAGATTAGCAGCCTTTGTAAAATTTTGATACTGCACGAAAGTAACACACAAACCTTGCATTTTCCACTCACACCCCAATTGTGCTAGTTGCCAAAGAGAATCAATCTGTTCTTGTATTAAATCTATGCGTTGATTAACTATCATAAGACCTCCTTTGAGATGAGAATTCATAGAGTTCTGAGTATCCAATGCCTGTGCCACAGTGGCTGAGATGTTATTCAAGGCATTGGCAGTCTGTATAGAACTAGATAAGGCAATAGCTGATGCAGTAGCTCCCACAGCAGCAATAGTGATAGCAGTAACAATAGCTGCAGTGATGCCAAAATCTCTTTTAAACCTGAATAGCATCATGGTATTAGGAGCCTCTACAGGAACTGGTACATATCGAGGCATTCTAGTCACCACAGCCACAGGAAAGGCTGTGGCATTCCAGCATAGGGCATAAAAACATGTACCTGGAGTGCATACTAACTTTTCTTCACCTAAGGATGCACTCCCATTACTTACAATCCACAGAAAAGGAGGACAGAGACATACCGGCGAAGCTGAAAAGCTCTTGTTGCGATAAGAATGAAACAAAGAATTCCAAGTACCAGAGCCACTACCGCTAGAAAAATCCAATTTGGTAGCGGACCTTAGGGAAAAATTACCTCTTTGATATATTCCTCCCCCAAGCATAACGACAGGTCCCAAGTCCATGCAACTTCCATTTACTCCACACAAAAGCCACAAATCAAAAGGATTGGTGGCAGTCTGCTGAGGATCCCTAGTAGATATATCAAGCATTCCTGTACAAGACTTATTCACTATATTACTAATCATGGGGCTAAAGGAAAAATAATCTTGTTGAACCCAAACTGCTCTGCGCTCCTGACATCCAGTCCAGGGAAAAGGTCCTTCCTCTCCTGTGGATCCTCTACAAAAAGGTGCCCAG
>CAJQZJ010000522.1:1832683-1850155 GCA_907164525.1 Lophiomys imhausi | reverse complement strand
AGTCTTTAAATTATCTTTTCTTATCTCAATCTTTTGAGGTATTATCTTTTCAGGTCCAACCTTCGCTCCTAAATAATCAACCACATTTTCCTTTTGAACCTTATCAGGAGCAATAAACAACCTTTTCTTTTTTAATAATTGAACTAATTCTTCATAGGCCCGATCTAACATTTGTTCACTCTTAGCTGCCAGTAAGATATCATCCATATAATGAACACATCTCAAATCTGGAAAATTCTTTCTCAAGGGAGCAATGGCTTCCCCCACATATAGTTGGCACATAGTGGGGCTGTTTGCCATGCCCTGGGGTAATACTACCCATTCAAACCTCTGATCAGGTTCCTCATGGTTACAGGATGGAACAGTAAATGCAAATCTCTCACTATCTTTGGCACACAAAGGGATGGAGAAAAAAACAATCTCTTATATCTATAACTATAATGGGCCATGAAGCTGGCAAAGATGATAAAAGCGGCAAGCCGCGTTGCACTGGGCCCATGATCTGCATTTGTTGATTTATGGCACGCAGATCATGCAATAATCTCCATTTTCCAGATTTCTTTTTAATGACAAAGATAGGTGTATTCCAGGGAGATACAGATGGTTTTATATGCTTTAAAGACATCTGTTCATCCACCAAATCTTTGGCTGCATTCAATTTTACAGAGGAAAATGGCCACTGAGGAACCCATACTGGATCCTCCTTCTTCCAAGTTATTTGAATACCCTCCTCAGTGGCCCCTAGGAAAAACCCAGGCCCTGTCTCTTCTGTCTTTGCTGCATAGATATGGGACTTTTCCGTCCCTGCAAATATTTTCCTATTCCAAAGCCTGGAGCATATCCCATATCTTGCATCATACGTTGGGCTGAATCAGAATAGTCATTACTCAATTTAAATCCCATATCCTTTAAAAGGTCTCTTCCCCAAAGGGAGATAGGGAGCTCAAGTACATATGGCTGCATTTCTCCTGAATGGTTCTCTTGGTCCTGCCACTTTAATAACCTTGCACTCATATCTGGAGTCCTAGCATAACCCAGGCCTTGAAGTGTTTGAGAAGAGGCTTGTACAGGCCAACCTGAAGGCCAGTCTTTCTTTGCTATGATACTCCTATCAGCCCCAGTATCCAAAAGGCCCAGGATCTTTTTACCATCAACTTTTAATTCCAAAACGGGGCGTTGGTCCAAATCCAAGGAGAGAAAAGTCAAATCTGTGCCCGTGGACCCAAAACCATCTTTTCCTGTCTCTCTATCCTTTGCTGCATAGCGGTCATGTAAGCTCGGCAATATGATCAATTGAGCAATTCTATCTCCAGGAGAGATAGCCGTTATACCACGGGGGGGAGGCTACCATAATCTTAACCACTCCTGTATAATCTGGATCTATAACTCCAGGATGGACAATAAGCCCTCTCAAGGCCGATGATGACCTCCCTAACAACAAACCAACTGTACCAGGTTCAAGGGGTCCTTTAAAATCTGTTTCAATTAATTGGACCCCCATTTGGGGTGTTAATACGAGTCTGGTGGTGGAGCAGAGGTCCAATCCTGCTGAACCTGCAGTGGCTCCGCGGTCTCTCGGATGGCGGAGGGTTGGCCATCTCTCTTGATTCTGCTCTTTGTCCTGATCCTCTACTGCCCCATATATTTGTGGGCCCTGAGGTCGTGGGCCCCGCTGTCCGTTTTTTGGACGAGCGCCACCGTAACCTTGAGATAAAGGCTGGCCATGGATGTCTATCACTGAACGGCATTCATTAGCCCAATGGTTCCCTTTTTTACATTTTGGGCATAACCCCGGCTGCCTGGGGCATTGTACACTTCCTGTACTTTCTGAACTCCTTCCCCTGGGGCACTGTCTTTTAAAGTGTCCTATCTTGCCACACTTAAAACAAACTCCTGAACTTCCTCCACCTTTTCTGGCCAATTGTATTACTGCGGCAGCAAGACCAGCATTAGTTAACGGCCCTCCAAGCTCTCTACACACTTTCATCCAGGCCTCTAGGCCTTTGTTCTTATAAGGGGTGATAGCGGCTCTACATTCTTTAGTACATTGCTCATAGACCAACTGTTTTATTGGTGGCAAAGCAGCATCTGGGTCACCAAAAATCTTCCCTGCTGCTTCCACCATTCGTGCTACAAAATCTGAAAAGGGCTCCATGGGGCCCTGTAGAATCTTAGTTAAGTTCCCACTCACCTCCCCTTTATTAGGAAGAGATCTCCAAGCCTTGATAGCTATCTTGTTTATTTGCTCATAAATCTGAATAGGATATCCTATCTGCTGATTGGCAAATCTCCCCTGCCCAAGCAACATATCTCTATCCCAGGCTGGATTTCCATCTCTCTGATTATTGGCTGCTTGCTCAGTGGCAAACTCAATCAAGAAAGCTTTCCAGTCTAAGTATTGCCCTGGACTTAAGCAGGCGCGGACCAGGCCACTCCAATCACTTGGAGTCATACAATGTCTGCTTAATGCTTCCACTTGAGCCATTGTAAAAGAAGCGGTAGTACCATAAGTACGAACCGACTCTGCAAGAGATTTCACCACCTTAAAATCAAGCGGTTCCTCGTACCTGTTCCCTTGTGGGTCTTGATATACAGGATAAGCAAACTGTAATTCTGTTCTTACTTGTGTCCACATCCCCGGGCAGAAAGATCTCCCTACTTTCAGTGACTGAACATGCTGATCTATCTGAGTGGCTTCTGGATATGGAGGAGGAGTTAAAGGTGCCATGGCAACGGCTTTGTTTACACCAGCCGCCGCCAGCGTGGCTGAAGGCGCTGTAGCGACGACTCCGCCCACTCCGACTGCTGCTGACGTGTCAGGCGCTATAGCAACGGCTCCACCCACACTGACTGCCGCCGACATGCTCTTTTCTTTTACCCTTTTCTTTTCCTTTTTTCTACTAACAGTCCTCTCCAACTGTTCTAGTAGAGCGTGTAGCTCTCCTTCAGAATCTGTGCTCTCTGAGTCCTCAAAATCTCTAAAATCTCTAAAATCTGTAAGATCGGGATAGAGAGGAACTTTCTTTTTGCCTCCCTTTTCACTGTCTGCCTGCTCAAATCTTTCGCCTTTGTCACTGTCTACTTGCTCAGATCTTTCCCCTTGCAGCAGTTCCAAGGCTGTCTCTCCCTCCCTAATTGCATTACAACACCTCTGATCTTCTAAACAACTCCTCACCATTTTCCAAATCAGTCTTACTCCATGTTTCAGAGTCCCTTGCTCCCAAGCAAAATCCAAGTCCCTGCCTAATTTGTCCCAGCAGGATACCGTAAGATTCCCGGACACCGCAAACCACGGAGCCACGGAATCACACTCATTCAAAAATCTTTCTAGGGTAGACTTCTTAATCTTCAAATTCCTAGCTAAAAGTAGCTCCTGAAGAGCCAGAAAAATTGGGTGTGACTCAGACAACCCCATGTTTAAAAATTTACTTTCGGTTTGCAGCTTCCCCACGAAACTGTATCTTTTGTTCGCTATCTCCGCGAAACCTTACCGTACGTTCACTATCTCCGCGAAACTTCACCGTACATTCGCTATTATCCGCGAAACTTTACCTTGCGTTCGCTATCTCCGTGAAACTTTATTGTCCTGATTTATCCCAGGAACTTACCAACGCGTTGCCCCTGACTGCTGGAGTTCTGAGTCTTTTCTGGGTCCCCGTACGGGCCACCACTTGTCGCGTCCCTCTCGACCGGCAAGAACGACGCAACTCGCAAAAGCTCTTCTCAAGCAGTTTATTCAGGTCCCTTGAAAACAGTCTTCTGAATGCCCGGGCAGACCCAACCCACAGGCTAAATACTAAATGAACAGCCAATCAAGTAAAGCCACGTAGTGCTATCTTAGAGGCCCACGTATGCGGAAGCAAGCCAGATCAGCGGTCTTTGCCAAATATGGACTTGTTTACCACCGAGAGCGCTCACCGTCGGGCAGGTGGAAGGCGGAGACCAGCGCCATCTTTAAGGCGCGGCACGTCGCAGCTCTCTACATGAGACTCTATCTATCTGTTCTTCAATCACCTCAGAGACATGAGAGGGATAAATATATCTGATTTTATAGGAAGTACAGGGTCTGCAGCTTCCCAAACAAAGAAATGACATACCGGTGGCTGCCTGGACAGTTCCCATTTTCTCTCCATACATTACAGCATCGCTCTTCAGTCATTTGGCCCCGCTTCTCTGACAGACATTGATTGTAGAGCAGGGGTTATGAAGGACTTACCTACCCTGTCTTGGCAGAGCTAGGCTGTCGACTTACCTGCTTCCTGGTTTTGTCCTTTTTGGACAGCATTCTGTCTATAGTTGGAGCAAGGGGCTTTTCCTACCAAGAGATAGGCTTGCGACTAATTCAATCATCTCCCACTGGAGATTCTTCGATGCTCATCTTCTACTTGGAGGAGAATAGGGGGTGCTGTCAGGAGTTGATATGTCTTGATATAAAAAAATCTAAAGTTACGAAAACATCTTTGAATGCCATATTCTGCAGATCTCTTGAGGTTTTTGAAGAGGCCCTATCTATCTCTTATATTAGGGTAAGCAGATGTTGCTTGTCTCTTAGCAGGTTTATTTCTGATTAGCTTAGCAAGTAACTATAATAGGCTGTCATAGTACCTAACAGAATAACTGGCTTGCATAACCATTAGTTTGCATTTCTTAATTATCCTAAACAGTTCATGACAGTTAGTAGTAAAAGGACGAAACATCACATTTCATTTTTTTTTCTTTACCTCCTAACCCTTCCATCCCATTTCTCTGGGGTGGGGTGTCCTTATATAACAGTCCCTCATCAACAGACCTCAGTTGAGAGGTCGTATGAGGGCCAAGAGCCTCTTCATTTATTGGGGATCTATGAAGCAGTACCATCAGTGAAAAGTGTCTCGTTGCCTGTGAGAGAGAACTACTAAACAAACAAATCAATAAGCATACAATAGATAAAAAGACTAAAAATTAGAAAAAATATAACCAATATATAAAAAATAAATAAAAAATAAAAATTAAAAATAAGAAGTCTATGTCCAAGTTCCCTTTGGTGTGTTAGTTGTAGTATTGATACCTTCTACTATATAGCTAAAATCCTACTATAAGTGAATAGATGCCATATGTGTCCTTCTGAGTCTGGGTTAGTTCACTCAGGATGAGCTTTTCTAGTTCCATCCATTTGGCTGCAAATTGCATAATTTCCTTGTTTCTGATAGCTGAATAATATTCCATTGTGTAGATGTACCACAGTTTTTTAACCCATTCTTCGGTTGAGGGACATCTGGGTTGTTTCCAGTTGCTAGCTATTACAAATAAGGCTGCTATAAACATAGATGAGGAAACTTCCTTATGATTCCGTGAAGAGGCATTTGGGTGCATACCCTAAAGTGGTATGGCTGGGTCCTGAGGCAGAGCTATTCCAAGTTTTCTACTATGTCCACTTAACAGAAGAATACTATTGTATCTGGCCTAGGCCCATGACTTACACATCCACAGGTTGTTGGCCACATTAAGAGTTCCAGTATTAAGTATTGGTTCCATCTCATTGAGCATGTCTTTAGATATAATCAGAATGTAGTTGGTTACTCTTATGACAGTCACGATAGTATTGTACCATTGGACATCTATCAGGCCAGTCAGTGTAGCTTGTAGGTTTCACAGATGGATGAGAATGATAATTGTTCTTATCTTTTGTCAGCATGCATATAAAATGCCAGAGTCATGAATACTAGCTAGTAGGGACAAGGTTTGCACGTGTATAACTGCTTGATTTTTTCTTATTCTGTGACTCAAGTATGTGGTATCTTCAGTGATAGGCAGTTTATTAAAACTCTTTTCATATGGGTACATGTTTAAATTCTGGGAGCCTTTTATAGCAGTAGGAATCCAAATGGCTTTATCAACTTGAATTTAGTGTTTGTTGTCCCTCTCCATATTTCCCTTTTCCCCAAGCTTTCACATTCCAATTTAACCCTTCATTAACCATCATTTCCTTTTAACTTTATTCCCTTTTTTATGAGGTATTTAGAACAAGAGCCTCAAAAGTAACCAAAGTGATTTTTTTTTTTACACTATAGTCACACCTGGCCAGAAAACTTTCTATTTTTGGATATCAGGAATCAGACATTTCCCACAGATGATAGTTTAGGTGTGAGTAGGAATATGGAGTGAAGGAAGTGACCTACTTAATGAATGCTACTGATTTTTCCATGAGGTATGTACACTACCTTGTGTGAGTCAACTATCCTAAGGTGATTAACTGATGAGTCTTTCTCCAGAGGGACATGGACAGTGACATTCTCAACTAAACCATTCCTTACTTTCAGAAGCACTGACGACTGTAGGAACCTGATGTGGTTGACTAAGTTTGATTCTGTGCCCATGTCATTTTCAAAAGCTGAGCTGGTCTATTTAAAACATTGTTTCTTCTTCTCCACAGTAGTCTTCATTCTCTTATTATATGGTAATAGTATGTTTTACATATTTTTATATTTTAAATTAAAATTCAATTACATGGAATTTTGGAAGCTTTCTTAATCACATCATCAACACTAGAAGGCTCCAGCAACAACACTTTAAGCATTTGATGTCATATTTCTAGTTACTGTCAGTAGAACACAGAAGAAGTCAGAAAGAACAATGCTCCCAAACATATTGATTACACATAGCTTTATTGATAAGTAGTCATTAAATTATATAATTAACAGGCAGATCAGTTCTTAGCCTTTTTGAGATGTAATAAGTCTGTGTGCTATGAAATGACAGACAGCTGAAGTAGATGCTTTTTGCGTCCAGTGAGGATGAAGGAGATAGGGTCTAAAACAACAAAAGAGAATTGTGACAACCAGGTATAACCCACCACCAGTTTTTCCAGCTGCATCAAAACACTGAAACTGAGAAAGAAGGACTAGTCTCTGAGTCACTGCATTTAACCCAGTGACTGTGTCCAAGTAAAAGATATTTCCTATTTATGAGAATCCTGGTTAGGCCAGTTGTGCATGGATTTGCAGTTTGGTTAGGAAATTGTTGGAGCAGCCCACAATGTTGTGGCTTCACATCCTACTGGGAGGGACAGTTGATCCTATAAAATGGTGCTTGGATGAATGACTGCAACACACTTGGTACTCAAATACTGAACTGTGGAAAATCTGGTGAGTCTGAAATCCTGAATCTGTCTGTGTTTATGGTCTTCTCATTTATATAAATTTGCAGAGATCAATTTGGTAGTTCCAAATATGATCATGGGTTAAATATTAGTTGTAAATCTCAAATTAAGCAATGTAGTAGAGTGATACATTATGTTAGGTTGTGTTTCCTTTTTTTGTGTGTTTGTGTGTGTGTGTGTGTGTGTGTGTGTGTGTGTGTATAGCCGTTTAATGACCATATGGAAAAATGAAGGCAGTAGGAAGAGTTGCTTTGAAGAAAATGGCAGAACAGAGAATTTTTTTATTTTCTTTCATTTTGGTGCATAATATGGGATTATGTCTTATCAGGCATTAGACTTTTTTACTTTCCTAGGCAGCTTCTGATGAGAAGCCTGTCCTTTAGGATTCCCAGGTGCTAGCGATGATAATGAATGATTTTGAATTAAGTTAGTCAGAAATTGGAACTTCTGTTCTTGAATATGTTATATTTCACAAGAAATGGTACTGTTTTTTTTTTTTTTTTGGAACAGACAAGTTTCAGGTTGTGTGTCATGTAACCAAGAAGGACTTGCACAGGTAAATGTAACAAATCACTTGAAATTGGGTATCCAGGGAGTCCTAAAAGAAGAAGAGTTGGAGGATTAATGAATGTATATGAGATGATTACAATGTAGTATTCTATAAACTTGAGCTTTGTCTATGAGAGTCACCTCTTCTGAGAGAGAACTGCCATGTAATATCTTTCAGATCCTGAGACTTCAGCACGATGTCTTACCAACAGCAGCAGTGCAAGCAGCCCTGTCAGCCTCCTCCTGTGTGCCCACCCCCAAAATGCCCTGAGCCTTGTCCTCCTCCAAAGTGCCCAGAACCTTGTCTTCCCCCAAAATGCCCTGAGCCTTGTCCACTCCCAAAGTGCCCTGAGCCTTGTCCCCCTCCCTCATGCCAGCAGAAATTCCCTCCTGTTCAACCTTTCCAATCTTACCAGCAGAAGTGCCCACCCAAGAGCAAGTGAGAACTTCAGCAGTCACCAGGATGAGAAGAGATGAGAATCCATCTCATGTACTTCCTTAGCAACACCTCCATCTTCCCTTCAAAACCTCTCACAGATGCAGAGTGTACTCCAATCTTAACCCTCTCAAAAATGCCAGTGATGATCTCTGACAGGAAAGAAGTATTCCCGAGACTTTAATCCCGCTGTTGTCAAGGGGCTGCTGAGAATGGTCCTTCTTCTGTGGTTTCTATCCCAGATCCCGAGGGGAAGACCAGCAGATGTTTCCTCAATGTCCCCAGAGAACATTTTTCTAATCTCTCTGTCTCGTGGGCAAGCTAGTTGTCACTGTTGTTTCATTTCATTAATAAAGTGCTATCTTGTTGATGGTGTTCATGCATTTGTTCTTTCATCTAAAAGTCCATTTATTACAGTTCTGATATGCTCATGTTCCTTTATTTCTAACCCATGTTCAGCTTGTCAGGGTGCTGTAATCAGGCTTTCACTAAATTTTGAATCATATCAAAGAATATTTAGTTTCCTAGTTAGTGCTACTTTTGCTGTATAAACCATCATGCCCAAAATGAAGTTAGGGAGGAAAGAATTTATTTGGTTTGCACTGTCATATCTATAATCTAACAATAAAGGGAATAAGGACAGGAACTCAAACAGGGAGAGAACCTGGAGACAGACAGGAGCTGATATGGAGGCTGTGGCAGTGGAGGGAGCTGCTTATTGTATTGCCTACATTACTTGCTCAGTCTGTTTTCTTACGAAGTGAAGGACCACTAGCCTAGGAATGGTGCCATTCACTGCAGCCTGTGATCTTCCCCTTAATCACTAATTATGAAAACCCTTCATTGGCTTGCCAGCACCCTGGTCTTTTGGATGCATTTTCTTTCTTTTTTTCTTTTTTTTTTTTTTTTGGTTTTTCGAGACAGGGTTTCTCTGTGTAAACCTGGCTGTCCTGGACTCACTCTGTAGACCAGGCTGGCCTCGAACTGGCAAAGATCCACCTGCCTCTGCCTCCCAAGTGCTGGGATTAAAGGCGTGCACCACCACGTCCGGCTTTGGATGCATTTTCTAACAAGGTCTCTCTCCTCTCTACTGGTCTTAGCTACTAATGTCAAGTTGACATCAAACGAGCTAGCAAATTAAGAGTCTGATCACCTGAAGAACAAATCATTTAATTCTATAAAACAAAAATCTCTACTTCCATAGTGCAAATTTAAGTAGATTAAGAGATATTCTGGCATTCTTGTACCACTTGAATCATATTTTCTTCCTAACCCCACCTAGTTTCTTCTCACTTGCTGTTTCCATTTCCTAGTGACACATATACATTTGTCTGTCCTACATTAATCTATTCATATGCTTCTACGTTTGAAACGGCAATGCCAACATTGTCTTTTAGAATATACTCCTTTTTCTCAACATGATGATATACAGTTACATTCTTTTGCCTGAAAGCAACCTGACACCTCTTTTTTTTTTTTGTTTGTTACTGAATATTACTCCAATACATTTAACAACCACAACTTTTTTTTTAATCCAGTCATATAGTGAGGAACAGCTAGGATAATTATTTCACTTGCATATAAGGAATTGTTGTGAAATATAGATAGATATTTAAGCATCTCTATTGTACCCTCTATTTGATTTCATTTGACATGAACTGACCCTGCATCATATATAGTTGTGCTGTTAGTGTTAATAATTTCGAAGAAGCCCTACCCTCATTTCCATAATTGGCAGCTTCATCTACTCTCTCACAGTCGGAGAATCTGAGTTCTTTTTCTCCACTGCTTTGCCAGCATTTGTTGCTATTATGTTGATGGCACGTATTGTTACATGGGTGTAATGGTCTTCTAGAGTTATAGGTTTCCATTAGAATGAGAATTAGAGGCTTCCATTTCCCTAATGACTGAAGATGTTGAAAAGTATCTTGTTACTGTCAGTTGTAGAAACTTCTAATTATGCCTAAAACTCACCATTGCTAATAACACTTTAATGCATGTCAATTGATTTGGACAGACCCAGTCATTTAATTAGTACTATGTACGGTGTACACCCTTTTTGCTACTCTCACTACCATCCACACATGCATCTGCAACATCACCATCACAATCACCAATAACACCATCATTATCACAGCCACTCTAAGTTATCACACTACCTGTAACAGCCTACCTCCGATATCATTGCCACCACCATTACTATACCCTTCTAATACCCATGTTCTTCAACAATTCCATGGCCATTACCACCAGCACCAAAAACATCATCAAAATCTCAAATAAATGAAGTAATGTGGTGGTAATGATTCCAGCCAAGGAATGTGAGGCCTGTACAGAACATTCTGCTATTTATTATGATTTCTTGCATATGTTATACAGGGATGTGATAAAATTTCAGGAACTTTTACTTAATGACATATTGTATCATATTAAAATATGAAACTAAATGAAGAAATGGAAAACATATTAATATCTCATCTTCATGCCTGTCATTTGTTTCCTAAAAATCTTTAGAAAATCAGGTTGCAAATATTCAGGTTGAATCCAGTGTCATTTGACCTAAAAGATCATAATACTAAGAGAATCAAATGTTTAAACCAATGATAGATGACAACAAGAAATGATCCTTCTTTGTGTATCCATGTATGTGCAAGCATGTGTTGCATGTGTCCAGTCTTAAGGGTTCACGCTTAGAGAAAGTGTGCTGTATGGCCAAGTTCATCTGTGGCTACTCATCATGGAGCTTATGTAGAAGGAAATCAACTATAGTGCCTTGGCCTGGAAAGAGTCTCAGGCTGTTCTGACTCTGGTGCCAGTGCTGTGAGCAATAGTAGCCTCTGTATTTAAAAACAATGTTATTTGCAAAGAATGCATCATAATCTTTCAATATATGGATATAGAGTGTATTCATCCTAATCCACTGGATAGAACTGCAACATATACATGATACTTATCTTTGGGGACACACTTATGTCCTTTAACATGAGTAATTTTTTAAAATACCTTTATTCATTGAAGAAAACTGGCACTCTTTCTCCCAGAATCAGTCCACTGTCAATAGCTCCTGAGCTAATTGTGGATTTCAAGTTTCCGTTCTCTCCCACGATGATTTTTTTTCTGGCCTGAGTTTTCACATGACTTGTACATCCTGTCTCAAAAGTTATGAGTTCAAATATTTAATGATATGATTGAGTGAATAAAACACTTTCTACCCCTGACTTTTATAAACTTTTGATTACCTTTTCCATGGTGATGGTGATGGTAAGCACACACAAGTTTCTTATTCTCTGCACAACGGATAAGTAGAGAATGTCCGTGCTAATAATCTGCTGAAGAAGAAGCTTCTTGGATGAGGAATGACAAATATATATACATGAGTATAGTAATATGACATTAGGGAATGTTGTGTTGATTTGTTTGTTATGAGAATAATAGTGTTGGTTGAATTAGTCCACGGGGCCTATTCCTATTGATCTACAGATAGTCTCAGTTTACCAGTTCCAGGTATGCTCTTTGTCTCATGGAGAAGAATCATGAACCCAAACAGAAAGTGGGTGGCTCCTCCCATGTGTTTGTGCTATATTTATACCAGTAGGCAAAGCTTGTCAAGGCAGTTATTGAGGTAGCCTTCAGGATTCAGACCTAGGTAAGATTGGTGATCATTTCTCTCCTCCTGGAGTGTACATAGCACCTTCCAGTATCATGAGGACTGGCTAGATGGAAAGAAGTGTCCTGATGACTACCTCAGAAATATCTTCATGGTCTCTGCCTTAAACATATGATGTCTAGAGCAATGGGGTCTTACCATGAAGTTTTAGAAGGTGGCCAGTATTACCAGCAAACACCTGTTAAAGAATAAGGTATTTTTATGAGACCCCACTGGCTAAGTAAAACATATAAGCTATTACTGATACTGAGGTTTCTATTTACTAGTATGCACTGTATACTAGTGGTAGTATGACTCCTGTGCCACCTCAGTCCAGTTGTTAGGTAACTTCATAAAAAACATTTTGTATATTATTATATTTAACAAGCATTTAGAGTAGTATATTTCCATATTTTTTAAATAGACCTTTAATCTGAATCATACCTCTCCATATGCCTTCATATTCCATGCCCTCCCATTTCCTACCACAATGTAATTCTGTTTTATCCAGTATTTCTCTTTAACCCTGTGTACCATTCTGAGTGGGCAATATTCAGAAGAAGGACCACAGGTTCAACAGAGTCTGTGTTATTCTGACATCTCAACTCAGTAGGTAATTTTGTGATTTGTCATGAGAGAAGCCAAACATTCTCCTAGGATGATTCTTTATGTGTTACATGCAAATATGAAGAGTAATAAGTCTCCTAATAATGTGGCCTGGTGGCATGTGTGCCAATCTTTATGAGCCATCTACTGGTGGTGCATTTGTCAGGCCTCAGGTGCTGAACTGTGACTCTCTTTCCCTTTAGGTCAATGGACAGTGGCAATCTTGGCTAAACCCTCCTAACTGTTAAAAGCATTGACAGTCATAAGAAGCTGTCATGCTTCACTGGGGTTGAATCAGCTCCCACATGCTACTCAGAGAAAAGCTGGATTAGTTAAAGGCTTTGGTTCATTTGTTTTTTTCTTTTTCTTCTACAAATATAACACAACTGCCCAAGACCAAATAAATATCTTTCTCTTTTCTGAACTCATTTGTTGTTCCTCTTAGTAGGTTCTAGATCTTTGAAATTTTCTGGAATTTGTTTGATATCCTAGTCAAGTCTCTGGGACATCAAAAGTGGTAATAATGCCGTAGTAAAAGTTTCACTGAGATTGTTCAGTGTTTTGGAACTTAAACTTTAGAATGCTTGTCTTCCAGATGACATTTCCTCCAAGTACCATTACCCTTCCTTTAGGAAAAAAGACTCACTGAAATGTGAAGGAAAAGGAAGATTTCCAGGTTAATGAAATGAAATGATGACATGAAAGAGAAAGTCAGGAAGTTCTGAGGAACAAACGGGATTGATGAGTTGTTCTGGTATTCTATAAAGTAGAGATTATGTTTCAGTTGGGACCATATGAGAGAAATCTCACAATTTTTTAAAAAGATTTATTTATTTTATGTATGGGTGCTCTATCTGCATGAACATCTGCAACCAGAAGAGGGCATCAGATCAAGTTATGGATGGTTTTGAGCCACCATGTGGTTGCGGGGAATTGAACTCAGGACCTCTAGAAGAGTAACCAGTCCTCTTACCACCTGGACTTTCACATGATATCCTAACAACAGGAACAGTAGAAACAGCCTTGCCTTCCTCTTGTGTGTACAAGCCATAAGTACCTAAGGCCATTGTCTTTCTTGAAAGTGTTAAAACATAAATGAAGAATTATAAAAACACCAATTTTTTAAAGTCATTAGTAGGTTTTCATGCAAGAATAATTCATAAATAAAGCTTAGTAAATCAGGAAATGATATATGTATATGTATGGAATATTAATATGTAAGACTAATGATGCTCTCACTTCACTCAGTGTGTCCGAGTGTGTGTGTGTGTGTGTGTGTGTGTGTGTGTGTGTGTGTGTGTGTGGACATCTGCATCTAAATGTGTGGGTACTTGTGCATATGTTTCGGTGTGCTAGTGTTCGTGTGTGTGTGTATGTGCCTGATGTGTATAAAGGATCATGTGTATTCTGTCTTTAGGAATTTCTTTTTAAAATTTATTTATTTATTGCTTCAGGTTACATCTCCATCATAGTGTCCTCTTTCCACCCTTCCCAGTCCTGCCCTCCCACCCTCTACCCCTAACCCTTCCATCCCACTCCTCCTGAGTGGAGTGTCCCTACATAACAGTCCCCTACCCCAGTTCAGCATCGTATGAGGGCCAAGAGTCTCCTCATACACTGGGGGCCTACAAGGCAGTACCACTAGGGAAAAGTGTCTCATTGACAGGGAGGAAAAAAAAAGTCTATGTCCATGTTCCCTTTGGTGCATTGGTTGTGGTATAGATATCCTGTACTATATGGCTAAAATCTGACTATAGGTGAATAGATGCCATTTGCATCCTTCTGAGTCTGGGTTAGCTCACTCAGGATGACCTTCTCTAGTTCCATCCATTTGGCTGCAAATTGCATAATTGTTTCTGATAGCTGAGTAGTATTCAATTGTGTAGATGTACCACAGTTTTTTAATCTATTCTTTGTTTGAGGGGCATCTGGGTTGTTTCCAGTTTCTAGCTATTACAAATGAGCTAGGAATTTCTCAGGGAAACATTAGTTGCAGTGTACCACTGGGAATCTCAAGAGCTCATGCCATAAGTGAAGTGTGAGTGATTGTGTATCTTCATGCTAACCACCTACACTAGAACATATTTAAGGAAGCTTCAATTTTAGTTCTTCTTCTTTTATAATAAGCAGTCTTATGGTCATCTGCAGAGGTGAATCCAAATGTGTATCCCAAATATGTCATTTGATATGGCTGTCCTGAAGAGAGTCAAGATGAGGACAAAGGACATTTGCCTTCCCTCTGAAGGATGTATATTATTTCTGTGGTTCACAGAATAGTATAAACCCCGGCAGGTAGCATGACCTGTCTCTGAGAACAAGGTTATCCTCCTTTCAGCCCATAGACACATTATACCTAAAAATCAGAACAGCAAATGGGCTGATGAACCAGATAATACTGATGAGTTGAAGTAGAACAAATAGGACATAAGTTGTAATAGAGAAAAATATATTGTCTTTGATCAAGAAAGAGAAATTACAACCGGCAACATCTTATGGAAACTGAAGACAGGAAGGGCCCCTGAGTCAGCACTCAACAATGATGATGTCCAGGAAGAGGATATTTTCTATTTTGTAGAGTTCCAGTCAAGCCAGTCACACATGGATTTGCATTTTTGATGGGAAATTCATGGACCTGCCTACTATCAGTCATTTGTGCTCACACTGAGCTGGTGCTATAAAGAGACGCTTGGCTGCATGACTGAAGACACCTGCTACTCAGGACTAGGACTACTTTGGAGAATCAGGTGAGTGTCATTTCTTTAGATGGTCTGACTTTATGGTCGTCATATGTGTAGTAGGCAATTTTGAGAGAGTAAGGTTTCCGAGTCCAGATTTGAACTAACTAGCCATCAGAAATTTACCAATGGATGCAATAGTCCACTGTGATGAGTGGCTTTTCCTTTTTTTTTTTTTTGGTAGATGGTTGGACAGAGTATATTTTCTTCCATAGTCATCTTTTGTGGTTCTTTGAAAACCCATATACCTTAGCAGTTATTAGAACATGAGGTTTTTCCTGAGCTGTCCTTTACTGTGCATCCCCAGAGAAACTGCTGGGATGATTCTAGTAATTAGAGGGGCAGTTAATGGTTTTGAGATCTCTCAGGACAACAGAACTTGAGATTTCTAGTCTTGGAATTGTTTCTTTGGATAAAAATCATTGCTTGTTTCATTGGAACAAAATACTTTTTCCTGAAAATGCCATGAAACAAAGTAGTTCCCTAGGTTACTGCAACAGACTGCTGACAGGAGAGGGAAAAGCCCTGGAAAGAAAATAGGCCTGATGTTCCAAGTATCCATTAATCTTGTCTGTATTTATGACTCCTGAACACATTCATGTAATGTCTTTCAGAACTTGAGCCTTCAAGAAGATGTCCTACCAAGAGCAGCAGTGCAAGCAGCCCTGTCAGCCTCCTCCTGTGTGCCCACCCACAAAGTGCCCTGAGCCTTGTTCTCCCCCAAAGTGCCCTGAGCCTTGTCCTCCCCCAAAGTGCCCTGAGCCTTGTCCTCCCCCAAAGTGCCCTGAGCCTTGTCCTCCTCCAAAGTGCCCTGAGCCTTGTCCTGAGCCATGTCCCCCTCCCTCATGCCAACAGAAATGCCCTCCTGTGCAACCTCCTCCACCATGCCAGGAGAAGTGCCCACCCAAGAGCAAATGAGAGAGTCAGCAGTTATCAGGACCAAGAGAAGACAAGTGAATCCATCTAATGCACTTCTGTAGCAACACCTCCATCTTCTCTTCAAAATTTGTTGTGGATGCTGAAGAAGTCTCTCTGACCTTCACCTGCCTCCATATGCTAGTGATGACCTCTGATAGGGAAGGAATTAACCTGAGACTATAATCCTGTTGTCAAGGAACTCCAGAGAATGATCCTTCTTTACTTCTTCTGTAGGATGTATTTTAAATCTCTGTAACTTGAACAGGCTGGTTGTCTCTGTTGTTTCATTTCCTGAATAAAGTACTAGCTTGTTGATGGTGTTCATATTTTCTATCTGTGAAAGTCACTTACTTATCATTAGGGTATGCTTTTGTTCCTTGATTCCTGTCCTTTGTTCTGGTTGTCAGTTGGTTGCAATCAGGGTTTAACTGAATTTTGGATCATATCAAAGAATACCTAGTTTCCCAGTTAGGGTTCTGTTTCCTATGGGAAAACACCATTCCTAAAATGAAATTTGATTGCAAAGTAATTATTTGGTTTGCACTGCCACCTCCATGATCTATCAATGAAGGAAGTGAGGAAAGGAACTCAAACAGGGAGAGAACCTGGAGACAGGAGCTGAAGCAGAGGCTATGGAGGGGGCTGCTTACTGTTGCCTCACATGACTTGTGACTTGCTCAGCCTGCTTTCTCACAGAATGCAGGACAATCGCCTAGGAGTGCTCCATCCTTCCCCCATAGGCTGTGCAATCCCCCTGTAATCACTAAATAAGAAATCTTCCAATGTCTTGCTTGTACCCCAGTCTTATGGGGGGGCATTTTCTCAACTGAAGCTCTATCTCTCTCATGATGCTAGCTTGTGTTAAGCTGACATCACACTAGCCAACACACTAAGAGTCTGATTGCTTGAGGAATACATTATTTTATTCTGCAAAACTTCTATCTTTCTTTCAGCACATGCTAATTCAAGAAAATTTCTGACATTTAGGTATTCATGTGTGACCTGGGTCATACATTAAACAGACCCCCCCATCCAGTTTGGTTGTCCTCAACCTTTCCACTTCACCAGTGGTTTCTCATTTGCATCCTTGTTACATTAATCTGCTTCTCTATTTGAAACAAATATGCCGGGCTTGTCTTTGAGAATGTGCTTATTTTTCTTAGCATGATGATAGGCAGTTACATTCATTTTCCTGGATGCAAACAGATAACATTATTTTTTATTAGATAATAGTTAATATTATTTCAGTACTGGTAAGAGGCATATTTTATCAATCCATTTTTTTCCCGCTGATGAACATCTAGTTTGATTATTTAACTTGCATAACGTGTGTGATCTGAAATACAGATGGATATGCAGGCATCTGTATTGTATGCTCTATTTGACTTCTTTTTATATGAATCCAAGTGATGCTTCTGAATCATGAGAGTTATGGTTGTAGTGT
>CAJQZJ010000522.1:1782799-1812683 GCA_907164525.1 Lophiomys imhausi | reverse complement strand
ATTTTGCTAGCAAAATAGCTTTTATTTGAGATATTCAATAAAACAGTCATTAGACATGTGACTATCAACTTGAAAGGTGGTTAATTTTGACTTGAAATATTGGAGGGGGTTGTTGGTTTTGTTTGTTTGTTTTTGTTTTTTTAAATATTTATTTGTTACTTCAGGTTACATATCCATCGCAGTATCCTTTTTATGCCCCTCCCAGTCCTGCCCTCCCATCCTCTACCTCCTATCCCTTCCATCACACTCCTCTGGGGTGGAGTGTTCCTACATAACAGTACCCGTCCCATTTCAGCAGTCATATGAGGGCCAAGAGCCTCCTCATACACTGGGGGCCTACAAGGCAGCACCACTAGGGCAAAATGTCTCATTGACAGGAAAAAAGTCTATGTTCATATTCCCTTTGGCACATTCATTGTAGTATAGTTATTCTGTACTATACGGCTAAAATCCAACTATAAGTGAATAGATGCCATGTGCACCCTTCTGGGTCTGTTTTAACTCACTCAGGATGAGCTTCTCTAGTTCCATCCATTTGGCTGCAAATTGAATGATTTTGTTGTTTCTGATAGCTGAGTAGTATTCCATTGTGTAGATGTACCACAGTTTTTTTAAATACATTCTTCAGTTGAGGGGCATCTGGGTTGTTTCTAGTTTCTAGCTATTATAAATAAGGCTGCTATGAACACTGATGGGGAAACTTCCTTGTGATTTGGTCAAGAATCATTTGGATGTGTAACCAGAAGTGGTATGGCTGGGTCCAGAGGCAGCATCCTAATCATCAGAGAAATGCAACTCAAGAAGACTCTGAAATTCCATTTCATACCTGTCAGAATGGCTAAGATCAAAAGCTCTTATGACAGCATATGCTGGCGAGGGTGTGGAGAAAGGGGAACTCTCCTCCATTGCTGGTGGGAGCGCAGACTTGTGCAACCACTATGGACGTCAGTCTGGCGATATCTTAGAAAACTTGGATCTTCAGTATTTCTTCAAGTGTCTTTCAGCCATTAGAAATTCCTCTTTTGTGGATTCTTGGGTTAGCTCTGTACCCCATTTTTGATTGGGTTATTGGGTTTCTTTGCATTTGTTTTCTTGAGTTCTTTGTAAATTTTGGATATTAACCCTCTGTCAGATGTTGGGTTGGTAAAGATCTTTTCCCAATCTGTAGGCTGCCATTTTGTTCAAATGACAGTGTCTTTTGCCTTACAGAAGCTTTTCAGTTTCATGTGGTCACATTTATTGATTGTTGGTCTTAGAGTCAGAACTACTGGTGTTCTGTTCAGGAAGTTGTCACCTGTGCCGATGAATTTTAGGCTTTTCCCCAATTTCTCTTTTATTAGATTTAGTGTGTTAGGCCTTATGTTAAGGTCTTTGATCCACTTGGACTTAAGTTTTGTGCAAGGTGATAAGTATGGGTCTAATCTCATTCTTTTGCATGTCGACATCCAGTTAGACCAGCACAATTTGTTGAAGATGCTGTCCTTTTTCCATTGTATGGTTTTGACTTCTTTGTCAAAAATTAAGTGACCATAGGTGTGTGGGTTCATTTCTGGCTCTTCAATTCGATTCCATTGATCCACTGGTCTGTTTCTATACCAGTACTATGCTGTTTTTATTACTATTGCTCTGTAGTACATGTTGAAACCTGGAATGGTGACACCTCCATATGTTTTTTTTATTATTGTTGATTTAGCTATTCTGGGTTTTTTTTTGTCCATATTAAGTTGAGAATTGTTTTTTCCAGGTCTATAAAGAATTGCAGTGGTATTTTGATAGGAATTGCATGAATCTGTATATTGCTTTGGCAGGATGGTCATTTTTATTATATTGATCCTACCTATCCATGAGTGTGGGAGATCTTTCCATCTTCTGATGTCCTCTTCAATTTCTTTTATTCAAGGACTTGACATTCCCAATGTCCAGTCCATATGTATTTGGCAACTGACTTTAACATTCTACTATCTAACCATCTCCAAGAGTTTAAAGTTCTGTATCCAGCTCAGCTTCCATCCTAACTTGCATCACAATTTTAAAAAATTTCTTAGATAGAGAATACCCTCTTAATTCCTAAACAACTCAAATTTTAACTATGAGACTATAACTATCTAGTCTTCAACCACATCAGAAACCTCAGAAGGACAAATTTATCTGATTATACAGGAAGTGCAGGGCCAGCAGCTTTCAAAACTAAAAAATGGCATACCAGTGGATGCCTAGACAGTTCCCAGTTTCTCTCCCTACATTACAGCATCAATTTTCAGCCTTTTGTCCCCATTTGTCTGACAGACATTAATTGTAAAGCTGGAATTATGAAGGACTTTCCTACCCTGTCTTGGCAGAGCTAGGCTGTTGACTTACCTGCTTCCAAGTTTTGTCCTTTTTGGACAGCATTCTGCCTGCAGTTGAAGCAGGGGATTTTTCCTTGCCAAGTGACAGGCTTGCCACCAATGCAAGCATCTCCAATTGGAGATTCTTCAATGCTCATCATCCACTTGGAGTAGAATATGGGGTGCTGTCAGGAGCTGTCATGTCTCAATATAAAAAAAATCTTAAGTTAAGAAAACATCTTTGAATACCATGAAGACCACCTATCTATCTCAGTTTATTTGGATAAGTGTTTCCCTAATTTCTTTCTCAACCTGTTTATCTTTTGTATAAATTAGGGCTTCTGATATTTTTTTTTTTGAGTTAACTTGTATCCAGCCACCTTGCTGAAGGTGTTTATCAGTTGTAGGAGTTCTCTGGTTGCATTTGCAGGGTCACTTATGTATACTATCATATCATCTGTGAGTAGGGATACTTTGACTTCTTCCTTTCAAATTTGTATCCCCTTGATCTCCTTTAATTGTCTTACTGCTCTAGCTAGAACATCAAGTACTATATTGCAAAGATATGAAGAGAGTGAGCAGCCTTGTCTTTTCCTTGATTTTAGACAAAATGCAAATAGTTTCTCTCTATTTAATTTGATATTGGCTACCGGCTTGGTGTATATTGCCTCTGTATGTTTAGGTATGACCTTTGTATGCCTGATATTTCCAATACTTTTAGCATGAAGGGGATTTTGTCAAATGCGTTTTCAGCATCTAGTGAGATGAGCATGTGGTTTTTTTTCTCTCAATTTGTTTATATGGTAGATTACATTACTGGATTTTCATATGTTGAACTAACACTGCATTCCTGGGATGAAGCCTACTTGATGACTATATGTTTTTAAAGTAAGACCTAAAGATTCTTTGAATTTCCTCAGTGTCTGTCATTATTTCTCCCTTTTTATTTCTGATTTTGTTGATTTCAATATTTTACCTTTGTCTTTTAGTTAGTTTGAGTAAGGGTTTGTCTATTTTGTTGATTTTCTCAAAGAACCAACTCTTGGTTTCATCAAATCCTTGTATTATTCTTTTTGTTTCTAAGTTATTGATTTTAACCCGAGTTTAATGATTTTTTTTTGCTGTCTGCTCCTCTTGAGAGTGTTTGCTTTATTTTCTGGAGCTTTCAATTGTGCTCTTACGTTGCTAATACGAGCTGTCTGCATTCTCTTTTTGAAGGCACTTAGTGCTATGAGCTTTCATCTTAGCACTGCTTTCATTGTATCCTATAGTTTTTCATTTTCATTGAATTTCAGGAAGTCTTTGATTTCCTTTTTTATTTGTTCCCTGGCCTATGGTCACTGAGTAGAGAGGTTTTCAGTTTCCATGAATGTGTAGGTTTTTTTTGTTATTTCTATTGTTGTTGAAGTCCAGATTTAATCCATGGTACTCTGATACTTGGGGTTATTTCAATTTTCTTGTGTTGGTTGAGGCTTGCTTTATGACCGATTATATCATCAGTTTTGGAGAAGGTTCTGTGAGGTACTGAGAAGAAGGTATATTCTTTTTGTTTGGGTGAAATGTTCTGTAGATATCTGTTATGTCCTTTTGTTTCATGACCTCTGTTAATCTCATTATTTCTGTTTGGCCTCTGTCTCCATGACTTGTCTATTGGTGTGACCGGGATGTTGAAATCTTGCACCACTCATGTGTAGGGATCCATATGTGGTTTAACCTTTAGTAATGTTTCTTTTACAAATGTGAGTGCCCTTGTATTTGGGGCATACATATTCAGTATTGAGATGTCATCTTGATGAATTATTCATTTGATGATTATGTAGTATCCAACCCCTATCTTTTTTATTAATTTTGGTTTAATGTTTATTTTATTTGTTAGCTTGTTTCCTTGGACCATTTTCTTGGACAGTCTTTTCCCAGCCCTTTAATCTGAGGTAAAGTCTGTCTTTGTTGGTGAGGTTCATTACTTGTATACAGAAAATTGATGGGTCTTGTTTACAGATCCATTCTGTAAGCCTGTGCCTTTTTATTGGGGGAATTGAGTTCATTTATGTTGAGAGATATTAATGGCCATAGATTGTTATTTCCTGTTATTTTGATGTAGCTGGTGGTAGTGTGTTTGCATGTTTCTTTTATTTTAGCTGCAGTGGAGGTATTAGTTTCTTGTGTTTTCTTGGATGTAGTTATCTTCTCTGGGTTGGATTTTTTCTTCTAGGGTCTTCTGTAGAGTTGAATTTGTGGATAGATATTGTTTGAATTTGGTTTTGTCATGGAATATCTTGTTTTCTCCATCTATTTTGATAGAAATTTTTTCTGGGTACAGTAGTTTGGGCTGGAACCTTTGTTCTCTTAGGGCTTGTAAGATGTCTTTCTAGGTTCTTCTGGCTTTTAAAGATTCTGAGAAGTCAAGTGTAATTCTGATGGGTCTGTTATTATATGTTACTTTTCCTATTTCTCTTACAGCTTTTTAGTATTCTTTCTTTGTTCTGTACATTTGGAGCTTCAATTATTATGTGGTAGGAGGAATTTCTTTTCTGGTCTGATCTATTTGGTGTTTTGTGTGCCTCTCGGATTTTTACTGCCATTTCTTTCTTTAGGTTTGGGAAGTTTCCTTTTATGATTTGTTGAAAATATTTCCTGGACCTTTGAGTTTGGTGTAGTCTCTTTCATCTATGCCTATAATTTTTAGGTTATGTATTTTCTTTGAGTCCTTGATTTCTGGATGTTGTGGATGAGGACCTTTTTAGATTTCTCATTTTCTTTGGTTGTTGTTCTGATTTCTTTAATTGATCCTTCCACACTTGAGATTCTGAGAATCAGAAGCTTCTATTTTAACAACAATGTTATTAGTGTATATTTCATCATAAAAATTCAATATATGCATATAGAGTATTTTCACCCTCATCTACTGCATGAATCTTACCTTCATAGACTTGTTTATTTCCTTTAATATGATTCCTTCTTTAAGATATCATCTTTATTAATTTTTACAGAATACCTTACAATAAATTTCAATGGTATTCACTCAGGTTCTTACCTACAACTGTCTTTACTCATCCACTATGCCTTTCCTTCACCTCTCACCCAACTTTGTATTCTTATATATTTGTTTCTCCCTGCACCCATAAATTCCAGTTTGTGTAGTCCAATTTTCCAGACAATGTAGCACACTCTGGTGTGTGGTCAACATACAAAGTATTACATAGAAGAAAACTGACATTCTTTCTCCAAGAAGCTAACAACTGCCAATAATTCCTCAGTTAATGGTAGGATTTTATCCTTCCTTTCTCTCCTGTGATGAGTTTTCATCTGGCTTGAGCTTTCATCTGACTTGTTCATGCTGTCTCGACAGGTATGAGCTCAAATGTAGAATGATCTGGTTGAGTGAAGAAAACAGTTTCTACCTCTGACTCTTACAAATTTTCTATCTCCTTTTCCATGAGGGTGATGTTAAGCACACCAGTCTCTTATCCTCTATACAATGGACCAGTTTATGGTCTCCGTGCTAATAATCTAGTGCAAAGAGGAGTCTTTATGATGAGGAATGAGAGCTATATTGATTATTAGGAAATGTTATATTGATTTATCTATCATAAGAAAAATAGTGTTGTTTGGATTATCTTCCAGGGCTTGGGCCCTATCTAGCTAAAGATAATCCTCCCATCACCAGTGTCAAATGTACACTTTGTCTAATGAAGAAGAACCTTGCCTCCAAATAGTTAAGTTCTGAGTTGTTCTCATGGCTTTGTGGTACATTCATATCAGTTGGTATATCTTGTGAAGCCAGTTAGTGTTGTAGGCTTCAGGGTTCAGAACTGAGTGAGATTGGGGATTATTTCTCTCCTTCAGCACTGTACATAGCACCTTCCAGTCCCAAGAGGGCTGATTAAGAGGGCTGAAGTGTCCAGATGAGTACCTTCTAGATCTCACCATATTCTCTGAGTTAAGCATATGATGTCTGCAGCCATAGTGTCTTCCCATGAATTTCCACAGGGTAGCCAAGATTTCAGGCAATAGTCTGTAAGATAATAGGGACAGAATATGAGACTCCACTAACTGAAGAATGGTAAGCTATCACTGATACTGAGGTTTGTATTTCCTAGTATGCAGTGCTTACTTGTGGTAGTGTGACCCCAGGCCCTACTCTAGTTGTAAGGAAACTTCATCAAAACATTTTATATATGTACATATTTTAGTAAGCATTTAGAGTAGTAGATACCCATATGGCTTTTAAAAATTGGCCTTTAAACTTAATCATCCATTTCCATATGCCCTGATGTATGCTGTTCTCCTGTCTCCTATCACAATGTAATTCATCTTGCTCCATTACTTTCCTTTAACAATGTATACCCTTCTGAGTGGGCCATACTTGGAAGAAGAACCATGGGTTTAACAGACTCTCTTATGCTGGCATCTCAACTCAGAAGATGATTCTGCAGTTTGTCATGGCAGAAGTCAGACATTTTCCTAGGGTGATACCTTGTGTATTATATGCAAATATAGAGAGCAGTAAGCCTCCAACTAACCTTGCCTGGTAGTATGTGTACTAACCTTTATGAGCCATCTACTGGTGGTGCATTTGTCAGCATCTGGCCTCAGGTGCTGAACTGCGAATCTCTTTCCCTTTAGGGAAATGGACAGTGGCAATCTTGGCTAAACCCTCCTTACTGTCAAGAGCATTGACAGTCATAGGAGGCTGATATGCTTCACTGGGGTTGAGTCAGCTCCCACATGCTACTCAGAGAAAAGCTGGATTAGGTAAAGGCTTTGTTTCATCTTCCTCATTCAATGTTTTTTCCTCCAAATAGAATACACCTTTACAGGACCAAATAGAATGGTTTTCTACTTTCTGAACTCATTTGTTGTTCCTCTTAGCAGGATCTAGATCCTTGAATTTTTCTGGGTTTTGTTTCATACCCTAGTCAAGTCTCTAAGATACCACAAGTGATAATAATGGCAGCAGTGAGTTTAACATTGAGCTTGTTCAGTGTTTTGGAACTTAAGCTTCAGAATGCTTGTATTATGCATGATACCTTTAGGAAAAAGATGTTTCTCATTGATATGTGAAGAAAAAGAAAGATTTCCAAGACTAATGAAATAAAATGGTGACATGGAAGAGAAAATCAGGAAGTTCTAAGAAGATAGGATTGATGAATTGTTCTGATATTCTATAAAGGAGATATTATGTCTCTGTGGGGACCATATTAGAAAAATCTCACACAATTTTTTTCACCTGATACTTCAGCATGATATCCTACCAACAGGAAGAGTACAAACAGCCTTGCCATCCTCCTTGTGTGTACAACCATATGTGCCCAAGGCCTTGTCCTCCTAGAAAGTGTTAAAAAGTCAATTCAGAATTATAAAAACACCAAATTTTTTAATTCATTCACAAGTTTTCATGCAGCAACAATTCATGAAATAAATATAAATATTTCTATAAGTATGTATACAATAAAGCTTAGAAAATCAGGTAGTGATATATGAAGATATATGGAATATTAATATGTAAGACTGATGATCTCTCTTTCCTCTGTCAATGTTTGTGTGTGGACATGTGCATCTCCGTGTGTGTGTGTGTGTGTGTGTGTGTGTGTGTGTGTGTGTGTGTGCTTGTGTATGTGGATTTGCTGTGTATAAAAAATCCTGTGCACTATGTCATTTGGAAGTTCTCATGGAAAGATTAGTTGCTGTGTACCTCAGGAAATCTGTATAGCTCTTCCAATAAGTGAGCTTTGAGCGATTGTGCATCTTCACAGTAACCACCTACATTACAACATGTTTAGGGCTGCTCCAATTTTAATTTCTCTTCTTTCATAATAAACAGTTTTGTGATCCTCTTCAGAGGTGAGTCCAAATGTATATCCCAAATATGCCATTTCATATGGCATCATGAAGAGGGTCAAGATAAGGAAAAAGGACATCTGCCTTCCCTCTAAAAGTTTATGTTGATTTCTATGGTTCACAGAACAGGATAAAACCCAAGCAGGAAATATTCCCTGTGTCTGGGAATAGGGTTATCCAAGATGATAGATGATGATGAAATCATATCTTGCTAAATCCCCTTTAATTTCCTCCTTTCAGCCCAAAGAAAAATTATACCTAAAAAACAGCAATGTTGTGCCAGAAAATTGCACCAGAGAATAATGATGAGTTGAAATAGAACAAACAGGATATAAGTTGTAACAGAGAAAAAAATACTGTCTTGATCAAGAAAGATAACTTAGAAAACTGGTGACATCTTCCTGAAACTGAGGACAGGAAGGCCCACTGAGTCACAGCACGAATAATGATGATATCCAGGAAGGGGATACTTTCTATGTTTTAGAGTCCCAGTCAAGCCAGTCACGCATGGATTTGCATTTTGGTTGGGAAATTCATGGACCTGCCTACTATCAGTCAGCTGTGCTCACACTGAGCTGGTCCTATAAAGAGACGCTTGGCTGCATGACTGCAGACACCTGCTACTCAAGTTTGGGAATACTTCGGGAACCAGGTGAGTGTCATTTCTTGAGGTGGTAGTCTTAAAGATCATTGTATGTACTGTAGTCAGCTTTAAGGGAGTAAGTGTTGTGAATCCAGTTTTGATAATGGTGTTGAAAGGTATGTAACTAGCCATCAGTAATTTAGCACAAATGCATAGTCTATGATAAACGACTTTTCCTTTTATTTGGTAGATTGTTGGAAAGCATATATTTTTCTAGAGTTCTCTGGAAACTCATATACCACAGCAGGTGTTAGAACCTTAGATTTTCCTGATTGGTCCTGTATTGTTCATCCCCAGACAAATTGCTGGGATGATTAGGTAATGAGGGGGACAACTAATGATTTTGAGATTTTCAAGGCATCAGAACTTGATATTCGTGGTCTTGGAGATGTTTCTTTGTGTAAACACCATTATTTGTTTCATTGGAACAAAATACTTGTTCCTGAAAAAGACATGAGCAAAGGAGGATTTTCGAACGTTACTGCAACAGACTGCAGTAGGAAAGGGGAAAGTCAGGAAGTCCTAAACAGAAGTTGGACAATTATATTCATGCCTAGATAAAGAAATGGGCCTGAAATTCCAAGTCTCCATCAATCTTCTCTGTGTTGATCAACCCTGAATATTTTCATGTAATGTCTTTTAGATCCTGAAACTTCAGCAAGATGTCTTACCAACAGCAGCAGTGCAAGCAGCCTTGTCAGCCTCCACCTGTGTGCCCACCTCCGAAGTGCCCTGAGCCTTGTCCTCCCCCAAAGTGCCCTGAGCCTTGTCCTCCCTCAAAGTGCCCTGAGCCTTGTCCTGAGCAATGTCCCCCTCCCCCATGCCAGCAGAAATGCCCTCCTTTGCAACCTCCTCCACCATGCCAGCAGAAGTGCCCACCCAAGAGCAAATGAGAGCCTCAGCCATCACCATGACCAAGAGAAGAGAAGTGAATCCATCTAATGTACTTCCATAGCAACACCTCCATCTTCTCTTCAAAATATGTCAGGGATGCAGAAGAAGTATCTCTGCCCTTCGCCTGCCTCCATATGCCAGTGATGGTGTCTGTCAGAGAAGGAATTCACCTGAGACTATAATCCTGCTGTTGTCAAGGGGCTCCTGAGAATGATCCTTCTTCAGTTCTTCAGCAGGACATATTTAAAATCTCTCTCACTTAGTCAGGCTGGTTGTCACTGTTTTTTCATTTCCTGAATAAAGCACTATCTTGTTGATGGTATTCAAGTCTTCTATCTCACAAACTTACTTAAATACCATTAGGATATGTTCATGTTCCTTGATTCCTCTCCTTTGTTCTGCTTGTTAGTCAGCTGTAATCAGGGTTTAACTGAATTTTGTATCATATCAATGAAGATTTAGTTAGTCTTCTTTTTAGTATTCCTTTCCCTATCATAAAACACCATGCCAAAATTAAAATTGGAGAAGAAAGATCTCATTTGGTTTGTACTGCCACCTCCATGATCTATTAATGAATGAAGTTAGGAAAGGAACTCAAACAGGGGAGAACCTGGAGACAGGAGCTGAAGCAGAGGCTATGGAGGGGGCTGCTTAGTGTTGCCTCACATGACTTGTGTCTTGCTCAGCCTGCTACTCATAGAATGCAGGACAATCAGCCTAGGAGTGCTCCATCCTTCCCCCATAGGCTGTGCAATTCCCCTGTAATCACTAAATAAAATCTTCTAAAGGCTTGGTTGCACCCCAAATAAAAAATTGCGGAGGCATTTTCTCAATTGAGGCTGTCTCCTCTCTCATGGCCCCAGCTTCTGTCAAGTTGACTTCAAACTAGCTAATCACCTAAGATTCTGATTTCTTCAAGAACTCATCATTTCATTCTGCAAAACTGTTTTTCCTTCGATTCATGCTAGTTCAAGAAGAGTGCATGATATTTATTCAGTCACCTGATTCATACATTAAGTACACCCCTTGTCAGCCTCTGCCTGTGTACACCCCCACCTAGTTCATTTACACTTGTCCTTTTCACTTCCCTAGTAGTTATGCATATACATTAATTTATCCTTGTAAAATTCATCTCCTTCTCTATTTGTAAAAAATATGCTAAGTTTGTCTTTTAGAATTTTCTTATCATGATGATATGCATTCATGATGATATGTAACATTCATTTGTCCAAATGAACCCTGATATCATTATTTTTCTTACTGAATATTACTCCAGCACTGCCAAGAGGTACATTTTATTAATCCATTATTCCAAAGATGAGCAGCTAGTCTGATCATTTAACTTGCATAATATGTGTGGTCTTAAATATAGGTTGATATGCAGGCATGTATACTGTATGCTCTATTTGACTTCTTTTCATGTGAATCCAAGTGATGCTTCTGAATCATGAGAGTTATGGTTGTAGTGTTAATTCCTGGAGGAACCTCCACAGTGATTTTCACAATTGACTGATTTATCTACTATTTCACTGTCAGAGAGTTTGAGTTCTTATTTCTTTCTCCTCTCCTCTGTCAGTACTTGCTATTATGTTGATTGTACTCAGTCTTAAAGGGATATAATGGCTTTCTGGTATAGGTTTTCTTTTCATATCTCTAACAGCTAAAATGCTGATAATTTTTTAATTTCTGAAAATTTGAAATGATGCAAAATTTGCTTTTTAATAATTGAATAAACACATGCCATATTGCTTCCACAATCCTAAGTACTAAGTAAGAGATAACTGAAGAAGCAGCTGCTTCACATGGTCCACTGCATTCACTAACATCCCCACTTCCATCTGCAGTACCACCATCATCACCAATGTCACCATCGTTACCACACCTAGTTCAAGGTATCACACTATCCACCACTGTCTACCTCCAATGTCATTGCCACCTTCTCTTCTGTCATTACCACAAAGAGCTGGTGCTCAAATTTATCACCACTTTCACTTCCAACACCAACAGCACTAGGTCCACTGTACGCAGTTTCATCATGAGGTTATGACTGCACTAGCTGGCCTAGAACTGAAAGTTTTGTGGCACTGCTCAGCATCTTTTAGTTCTTATATTTTTCTGTCTCACTTCTGCAATGATCCCTAAACCTTAGAGGGCATAATATAAATGTGCGGTTTATATTTGAACAGCCAAGCCTCACTTTGTGCTCTCAGGAGGTAGATTCCCTGTGTCTGTGTGTTCACCATTCATATCAAAGGGAAGCTTCTCTTCATAAGGGTGGAGTTAGTATCTCACTAGCAGAGAGTATGAGTTCTTATTTTCCAACTCAGTTATTCAAGTATGACAGTAAATATTTAGAAAGAAATGACTTGCATGCCATTTCTGACAAAAACATTTATTCATAAAATTCTTTTAAAAAACAGAATGGTTACGTGGTTTAAACCTAAGGTTATTTGATCTTTAAAGATCACAAAGCTAAGTTAATTATTTTTTAACTATGGTAGATGACTGATAGAAGTAACCTTTGGGTGTTATGAGTGTGTGTTTATGAGTGTACATGGGGTGTTATATATCTTAGGGCTTTGAAAATATTACTTGAGGAGAGTGTGCTGTGTGTCCTTGTGCATCTGTGGCAGTTCTTCATGGAACTTACGTGGAAGGAAATTCATTTCAGTGTCTCAGCCTGGAAAAACCTTTAGAATGTTCTGACTCTGGTGCCAGTGCAGTCAGGATTAGTAACCCCTATTCTGAAAAACATTTTATTAATATATGTCATTGTAAAGAGTATAGTTTTCATCATGGTGTTTTAATATAGGTATATACAAAGTATTAACCCTCACCCCTATATTCAACTTCTGTGTAAAAACATGACACCTATCTTTTGGATATTTGCCTATTATTCTTTTCTTTGTTTTTTGTTTTTTTCCAGACAGGGTTTTTCAATGTATACTTGACTGTCCTGGACTCACTTTGTAGACCAGACTGGCCTTGAACTCACAGAGATCCAAGTGCCTCTGCCTCCTGAGTGCTGGGATTAACAGCATGCACCATGCCAGGGAAATACAGACAGCTGTGAACTGCCCATGTGGGTGCAGGGATTTGAACCTAGGTCCTTTGAAAGTGTGATCAGTGCTCTTAACTGCTGAGCCATCTCTCTAGCCCTTTGCCTATTATTCTTAATAATAATTTAAAATAATATTTTAAATATTTAATACTTTAATTGACCTTTAAAATAATACCCAACAATTCTTTGACAATCTCATATAATGTAATTTTATATTAATCCATTCATTAACCAACTCCTATATAAAATGCACAATGAGACAGAGAATGACAAGTAACCAGAAAATTAGAACAGATTTCCATAATTAGTTTGAGGCCAATCAGAAGCTTTGAGTCAGTCAGCTTGGAGAGGAGTTTGGGTCAGAAAATCTGGGTTAAACAAGCCAGCCAGAGCCTCCAAGACAACAATTACATCTGTCCAATAAAAGTTACATTTACACTCATTAAAGAAAACCAACTCTCTTTCTCCATGTACACATTAAATGCAAATAGGTCATCATAAACTGATGAGATTTCATATTTAAATTTTTTCTGTCCTTGCTGAGTTTTTGTCTGGCTTAAGTCTGCACTGGGTTTTGCATGTTGCTCCTATTATTGAGAGTTTACATGGAGAATCATAGTGTACTTTACAACAGTGTTTCTGTGATGTGATCAACAACCTCTGATACATACAATCTTCTGACTCCCTCCAACAAAGTAATAAATACTGAGAATGCCCAAGGATGCTATTCTCTGTCCATTGACCAATTTTGGAACTCTGTTAATTACCATATTGTAATAAGAAACGTCTCTGATGAGGAACAAGTGACATACTCCTCTATGGGTATAACACTAAGCAATAGGGAATCATTTTAATGCTGTGTCCATTCAGAAGAACAATAATATTGTATTGTCCCCTAGGGCCTATGACATATTCAGCCAGAGGTTGGAGGCAACGTTAACAGTTCCAAAATCAGGTATGTGTTGATCTCATTGAGCAGGTCTTTAGATATAATCAGAATGTAGTTGGTTACTCTCACAGCAGTCATGATAGCATTGAACCTGTGGGCATAACTTATCTGGCCAGTCAGTGTATCTTGTAGATTTCCCAGATGAGTGAGACTGATAATTGTTTTTATCTTCTGGTAGCATGAATATAAAATTCTAGAGTCACGAATGCTAGCTATTGTGGACAAGGTTTACAAGTAAATATCTGCTTGACTTTTCCTTATTCTGTGACTCAAGTTTAAGGTATCTTCAGTGATAGGCAGAGGGTCAGACAATAAGTTCTAGAGGGTATCCAAGAGTATTACCAATAGCCTGTAGTGTATGATTGTTTGTGGGAACCCTTTGACCAATAATTCAAAAGAGATAAATCTTTACTGCTACTGGGGTTTTTATTTGCTAACATAATATGACAAGTTACAGTATTGTGTCCCCATTGTGAGGTAACTCTGTTAAACCTCTTTTTATATGTGTACATGCTTAAATTCCAAGAAGCTTTGATAGAAATAGTCATCGAAATGCCTTCCAATTTAACCCTTCATTATCCATCATTTCCTTTTAACCCTTTATTCCCTTTGTTATGAGTTATTTAGAACAAGAGCCACAAAAGTAATCAAAATGATGTTATCTTACACCTCAGTCACACCTGGCCATATAGTTTTCTGATTTTGGATATCAGAAATCAGACATTTCCTTCAGATGATGCTATAGGTGTGAGTGGGAATATGGAGAGAAGGAAGTGACCTACTGAATGAATGCTACTGACTTTTCCCTGTGGTATGTGCACTAGCCTGAGTGAGCCACATAGCCTCAGACAATGAACTGATGAGTCTTTCCCTGGAGGGATATGGACAGTGGCATTCTCATCTAAACCCTCCCTTACTTTCAGAAGCATTGACAGACATAGAAACCTGATGTGCTTAACTGAGGTTGATTCAGTGTCCATGTGATTCTCAGAAGCAGACCTGGGCTAGTTCAAACATCGTTTCATCTTCACCAAACTGGTCTCCATTCTCTAATTATATGGTAATATTATTTTTTACATTGTTTTTTATATTTTCAATTAAAATTCAATTACTTTAAATTTTGGAGGCTTTCTTAATCATAGCATGAACACTAGAGGGCTCTAGAAGCAGCACTTTAGATGTCTGATGTCATATTTCCAGTTACTTTCACTAGAATACTGAAAGAATGAAAGAGAAAAAATACTTCCAAATGTATTGATTAAGTGTAGTTTTATTGAGAAATAGTTGTCAAATTACACAATTCTGAGGAAGACCAGCCCTTAGTATTTTGAGGGTTAATAAGCCAATATGCTACAAAATGACAGCTGAAGTAGATGGGTTTTAGATCCAGTGAAGATGAAGATGATAGTGTCTAAAACCAATAAAGAGAATTTGTGACAATCAGTGACAATTGAAAAGGAAGAAATGGTCTGTCTCTGAGTCACTGTACTTAAGTATCATATCCAGTGACTATGTCCAAGAACAGGATATTTCCTATTTTGAAGAGTCCTGGTTAGGTCAGTTATACATGGATTTGCATTTTGGTTAGGAAATTGTTGGAGCAGCCCATAATCAAGTGACTTTACATCCTCCAGGGTGGGGCAGTCAGTCCTATAAAAAGGTGCTTGGACGAATGACTCCAATACACTTGGTACTCAAGCCCTGGACTGTGGAGAGCCTGGTGAGTTTGAATTACTGAATAGATCTGTGCTCATTGTCTTCTCAGGTAGTTGAATTTGGAGAGATTTGTTTGGTAGTTCCAAATGAAATCATGGGCTAAATGTTAGTTACAAATGTGAAATTAAGCAATGTAGTAGAGTGAAACATTGTGTTAGTTTCTTTTGTGTTTGTATTTAGGTGGTTGATGCCCATGTGAAAAAATATCAAGACAGTAGGAAGGGTTGCATTGAAGAAGATGGCAGAAAAGAGATTTTTAAAAATTTTCTTACATTTTGCTGTCCTTTATATAGAGTCATGTCTTATCAGGCATTGGGTTTTGAATTTTCCTAGGCATCCTCTGATGTAATCCATATCTTGTGGGATTTCACAGATCCCATGATGATAATTACTGATTTTGAATTTACTTTGTCAGATATTGGGACGGCTGTTTTTGAATATGCTACTTTGCACAAACCAGGCTACTTTGTTCTTTGGAACAGATTAGTTTCTGGGTGTGTGTCATGTAACCAAAGAAGGACTTGCAAAGATTAATGAAACAAATCACTAAATAGGAATGGAATATCCAGGAAGTCCTAAAAGAAGAGGAGTTGGGGGATTAATGAGTGTATGTGAGAGAATTAGTATCCAGTATTCTATAAACTTGAGCTTTGTCTATGAGAGTCATCTCTTGTAAGAGAGAACTGCTATGTAATATCTTTCAGATCCTGAGACTTCAGCACAATGTCTTACCAAGAGCAGCAGTGCAAGCAGCCCTGTCAGCCTCCTCCTGTGTGCCCACTCCCGAAGTGCCCAGTACCTTGTCCTCCTCCAAAGTGCCCAGAACCTTGCCCTCCCCCAAAGTGCTCTGAGCCATGCCTCCCTCCCTCATGTCAACAGACATTCCCTCCTGTGCAACCTCCTCCATCTTGCCAGCAGAAGTGCCCACCCAACAACAAATGAGAGCTTCAGCAGTCATCAGGACCAAGAGAAGAGAAGGAAATCCATCTCATATACTTCTGTAGCAACACCTCCATCTTCCCTTCAAAACCTCTCATGGATGAAGAAGAATCTTCTCAAGTTTTCTCTCTCTCTCCCAGAAATGCCAGTGATAATCTCCTATAATTAAGGGATTTACAAGAGATTTTAATCCTGTTGCTGTCAAGGAACTGCTGAGAATGGTCCTTCTTCAGCCATTCATATCTCAGATGCCACAGGGAAGAATAGCTGATGTTTCCATGGTGTCAACAGATTATATTTTTCAAATCTCACTGTCACTTTGGCCAGCTTGTTGTCACAGTGGATTCATTTCATGAATAAAGTACTATCTTATTAATGGTGTTCATGCATTCCTTCTTCCAAAAGTAACATGTTGATGGTTGTGATATGCTCAAATTCCTTTATTTCTACCCCTTAGTATGCTTGTCAGTTTGCTGTAATTTGGTTTTGATTGAATTTTGTATCATATCAAAGAATAGTTAGTTTCCTAGTTAGACTTACTGTGCTATGATGAAATATCATGCCCAAAATGAAGTTGGGTGGAAAGTATTTATTGGGCTTACACTTCTACAACCACAATCTTTACTGAAGGAAGTCAAGAAATGAACTGAAACGAAAAGAACTTGGAGACAGGACCGGATGAAGAGGCTATTGAGGGGGGCTGCTTACTTCCCTGGTTCACATGGCTCTGCCAGCCTGCTTTCTTATAGATAACTGGATCAACAGCCTAGGATTGGTGTGATCCACAGTAGGCTGTGCTCTTCCCCTTCATCACCAATCATGAAATTTCTATAGACTTGCTTGCACCCAGGTCCTATAGGGGGATTTTCTCAGTTGAGGCTCTCTCCTCTCTCACAACCCTAGCTTGTGTCTAGTTCACAGCAATCTAGCCAGCACATTGAGAGTTTCATTGCTTGAGAAACATATTTTCTTTGGTGAAACTACTATCTCTACTTTAGTACATGTTAGTTTAAGATTACATTATGTTCAGGTATTCATACCTGCCACTTGGTTCATATTTTCTTCCTACACCCCACCTAGTTTACTCTGACTTGCCTTTTCTCTTTCCTAGTAGTTACACAACTACACTAATATATACTCGTTACATTATCCCCTTCTATATTTGAAACAACCATACCAACCCTGTCTTTTCAAAATGTACTTATTTTTCTTAACATGATGAAATACAGTTACATTTATTTATTTGAAAGCAACCTGGTATCATTTTTTGTTGTTACTGAACATTTCTCCAATACATGTAAGATCCACATAGTAAAAATCTAATCACAACTGAGGAACAGTTGGGTGATTATATTACTTTAATATTAGTGTTTCTTCTGAAATATGGATGAAGACATGTTTATTATATGCTCTATTTGACTTCATTTTGCATGAACACAAATGATACCACTGCATCATATATAGTTCTGCTGTTAATGTCAATTATTTGAAGGAAACTCCACACTTATTTTCATATTTGATGGATTCATCCACTCTCTCACATTCAGAGAGTCTGAGTTCTTTATCATCCACTCCTCTCTCAGTACTTCTTGCTATTATATTGTTGGGATTCATACTCACACAGGTATATTGGACTTCTGGTGTAAGTTTGTTTTTTATTCCTCTAATGACTAGAGATGTTAAACATTTTCTTCTTAATCTTACTTGTGGAAACTTCTAATTATGACAAAAACTTCCCTCTGGTAATAATTGCATTAATGGCTGCCATTTGATTTGCACAATCCTAGGCAGCTAATGAACACTAAGTAAGTTCCACACACCACTTCTACTACCCTCACTACATTCCCCACTTCAATCTTCAGCATCACCATCATCATGACTAACACCACTATCATTATCACAAACACTGAGAGTTATCATACTATCCACTACTGCCTACCTCCAATGTCATTGTCACCCTCATTACAATAATCCCGTTTCCCAGAGCCTGCCAGGAAGACTGCGGTTTGTTGATGGGGCTCGAGGATTGAGAAATCAAGAAATAGAGAAATTAAGGCTGAGATAAGAATAAATGAAGATGAAGCATGGGATTGGGAGGACTGTTGCTAACTCTTGCAACAACAGCAACCTCATTTATTATGCAGCCATTTTTATATGTTCAGCAAACAGATTATGTTCAGTACAGAGAAGTTTGATTCAGTTTCTATAGCAAAATAATCACAAAGGCAGAGGAAACTGTTCTATTGATTACAATTAACAATCAACCAACTAGAATATAATATTCTCCCCTTTTGTTCCCAGAGGACTCAGTAGTCTGAGATACACTAGACACAAGGAACTTGACATATAAAAATGCATTTATGTCAGAGGGCTCAAGGAAGCATATTATCAGAACATACTGACATTACATAGAGAAGGTGAAGACTACCAACCAAGTCAGGCTGAGAAATGAAGCCAGTCCTTACCAGCCTGAGAAGGTGAAGTGAGCTAAGCCAGTCAGCCATTACCAGGCTGGGAAAAAGTTCTCTCAAAGCAGCTTTTCTAAAATCCACATGGCTATCCATACCCTTTAAAGCACAATTCCCTGATCATCACTGCCAGCACAAACAACTTCATCAAAAACCCAAATAAATGTATGAATGTGTGGGAAAGTGATTCTAGCCTAGGAATTTGAGGCCTGTTTATTTTTTTTAAATACTTTATTTTTTTTTCTTCAAGTTACATCTCAGTCACAAACCCTTCCCTATTCCCCCTTCCTATCCCGCCCTTCCACCCTCTTCCCCCCAGCAGCTTCCCCTGCAATCCAACAAATGGTTCCTTCTCTTATAACAGTAAATACTATACAAAACAACAGATATAAATATGCCACATTTATGAGAGTTAAATGGCCCAGTATACCTTCCCAATGTCCAATTTATACATATTTGGCCCCTGACTTTAACATTCTACTATCTAACCATCTCCATGAGTTTAAAGGTCTATATCTGACTCAACATTCATACTAACTTCCAACACAATTTTAAGAGTATCTTCTTAGATCTATAACACCCTCTTGATTCCTAAACAACTCAATATTTAACTATGAGACTCTAGCTGTCTATTCTTCAACCACCTCAGAGACCTGAGAGGGATAAATATATCAGCTTATATAGGAAGTGCAGGGCCTGCAGCTTCCAAAACTAAGAAATGACATACCAGTGACTGCCTGGACAGTTCCCATTTTCTCTCCATACATTCCTGCATCAGTCTTCAGCCTTTGGGTCCTGTTTCTCTGACAGACATTTGTTGTAGAGCAGGGATTATGAAGGACTTACCTACCCTGTCTTGGCAGAGCTAGGCTGTCGACTTCCCTGCTACCAAGTTTTATCCTTTTTGGACAGCAGTCTGTCTGCAGTTGGAGCAAGGAGTTTTTTCATGCCAAGAGATAGGCTTGTTGTGGCCTGTTTATAACCTCCTGTTGCTCTTTATTATTTCTTGCATTTGTGAGAGTAGATTCTTGATTTTTTTCAAAGACTTTTTTAATGGTATATTTTATATCATTGCAAAATTTTAAATTGAATGGAGAAATGAAAAAATATTAAAACTTAAGGTTCAGGCCTGTCATTAAATTCATAATAATTTTAGAAAATCACAAAGAAAAATATGACATTGAATCCAATGCCATTTGAATTAAATATCATAATACTAAGAGAATCAAATGTTTAGCACAAGAATAGATTAGAGCTAGCAAAAGGACCTTTGTATGTGTATTCATGTGTATGCACACATGTGTTTTCTGTCTCAGGTCTTGAAGGTTCGTAATTGGAGAAAGTATGCTGTGTGTCCTTGATCATCTGTGGCTGCTGCATGGAACTTATGTGGAAGGAAATTAACTTCAGTACCTCAGTCTGGAGAGAGACTCAGGCTGCTCTGATTCTGGTGCAAATGCTGTGAGAATAGGCAGCCTCTACATTAAAAACAATATTATTAGCATATGCTTCATCATAAAAATTCAATATATACATATAGAGTATTTTCACTCTCATCCACTGCATGATGCTTATCTTTGGAGACTTGTTATGCCCTTGAATATTATGCCACATTTAAAATATAATCTTTATTAATTCTTTGAAAATGTCATACAGTGCATTTTGGTGGTATTCTTACAATCAGTTCTTACAAACAACTGTCCTTATTCACCCACTGTGCCTTTCTTTCTTTCCTTTTTAAATGTTTATTTATTACTTCAAGTTATATCTCCATCACAGACCTGTCTCCTCACCCATTCCAGCCCCACCCTCTCCCCCTCTCCCCCTTCTCCCAGAACTCATAATTCTTTTTTGAATAATTAGACCACAATTATGAAAACTATGAGGTATAACATATATTCCCAATGTCCAGTCCATACATATTTGGCAACTGATATTAATATTCTATTAATATTTAAACTCCATGAGTTTAAAGTTCTATACCTAACTCATTTTCCATCCTAACTTGGATTACCAACTTAAAACCATCTTCTTAGACATAGAACATCCTTTTAATTCCTAAACAAGTTAAAATTTAACTGTGAGAATATATCTAGTCTCAACCACATCTTCTTAGACCTAGAACATTCTTTTAATCCCTAAACAAGTTAAAATTTAACTGTGAGAATATATCTAGTCTCAACCACATCTTCTTAGACCTAGAACAACCTTTTAATTCCTAAACAAGTTAAAATTTAACTGTGAGACTATATCTAGTCTCAACCACATGAGAGACCTGAGAAGGGTAAATATAGCTGAATAAACAGGAAGTGCAGAGCCAGTAGCTTCTAACACTAAGAAACAACAGACAACTGGCTGCTTGACAGTCCTCATTTCCTCTCCATACCTTAGGGCATCTATCTTCAGCTTCTTGGCCCAGTATCTCTGACAGACATTAGTGGTAAAGCAGGAATTATGAAGGACTTACCTACCTTGTCTTGACAGAGCTTTCTATTCCTACCCAAACTTGTGTTCTTTTTATTTGCTTCTCCCTACCCCCGCCAATTCCAGTGTGTGTAGTCCAATACTCTAGAAAATGGTGCATACCTTCCTTGGTGTGTGGTAAACATACTGAGGATCACATTGAAGAAAACTGACATTCTTTCTTCCAAAAGCTAACAACTGCCAATAATTCCTCAGTTAGCGGTAGCATTTTATCCTTCCCTTCTCTCCTGTGATGAGTTTTTTTCTGACTTGAGCTTTCATGTGACTTGTTCATGCTGTCTATGGTCTGAGTTCAAATGTATAATTATCTGGTTGAGTGAAGAAAACCTCTGACTTTTACAAATTTTCTATCTCCTTTTCTATTAGGGTGATGCTAAGCACACAAGTCTTTTATCCTCTGCACAATGGACCAGTTTATGGTCTCTGTACTAATAATGTATGGCAAGGAGAAGCTTTTGTAATGAGGAATGAGAGATATATTGATTATTAGGGAATATTATATTGACTTACCTATCATGAAAATAATAGCATTGATTAGATTATCCCGCAGGGCTGATGACCTATCTAACTAAATATGATTTCCCATTCATCAGTGTCCAATGTGAACTTTGTCTCATGGGGAAGAACCTTACATCCAAATAGTAAGTCGTGATTTGCTCTCATGCTTTTCTGCTACATTCTTACCTGTGGGCATATCTTGTCAAGCCTGTTATTGTAGTGTTGGGGTAGTGTTAAGCATTCTAAATGTTAATTAATTGGTCCTGCTTACTGTCTGTTACTTACATTGACTCTGATTGGTTAAATAAAATTCCGAGGCCTGAGATTGGGCGAAGACAGAGAGAGGTGGGACTTCCTGAGATTAGAGCAGGAAGCCTGTGCTTTACACAGAGAATTAAAGCATTCCAGCCAGGAGCAGGAAGAAGAAGGAATTCCAGCCAGGAGCAGCAGGAAGGAGGATGCATGCCATGGGTTAGAAAAAAGAACCTCATTCCAAATGGCCAGGAACATCGGCATAATGTGGAGAATGGCAGTCCAAGGGGATGTATGTATATATGGGGTCATATTTGGGCAATAGAATTATGAGCTAGTTGGGCTAGGATTGTACAACTCCGGCCAAGGCTTGTAAAATCCATGTGGTCTCTGTGTGCTCATTTATAATATCTGGATAAGAATTTACTGCCACCAAACCAATTAAATATAATATAAATACTGGTAAAATAGTTTATTTAGCCATATTATTTTTTTTTACATTGTAGCCTTTAAGGCTCATAACTGAGCAAGAATGGGGATTATTTCTCTCCTTCTGCAGTATACACAGCACCTTCCACTATCATGAGGACTGACCAAAGGGGCCAAAGTGTTCAGATTAGTACCTTCTAGATCTTACCACATTCTCTGAGTTAAGCATATGATGTATGCAGCCATAGGGTCTTACCATGAATTTCTAGAAGGGAGACAAGATTACAGACAATAATCTGTAAGGTAATAGGGTCAGAATATGGGACTCCACTACGTAAAGAGTGGTAAGCTATTATGGATATTGAGGCTTGTATGTCCTAGTATGCAGTGTTTACCTGTGGTAGTGTAATCCCAGGTCCCATTCCAGTTGTAAGGCAACTTCATCAAAACAGTTTATGTATGTACATATTTCAGTAAGCATTTAGAGTAGTAGATTTCCATATGGATTTTAAAAATGGACTTTAATTTAATCATAACAACCATTTATTTGATATGTGTTTTATATATATATATATATATATATACATACATATAAATATGTTACACTTTGCAAATGTTTAATAAACATCAATTTATTGCATTCTCAAAACTGCTTTATAAAGTTTACTATCATTATCCTTAATTTATAGGTGAGGAATTTTACATATAAAATGTTGAAGAGTTTGCTGAAGAGAACAGCTCTAATAAATGGTGGAGGAAAAGTTTGAATCCATATTTTCTGGCTGAGGAGTCTATGTACTTATCTTTGATAACAGTTATTATTATAGATATATATTACTTTACAGTTTGAAAACAAATAACTTCTTAAATCCACTCAAAAATAGCAGTAGAAGCTGTAATATTAGCAGCCACAAATGCATAGCTAATTGTAAGTAGAACCTGGCTACCAGTAAAGGAAGCCTTTTGTTCCCCATTCCCCAATTGCCCTTACAATTGGACATCTTTTCATATCCTTTGTAGTCATAAAGGACCAGAGTCTTCCTCATGCATGTGCCCTAATCCACCAAGTTCTCAGGATTTTAGAGCTCAGCTCAGTCCTTGCACAGACTTCCATATTTATTTTCTTCTTTCTTTCCCATCTGGTCTGTCCATACTAGAAACAAGTACTCCCCTTGACTTGCTGTCAATTACAAAACAATGGGATAAATATTTGCCTTGAGTGGTGAAAGTTATATCAGATATGTCTAGATATATGATGGATTATATCCCAATAAACCTATCCCAAATTGAAGATTTGTAAAAGGAGAATTCAAATAATAAGTATAAATATAGAATATCACAACATAACTTAGGCTATTTTACATGCATCTCAGACTCTCTCATGTTATCTTATATTTGGGCAAAATAACCGAACAAAGGTGTATTGAACACTGAATAGTGACTGTTTCATGATATGTGCTGAATAATGTACAGGAAGTGCAACAGAATAGATTATGGTTTTGCTTTCACATGCTAGTAAAACCAGTGATTTAAACAAGAATCCAGAATAAACACTATAGAATAAAGAATCCCACGGCTTCTTTGCTTATGAGTATGCTTGATATCTTCATTTCTTTAAATGTCTCAGGTCTCTGTGGCTGCCCTGCCTCTGGGGAAGCTTAAGCTTTGTGTTGTTTTAAAAATTCCCCAGGAGTATCACATAAGCAGCTCATTGAATTCCATATTCTCTGAAAAACTGTGGCAGCTATAATCCAACCTTGACTATGAATGCTCACAAAAGTTAATAATTAAATTTCACTTTAAAAAATAGTTCAAATTCATCACCAGATCTCCAAGAATAATGTTTGCAGGTTACAGAAGCAGAGAAGGACAGAAAGAATCACCAGAAATTATTCCTTTAACACCCAGATGTATGTTTTTGGTTATAAGTATGTAAATGTTCTTTTAGTCTCCATTGCATGTTGTTTTGTAGCTGCTTGCTAAGTATGATGGAAGCTGTTGGTTATACTGTGCTACAAAAACATTTCTATGTAAAATAAAATAAAAAAACTCGGTGTAAAGGGAACAGGAACATAGACTTTGTTACCTGTCAATGAGACACTTTGCCCTAGTGGTGCTGCCTTGTAGGCTTCCAGTGTATGAGGAGGCTCTTGGCCCTCATATAACTCCTGAACTGGGGTGGGGGACTGATATGTAGGGACACTCCACTCTAGAGGAGTGGGATGAAAGGGATAGGGGGTAGAGGGTGAGAGGGCAGTACTGAGAGGGGTGGAAAGAAGGCACTGCAATGAAGATGTAACCTGAAATAATAAATAAATATTAAAAAGGGAGGAAAAGAATACAAGCAATCATTAAAATGTTTGGAGATATAACCATAAAATGATGCAAATTGAGTCTTTGTCACTCGGCAAGAAAAATCCCTTGCTTCCACTGTAGACAGAATGCTACCCAAAAAGAACAAACTGTTGAAGCAAGGAAGTCAACAGCTTACCTCTGCCAAGACAGGGTAGGCAAGTCCTTCATAATTCCTGCTTTATCATTAATGTCTGTCAGAGATACTGGGCCAAGAAGCTGAAGATAGATCCTCTAATGTATTGAGAGAAATTGGGGACTATCCAGGCAACCAGCTGTCTGTCATTTCTTAGTGTTGGAAGCTGATGGCTCTGCACTTCCTGTATATTCAGATATATTTATCCATCTCAGGTCTCTGATGTGGTTGAAGACTAGATAGTTAGAGTCTCACAGTTAAATCTTAAGTTGTTTAGGAAGTAAAGCATGTTCTAGGTCTAAGAAGATGTTTTTAAGTTGGTAATGCAAATTAAGATGTAAACTGAGTTAGGTATACAACTTCAAACTCATTGAGATAAATAATAGAATATAAATATGAGTTGCCAAATATGTATGGACTAGACATTGGGAATGTATGTTATACCTTATAATTGTTATAATTATGGCCCAGTTATTCTTATGGTTTTGTATTGTATTTATTGTTATAAGAAAAAAAATCTTCTAATAGAATTCAGAGTTGGGTAACCTTCTAGATGCCTTTGTTTGTTCTTCTGACTCAAGTTTATTACAGGAACAAAGACTCAACGTGCATCATTTTATGGACTTTAATATTAATCATCCATTTCCGTATGCCCTGATGTATCCTGCCCTCCCATATCCTACCACAATGTAATTCATCCTTTTCTGTTATTTTCCCTTAACAATTTATACCCTTCTGAGTAGGCTATACTCAGATTTAATAGACTCTCTTATGCTGGTATCTCAACTCAGTAGATTCTTTTGCAGTTCCTCATGACAGGAGTCAGACATTTTCCTAGGATAATCCTTTTTGTATTATATGCAAATATGGAGAGTATTAAGTCTCCTGCTAACCTGGCCTGTTGATATGTGTACTAGCTTTTATGAGCCATCTGGTGCATTTATCAGCATCTGTCCTCAGTTGCTGAAGTGTGAATCTGTTTCCCATTAGGGATATGGACAGTGGTAATCTTGGCTAAGTCCTTCCTTGCTGTCAAAAGTGTTGACAGTCATAAGAAGCTGACATCCTTCACTGAGGTTCATTAAGATTCCATGTGCTTTTCAGAGAAAAGCTTGGTGTAGTTAAAGGCTTTGTTTATCTTCCCCATTCCACTCTTTCTCCTCCAAATATAAAGTGATTTCCCAGGACCAAATATTTTTATTTTTTCCTTTTTGAACTCTTTCATTGTCCCTTTTTAACAGGTTCTAGATCCTTCAATTCTTCTGGATTTTGTTTTATAGACTGGTAAAGTTCATAGGATATCACAACTAATGATAATGGCAGCAGTTAATGTCATCACTGAGATTCCTCAGTGTTTGAAACTTAAACTTCAGACTGCCTTTCTTAAAGATGATATTTTATACAAGGACACTTAATCTTTCCTTTGTAACAAAGATGTTCCACTTTGAAATGTGAACAAAATTAAGATTCTAAAGGTTAATGAAACAGAAAGGTGACAGGGAAGGGAAAGTCAGGAAGTTCTGAGGGAGAGTTGGGAGAGAGTAGTTCTGATATACCCTAAACTAGAGATTCCTTCTTTGTGGAAACCATATGTCAGGAAAAATCTAATGTAATTTTTCACAGACCTTGTGACTTTACCAAGATATCCTACCAACAGTACAATCAGCCTTGCTGCCGTCCTTCTGTGTGTACATTCCCTAAGTTCCCAGGGCTTTGTCCTCCAAGAAAATGTTTTAAAAAAATTAATTAAAAATTAGAAAAACATCAAAAATTTTAATGAGTTAGTAAGTTTTTAATGCAGCAATGATTTATTAATAAACCTTAGAAAAACAGGAAATGATATAGATGGATACATGGAACGTGAAAATGTAAGACTGATGCTCTTTCTCTCTTTTTCTCTTTTAGTGTGTTTGTCTGGATACATGCATTTACATGTGAGGGGTGTGCATGTGTGTGAGTGTGTGTGTGTTCGTGTGTGTGTGTGTGTGTGTGTGTGTGTGTGTGTGTGTGTGTGTGCGCACGCTGTATACAAAGGATTCTGTGTACTGTGTCTTTTGGAAGTTCTCAGTGAAATTTTAGTTGCTGTGTACCACAGGGAATCTCAAGAGCTCTTTATACAAGTTTGTTAGAGTGATTGTTCATCTTCATTTTAACCACCTAAGCAAGAACATGCTTAGTCTAGGTCAAATTTTAGTGCCTTTTCTGTCATGATAAATAGTCTTGTGGTCATGAATGGAAGTGAGTCCAAATATTTATCCAAAATATATCATTTGATATGGCATTCCTAAAGAGGGTCAAGGTAAAAAATAAGGCCATCAGCCAACATTCCCTCTTTACGTTGTATATTATTTTCTATGGCTCACAGAAAGGAAACAAACCCAGGCAGGAAATATCAACTGTTTCTGGGAACAGGGTTATCAAAGATGATACTGATATTACACCTATACTCCCCTTTAATTTCCTTCTTTCAGACAAAAGTCAAATAATACCTAAAATGCAGCAATGTAAATGGGCCAATACAATAGAAAATACCAATGAGTTGAAGTAGAATAAGCAGTTCACAAGTTCCAACAGAGGAAAAAAAAAACATATTGTCTTTAATCAAGAAAGAGAACTTAGCCTGTGAAATATTACTGAAACTGAAGACAGAAGGGCCAGCTGAGTCACAGCACTCAACATTGCATTACCAGGAAGAGGATATTTTCTATTTTGTAGAGTCGCAGTCAAGCCAGTCACACATGGATTTGCAATTAGTTGGGAAATTCTTGGACCTGCCTACTATCAGTCAGTTGTGCTTACACTGGGTTGTCCAGTCAATCCTAGAAAGAGATCCTTGGCTATATGAATGCAAACATCTGACATTCAAGTCCTAGACTCCTAGACTACATTGGAGAACCTGGTGAATGCCATTTCTTGATTTGGTCTGTCTTTATGATCTTCCTATGTGCTGTAGTCATTTTGAGAGAGTAAGTATCATGAGCCCAGTTTTGATCATTGAACGAATTGTACATAGCTAGCTGTCAGAAATTTAGCAATGGATGAAGTAGTCCACTGTGTTAAGTGGCTTTTCCGCTTATATGGTAGACATTTGAACAAAATATATTTTTGTTTCATATGCAGATTTTGGTGTTCTTTGAAAAGCAATGTACCTTAGCAGATATTAGAACCTGAGATTTTCCTCAGCTGTTTTTAACTGACCAACCCCGGACAACCTGTTGTGTTGATACAGGTAATGAGGGGGATAGGAATTGGTTTATATTTTCTCAGGGCACAAGAACTGGAGACTGAACACCTTGAATGGGGTTTCTTTGTGTAAACAGCAATACTTGTTTCAATGGAACAAAACACTTTCTCCTGGAAAAGGGCATGAAACATAGGAGGATATTCCAAGGCTCTTGCAACAGATTGTTGACAGGAAATGGAAAAGCCAGGAAGTCATAAAACAGGAGTTGGAGAATCACGCACATACACGGAGAGAGAAATGGGCCTGATATTCCAAGTCTCCATCAATCTTCTCTGTGTTGATCACCCCTGAACCATCTCCTGTAATATCTTTCAGATCCTGAGACTTCAGCACAATGTCTTACCAGAAGCAGTAGTGCAAGCAACCCTGCCAGCCTCCTCAGGTGCGCCCACTCTTGAAGTGCCCAGAGACTTGATCTCTTCCAAAGTGCTCTGAGCCATGCTCCCCTCAGCCATGCCAGCAGAAATGTCCTCCTATGCAACCTCCTCCACCCCTGTCCACAGAAGTGCCCACTCAAGAGCAAGTGAGGGCTTCAGCACTCATTTCAGCAGTCAACAGGATGGCGGGGGAGGGGGGGAGAGAAGTGAAGAAAATCTGTTTCCTGTACTTCCATAGCAACACCTCCATCTTCCCTTTAAGGTCTGTAGTAGGTTTAGTATTAGCATATAATAGCATAGGGAACTTAGAATAAGGCTGGACTTTAAGATAAAAGACTTACTTTCGAAGTGACATGTCCTTGGGAACTTCCCAAGGATCAGGACCTCTTTGAACTTAGGGCTAGGGGCAGGACATGCCCCTGAGGTGCCCGCCCTCCAGAGGTCTCCTGTCATTCTACAGCCCTCTGGGAAAAGCACCTGAATGACATGGCCTGAGGCACCTGCCCACATCTGTGGACGGCCTGTGAATTCATGCCCCTCTGCAAAAAGCTTTTCTGAAAAAGACTGAGCCCAGGGGCATAACTTGAACATGAAAGACTCTGCTGAAGATATATAAGTCAAGATGCACGTGGATGGGGCGGGGCTCCTCTTGTTGTTTCACCTCCTCTTAGTCTGGCAGAGAACTCACTTCAATATCATCAGAAAGTTTCACCCTCTGATGTTGACCAGCTCCAGGTCTGGATAGGAACAGATTCTCCCTGAGATTTGGGAGTTCTTGGATGTGGAGCTCTGAGACTTAGGGCCTCTGCAGGCCATAAGCATCTGAATAGGTGAGCTGCCTGGGAAACTTTCATATGTTAAGTGGTCTTAAATCTATGGAGGTGATTCCTGTTTGATAAACTATCTTAGAATCTGATGAGCGAAATTCAGAGACTTTAAGAGACTTTAAAACTGAAAAATTGTATGAAGACCAGTCATCCATCAGGACCCACACTCAGAGAAAAATATCCTTTTGAGAAACCTTAGGTTAATGTTAAATGTTTGTATATAGATACTAAGAAGTTTTAGGTGTTAGGTTTCAGAGTTAGGGTTTGGGTTTAGGATTTAGGAATTTGATAGATGATTGTTAGGTAATTCTTAAGTATTAATAAATATATGTGTGATAAATAAAAATTTATTTTACAAAGGTCCATCATAGATGCAGAATATTCTTCTCCATCCTTCACTTCTCATATGCCAGTGATGATTCTCTGGTAGGGATAGAATTTCCCTGA
>CAJQZJ010000522.1:1713743-1732998 GCA_907164525.1 Lophiomys imhausi | reverse complement strand
CTGTTGGGGGGAAAAAGAAATACCTTAAACTAAAAAAAAAAAAAAAAGAAGGGAAGAGGATGGGGGTGTTGAGGGGAGGAGGGTGGAAGGGTGGGACTGGAGGGGGGAGTATGGAGGGGATTGTGATTGAGATGTAACTTGAAGAAATAAAAAATAAATTATTAAAAAAAACTCAAAAAAAGTAGTTTCACGAGCAAAATAGGAACATGCATTTCTTTCTGTAGAAAATCACTCTTAAGATGAACTCTGAGGAACTGATGAGCTCCCAAGGCATTCAGATCTAGTTCAGAGGGTCAAAGAGTATGGGGAAGGTATTGTGGTACTTTTTGTTTGTTTGTTTTTCAAGCCAGATTTCTCTGTGTAGACCTGGTTGTCCTAGAATTCACACTCTGTAGACCAGGCTGGCCTTGACCTTGAACACACAGAGATTCACCTGCCTCTGTATCCTGAGTGCTGAGATTAAAGGTGTGCACCATTACCACTGGTCACACATATTTTTAGGATACAAATAGATAGTGTGATTCAGTGAGACAACAATTGGGTACATGGTTTCTAGACAACAGAGACACAAAAACAGACAAGGGTGTTCAACAGCTTTAGGTTGGTTTGTTGGTAGCCTGGATTTAGACTGTCTTACTTCTGTTTGGTCATCAGCTTCACTGGACCTCAATTGTATTTTGCAAAGGATGTTTCAGAAAGCTTGGTATGTATCTTATGAGGGACTTGAATATACCCTGGCTCAGTGACAATGGTATAATATTCTCCAGGGTCTATGTTACTGCCTAGTTCAAAGATGTTGATAGATCTTTGGAGTATGGTACAGCTGGATCAGTAAACATCATGTAGCCTGAATCTGGAGCCTTGGTATAAATAGGACTCTAAGATATCTATGTAGCCAGGTTCCTGGACATCTGTAGAGCATTGTCCAGGAATCATGGTACAAACAGCTCATGAATATTGGTATAACATGGCCCAAGAACCATTGTATAACCTGGGTCAGGGATGTTGGTAGAGCATGACCCTAGAACTATGCTAAAACCTGAGTCAGTGATATTGGTATAGCTTTACTGTAGAACTATGTTATAATCTGGGACAGGGATGCTGGTAGAGCATGGACCCTGGTATTTCACCCTGAAAACTAGTTCTAAAAATGTGGGGTTTTCATTTTGACAACTCTTGTTTTTACATTGAAAATCTCTAGCTTAATATTTTTTTGGACTTCCTCTGTAACACTGATTGATGTCCCCTGGTTATCTTCTGTGTCGATCCCTTGAGGTAAGGTTGCTATGGAACAATGGACTTCTTGTGAGAGGGCAATAGATTAAAATAGGAGGAAGTTCTTTGCTTTCTGAGACCAGAAAGTCATGCTTCTTGGCCAGGCCCCAAATATTTAGCTGAGATTAATCCTACAGGGCCTTTTGAAAATTGAACTGAAATTGGGGGAAAGGTCAATTGTCAGCACTTCTGGTTACTCCAGAGGATGCAGTATGTGTAAGTCATCTTAGCTCCTCTTGCTCAGAGGATCTGGGTCTGGGGAACCAGAGAAAAGGTAAATGTTTCCCCTCAGCCAGTGGTTGGCAATTTTATCTGAATAGATTTGTAGGTCTGTGAAAGTGGAGAGGGCAACAGGTCAGGAGAAAATGAAGGGAGGAGGTAAGAAGGGAGTGGGAGAAAGAGAGAAGAAGGAAAAGGAGGGAGAGGATGAAGAGAAAGGGAAGATTTCACATCAATGAGAGCCATAAGGTTACATTTGGAAACGAGTCATTCTGTGATATACCTGTGATATGAGCTGGGGAGAGGGTGAGTGATCATCAAGAGCATGTGCTTCAACTGCTCTCCTCTGCATTTACTTCTCTCTCTGCCAGTTGTTTCTTTCTGGGGTGATGCCAAGGCCTTACCACACTTAAGTTCCAATTTCTGTATCACATTAGCTCTGCTTTAGAGTCAAATCCAGGTTCTCGCCTCATCAAACACCACTAAGGAACCTGGTCATAGGAGCTCTGGCCACACTTGCTGCTCCACTAGGGATCCTGCTCTCTGCTGCCTGTCTTCCATCACCTCATCTGTGAATGGTATTCAGTCCTTCAGTGGTTCTGGTGAGCTCATACTCAGCTTGGAAAATATGTCTTGCTCAAGATCCCTTTAGATTATGGATCTTCACTCTAGAAAAAAAATGCCTTGTTCATTTCTTTCCCTAAGATATGAAATCCTTATGAGAAATGAGAGCCCTATGGTTCTCATTGGTTTGAAATCCTCCCTCTCTCATCCTCTTCACCTTATTCCATTCTCTGACTAGTGCTTTGCTTCTCTAGTCAAAGCCTTTCTGTCATCAACAGTTGGAATTAATTTTATTCTAACCCTATTGATCTTTTTGTGTGGTTGGCACAGTGAGTGGCTGAAGCAGTTTTTTCTCTTCTGAGAAGCTCTGTTTCTTTGTTGGATGTGTTGTGTATGTCCAGAAATCTGTCCTCAGTTTCAGAGATGATAACTCTGACAGATTTTGAGTGTATGTCCCACATCCTTAGCTATCTTAGATTTTCCTATTAGTTTTCTTCTCTTCTAAGGGATGAGGAGATGCCTTTCTTCCAACTTCATTGTCCTGGGACAATTTTTAAAATTATTTTTTCATTAATTTATTAATTTGCTTGTTTTATATCCAATCACAACCCCTCTCCCTCCTCTCTTCCCAGTCCTACCCTCTCACCTTCTTCCTCCATTAGCCCCCTTGCCCCGCCCAGTACCAACCCACTCTGGCACAACAAATTGCATCAGGACTAAGTGCCTTCTCTTCCACTGAAGCAAGACAAGGCAGTTATGCTAGGAAAATGGGGTCCAGAGGGAGGCAACAGAGACAAGTCAGGAATAGTCCCTTCACCAATTGTTAAGGGATCCAGTTGATGACCAAGTAGCCCATCAGCTTTGTATGAGTAGTGGGCCTAGGACCAGTCCATGCAAGTTCTTCCTTTGGCCATTCAGTCTCTATGGGCCCCATTCTGTCAAATTAACTGGCTATATAGGTTTTCTTGTGGTGTCCTTAACTCCTCCAGCTCCCGCAAATCTCCCCTAACTCTTCTACTAGACCCCTTCTGTTTTGCCTAATGTTTGGCTATGGGTCTCTGCATCTCTTTTCATTATCTGCTGGATAAATTCTCTCAGATGGCAGTGATGTTAGGCTCCTGTCCAGTTTCTTCTCTCCACCCACTTCCAATGTGTATTTTAGTTTTGGGTGGTATCAGCTTCCTTTGCAGCACTCTCCAAGCTTTTGGGTCATTTCCTCATACCTATTATTACTGTATGAACCATCTCTACACATCCTGACTGGTGTTCTCTGATGTCATGTTATGAATTATCTGTGTGAATCTATAATGCATTTATGATATGAAAGATTAAAGTTCAGTATCTTCAATGGTCCCTTGGTCAGACTTAACATACATACACAATGCTTCTTTCTTCATCTCGGGGGTAATATATCTGTAAATTAATTTTTCTCTTCTCTCAGAAAATCCTGACACTCAAGTTATAGCTGTCCATGGAGGCTGAGTGCTTAGTGGCATTTTAAAATACTCATTTTGGGGTGCTTGGTTAAATTCTCTTTGTCTCATATTCTTTCTTTCTGTGATATTGTTCCCAGAGAGACTAGCTGTTCATAAGACTTTGTCCTAAGCAATAATTTTGAAAATCTAAGTTATAGCATTTTATGAAACTCACACTCCTGAGATACTGAAAAAAAAGTTGTTGCCTAATAATGGGCATCAATGCCCAGGTATGAAGGAGTCAGCAGCAGCAACTGGGTGACCAGAGATTCCAGTGATAGCAGAAGGCAATGGCATTGGCATTCGAAAGAATTGAAGGTATACTCTGTGTGAGAGGCAGGAAATGCAGAAGAAAGCTATGGTCATCAGTTTGTGTGGACCCATTGTAACTGATAGTGCAACCCAGAGAAGCTGAGTACAGCAGCAGTCATGCTTCCCCACGGTGAGAAGGGTAGAAGCAGAAGCCATTTGCAAAAGCCCATAGTGTAAAATGACACATCAGAGCAAAAGAGTAGAAGCTGGGAGTGGGTTACAGCTATGATGTAGGACCTAGAAACATGGGAATCCGGTATTCTGGAGACAGAATACCCAGAGGTGTGGAGCAACAGCAGGGATGGCAGTATGAGGCAGTGAATCCAAAAGTCATCAATGCAGTGACGCTGAGGCTTGAAGTGTAGACTAAGGGCAGACATGAAGTTCCACAGGCAGGCTCAGGAGCTGAAGAAGTAGACCTCCACAGATTTAATAGTGCAGCAACTTAGGGCTCTCAGTAAATTGCATTTTCTGAAAGCTCAGAAAAAGTGACATGGACTTCATGATGAATCTGGAGCAGTACTAGGCTTCTCAAGTTATAATCTAGCAAGTGACAGACTAGAATGTTTTTATATTTTAAATCAGCAACGTGTCTCAATTTCTTTTATTTTCTTTCTATTTTTCTTTACTGAAGAATATAGGCTACATTTAACCATTTTTCCATCCCTATTTGGGCCCAAAACAGGTTTACTACGTCCCAAATCAGCAGGAAGTCATTTATGAGAGCGACATCCCAGGCCCAGAAGGTGGGGAGGGTGTTTCTCCCCCCTCCTTTGGTTATTCGATGGATAACAGAAAATTTTGTCATTTAGGGGAAGAGACTACAAGCTGTTAAATGGTCTTGTTAAATGGGGTTTGGAGGTTAGACCTAGGGACTTCTCTCTTTTTCTTTTCTGTATCCTTCTTTCTCTCCTATGTAGGAGTGAATAGACTTGAGAAAAAAAATGGGACATAGACATAGTATAGGAAAGATCAAGAAAAAAGGACAGATTATTGAATAAGCCCTTATACCTTTGTATATTGATACAAAATTAATACTATATTAGGCTAAATTGGTATTGATCATTGTATATTAATGCAAAATTAAGATTGTATTGGACTACATCAGTACTAATTTTAGTATATTGATACAAAATTAAGAGTATATTTGGCCACATTGGTATTGATCTTTGTATATTGTTACAAAATTAAGGGTAACACTTCTTAAAGGTATTGTACCTAGTAATGCTTAAAAAGGAAATGTGAAGTTTTGGTCTTTTGCTACCAACCATCATAAACTGTTTAGGATAATTAAGAAATGCAAACTAACAGTCATGCAAACATGTCATTTTGTTAGTTACTATGACAGTCTATCACAGTTATTTTCTAAGCTACTCAGAAATCATGTTGTTAAGAGACAGCAATATTTGCTTATCTAAACATAAGAGATAGGGCATCTTCAAAAACCCCAAGAGATCTGCAGAGTATGGCATTCAAAGATGTTTTCTTAAATTAAGATTTTTTTGGTATTGAGACATGCCAGCTCCTGACAGCACCCCCTATTCCACTCCAAGTAGAAGATGAGCATCGAAGAATCTCCAGTGTGACATGGTTGAATTAGTGGCAAGCCTATCTCTTGGCAAAATCAAAAAACAAAACAAAACAAAACAAAAACCCCTTGCTTCAACTGTAGACAGACTTCTGTCCAAAAAGGACAAAACTTGGAAGCAAGTAAGAAGACAGCCTAGCTCTGCCAAGACAGGGTAGGTAAGTCCTTCATAATTCCTGCTCTACAATCAATGTCTGTCAGAGAAACGGGGCCAAACAATGGAAGATTGATGCTCTAATGTATGGAGAGAAAATGTGAACTGTCGAGGCAGCCACGGGTATGTCATTTCTTAGTTTTGGAAGCTGCCGGCCTTGTACTTCCTATATAATCAGATATATTTATCCCTCTCAGGTCTTTGAGGTGGTTGAAGAATAGATAGCTAGAGTCTCATAGTTAAATTTTGAGTTGTTTAGGAATCAAGAGGGCGTTCTGGATCTAAGATGTTTTTAAAATTGTGATGCAAGTTAGTATGAAAGCTGAGTTAGATAGAGAACTTTAAACTCATGGAGATAGTTAGATAGTAGAATGAAAGTCAGGGGCCAAATACATATGGACTGGACACTGAGAATGTATGCTAAGCCATATAACTCTCAGAATTGTGGCCTATTTCTTTCAGTTGTTTTGTACTGTATTTATTGTTATAAGAGAAAGAACCGGCAGTTGCCCTTTCGTCTTAGCAGTCCTGTCTCTGTGCCAGCGCCCCCCCCCCAATGGCCTCGCAAAACCACCACCCAGCTGCTGCCAGCATCGCAGCCATTTGCAAGGGAGGCGAGCCCAGCGGGGGGGCGCCGCCCGGGGTCCTGTGGGCAAGAGGCTACAGCAGGAGCTGATGTCCCTCATGATGTCTGGTGACAAAGGAATTTCAGCCTTCCCTGAATCAGACAACCTGTTCAAATGGATAGGGACCATCCATGGAGCAGCTGGCACGGTATATGAAGACCTGAGGTATAAACTCTCCCTGGAGTTTCCCATTGGCTACCCTTACAATGCACCCACAGTGAAGTTCCTCACACCCTGCTATCACCCCAACGTGGACACCCACGGCAACATCTGCCTGGACATCCTCAAGGAAAAGTGGTCTGCACTATATGATGTCAGAACCATCTTGCTCTCTATCCAGAGCCTGCTAGGAGAACCCAACATCAACAGCCCTCTGAACACACATGCTGCGGATCTCTGGAAAAACCCCACAGCATTTAAGAAGTACCTGCAAGAAACCTATTCAAAGCAGGTCTCCAGTCAAGAGCCCTGACGCAAGCTGTCCAGCTTCTCATTTGTGTCGTTTTTGTTCTTAGATGGTCTGTCCTTTCCTTGATTTCTAAGCTGTGGTGTTACTTTTGTTTTATTTGTTTTTTAAATTAAGTCTGCTTGAACCCTTACAATGTATAGTAAATAAACACATGTTGATTGTTTTCGTAAAAAAAAAAAAAAAAAGAAAGAAAGAAAAAGAAAAGAAAGAACCATTTGTTGGACTGAAAAAAAAAGAATTATGCATTCTGGGGGAAGGGTGAGAGGGTAGGAGGGTGGGGCTGGGAGGGGTGGAGGGAGAGGGCTGTGATGGAGATGTAACTTGAAGTAATAAATAAACATAAAAAAGAAAAGGAAGAATAATGAAAAAAAGAATGTAGGCTACACAAATTTGTGATACACATATATTTTTAAATTCTTATATATTACATCTGAACTGTAGTCCCCCCCCCCCCCATGCTCCTTCCATTCTCTCCCTTCAGCCTCCTCTCTCCCCCAGATACACTCCTCCTTTGTCTTCCCTTAGAAAAGAGCTAGGCCTCTCAGGGACATCAAACAGCATAACATGCTACACACCTACATACATAAGAACAGCCACATGCCACCACATCAAGACTGAATGAGACAACCCAGTAGGAGGGAAAAGTTCCCACAAGTAGGCAAAAGACTCAGAGACAGCCCCTGCTCCCACTGTTATGATTCCCACAAGAACTCCAAGCTACTCAGCCATAACATATATGGAGAGGATCTAGGTTAGACTCCTACAGCACTCCTGATCTCTGCAAGTCCTCATGAGTCCTGGTTAGTTGCTTCTTTGGGCTGTGTCTGTCTCTGACCTTTCTGGTCCCTTCAATCTTTCCTCCCCTTTTCCCTAGGATTCTCTGAGCTCAACCTAATGTTGGATTATGGGTCTCTGCATCTGTTCCCATCAGTTGCTGGGTGAAATCACTCTGGTCTCTTTGATGATGACTCTGCTAGGCTCCAGTCCCACAACACTCTGCAGGCAGAAGGCATAATTTGAAGGTATATTGTTAACTCATCCTTTCCTGTCAACTTGCAAATAAGTCTGCTTCATGTCACCTTTTGTGCCTTCTGTGTGTGTTTCCTTTGTCTATTTTTTCTATCTCAATTCAATATGAGTCATTATTCTTACCCTGAGTTTTTTTCATTTTCCACATATACTCACAGTAATTGATAGCATACAGACTACTAGAAGATGCTTTACTTCCAAAAATAATTGGTGCTTAAGGAACCATTAATTTTTCAGTTGATTGTGACAATATTTTGATTGTAGTGTTACCTTTCTTCATCATTTTTTGAGATTATAATGTAATTACATAACTTCTTCCTTCTCTTCTCCTTCCAAATTCTCCCATATGCCTCTCTTGGCTCTCTTTCAAATTCAAATTCATGGTCTCTTTTTTTTCATTGATAGTTGTTACATGCGTATATGCTTCTAAATAAAAACTAGTCAGTCTGTATAATACTTGCATGTGTATTTTCAGAGCTGACCATTGATACTGGATGACCAATTCATGTGCTCTTCCCTTGGTAAGACTATATATCCCACTTTCAGCATTCCTTAATTAAGGAATTTATTTATGTATTTCAACCCTGGATGAAATCACTCTGGTCTCTTTGATGATTATTCTGCTAGGTTCCAGTCCCACAAAACTCTGCAGGCAGAAGGCATCATTTGAAGGTATATTGTTAACTCATCCTTTCCTGTCAACTTTCAAATAAGTCTGCTTCATGCTTCAATATAGGGTTGAAGCCTTATGGTATTTCTCCCATCCACTTTGGCTTTTTGCTGTTGTTTTTGTCCTTGTTCTGCTCATGTTTATGCTGTCTTGTTAGTGAGACTTCATGGATGTAGCTTCTGGTGTTCCTAGGAAGCACAACCTCACAGAAAAATCCCTGTGCCTGCTTCTGGCTCTCAGAATCTTTCTGTTCCCTCTTCCACAATGTTACCTGAACCTTACGTGCAGGATATGTTTTCTAGATCCTTTAGGACTGGGCTCCACAAATCTATAATTTGATTGGTCATGATTTTTCTGTAATAATCCCCATTTGTTGGTTGCAAAGGCAAGTTTCCTTGATGAAGAGTGAAGATTGCAGGGTATAAGGGAAGATATATACCTTTTGATAGTCCTTTTTGCATATAATATTTTTAAAATATAGTAGTATTAAATATTGTTCAGGATGTCCCATCAGACACTTACTCTACTCAAGTAAAACAACATCATACTACAACAATTAAGTTACTCTTGATCTCTGTGAGCAGTTCTGCTGAAAGAATAAGGCTAACTCTTAAAAACATATAAAATAAAATAAAATAACTTCAGATGCACAATTCCCAGTGCAAAATCACAAGTGAAAAGAATATTATGTTATTATAACTTCTCAAAAAACTGTTAACTCATAGTAATGGCCTCCTGTGTGGGTAAAGTAAATGAAATCCCAGACAAAGAACTCAAAAGAGCAACTGTAAGATATTTATGGAATAAAAAAGAAAATTAACTCCTGCACAAATCATGAGGAAATGCAAATAGGAAATCAGTGCAACATATAAAAGGGGAATTTGGGAGCTGGAGACATGGTTTCATGATTAAGAACATCTTCTGTTCTACAGAACACAAGTTTGGTTCCCAGAACTCATTTCAAGTGATTCATAACCACCTGTAACTCCAGCTTCAGGGAATCCAACACTCTTTTCTGATTTCTGAGGGTACTCTCATGCATGTACACACACACACACACACACACACACACACATACATGCACACACACGTACATACATACAATTATATGTAAATAATAAAATAAACCTAAATAAATTTTAAAATGATGAATTTAATAAAGATATGTAAATACAAAAGAATGTGGATGGGGATGAAGACATGATTCAGTTGGTAAAGTTGTTGCTATGAAAACCTTAGGGCCTGAGTTCAGATCCCCACCCTCAATATACAAGCTGGGGATGGTGCTGCACATGTATAAGCACTGGGTAAAAGAATGGGAGGATGACCAGAGCTCATTGGTCAGCTTGTCTATCCAATCAGTGAGCTCTGAATTCAGTAAGAGACTGTCTTTTAAAAACAATAAAGGAAAGAATGATAGAGTTAGATGCCTAACATTAACCTTTGGCCTCCATACACATGTGAACATATGTACATGAAAACATATATGCACATAACCATACCACATGTACATATATAGATACAAACAAAGAAATAAATAAGTTAACAATAAATATTTATGAAAAATGAAACTGAAATACTGGAAATGAAAAAAATGCAAAAAGTAAAATAAAAACCTGTGTAGAAAGCTTTGTAGATAGAATAGATCAAGAAAAAGACATAATATCTAATATTAAAGGTAGGCTGGAAAAATTAGAACTTTTAAGTAAAATCTAACACAAATTAATAAGAAGAGATGAAGGGACTTTCAGGATGTTTGGGAAACTATGAAATGACTAAATCAAAGAATTGTGAAGGTAAAAGGAGAATAATTTGATTCTGAAAGCATAAGACATATTTCCAGCAAAAAAATCCTCAAAATCTGATAAAAAGATAGCAGTTCATATACAGGAGACATATAGAACATAAAAAAGACAAGATCAAATGTAACTTCCCTCATAATGTCATAATTTAACTACTAAATATACAGAACAAAGGAAGTAGATTAAAAGTGACAAAAAGAATGACTAAGTCATAAATAATAAAAGAAGGCCCATCAAGATACTAGTAGTTTTCTCATCAGAAACTTGAAAAGTCACGGGGATGTGGAATGATGCATTTCAAGTTCTGAAAGACAAGAACTGCCAACCCAGACCATACACAGTGAACTTATCTGCCATTGTTGAAAGAAGTAGAAATATTTCCTTGATGAAAAACACACAAAAGGAATTCCTAACCAGTAAGTCAACTCTACAGAAGATAACTGAAGCAATCTTTCAGACTGAAGAGGAAGAAAAGCACACATGCAGTCATAGAATAAAATAAACCACAATTATACAATTGTGTTTTATTATTAAAAAAGAGTCAAGCAACAGAGGGATGAGAAATCCCCAAATACTATAACATCAACAAAATGACAGGAATTGGTGCATACTTTTCAGTAATAACTGATTATTAATGGTCTAAATTCTCCAATCAAACAATAAAAATAAGTAGAATTGAATAAAAAGCAAGATCCATCTATAGGTTGCCTTCAAGAAATGCACCTTATCATAAAGGACAGACACTACCTTGGAGTGAAAGAATGCAAAAGGTATTTTGGGGCTGGAGAGATTACTCAGTAGTTAAAAGCACATTCTGCTTTTGCAGAGAAATGGGTGAGGCAAGACTGATCTACCAAAACTAAATGTATGTGAAAATGCCATGAGGAAACGGACAATTTTGTAAGCTAACTTTAAAAAGAAAACTAGTACCTTCTCCCTCAGGACTATATAGGTAGGATTTTGCCCTTTCCCTGCCCCCACCTCCCTGCACCAACCAGCGCTTTGGCACAGAGCCAGGTCACTTGAGTTGAGAGCTGCACCCCTAGATCTACTGTACCTTCCCTGCCCTACTGGAGGTGACAAAGACTCACTCCCCAGGAGCTTCCAGCTCCATCCTTTGGACCCTGCACAACCTGTGGTCTCCCTGAACCCCAGCACCTAGGGTAGATTGCCCCTTCCCCCCAACCACCACCAAGGCCCTGCCATACCCAATACCCTGAGACTCTCCAAGCTGCTCTGAACTGGGGCCAGTCTTTTCAAATGACATCTTCCAAGCCTACACCTCCCCGGATTAGCTGACTTTCACCCTCAGGACTACATAGGACCCCATAGAACTACATCGGACTATATAGGACTAAACAGGATTGTATAAACTGTGTAGACAGGACTACACAGCCTGGGCAGAGCTACAGGTCAACAAGATTATTAACCAATGCTCCTTTCTTGGCACCAAGTTAAGAAGGCTCCGGGAAGAAACAACTAAGGAACACCAGATGACAAAAGACCAGCTAAAGAACAGACTGCCAAAAGTCAGGGAAATATGACTCCAACAAAATTTCCCCTAAAATTAGGGACAAGGCAAGGATGCCTACTTTCCCCATACCTCTTCAACATAGTACTTGAAGTTCTGGTCAGAGCAATAAGACAACAAAAGGAGACCAAGGGGATACAAATTAGAAAGGAGGAAGTCAAATTATTCCTATTTGCAAGTGATATGATAGTGTTCAAAAGTGACCCCAAAAATTCCACCAGAGCACCCCGGAGCTGATAGACTCTTTCAGCAAGGTGGCTGGATACAAAATTAACTCAAAATAATTGGTAGCCCTTCTTAGCACAAAAGATAAATGGGCTGAGAAACAAATTAGGGAAACAACACCTTTCACAATAGCCACAAATCATATAAAATACCTTTGGGTAACTCTAAAAATGCAGGTGAAAGACCTGTATGATAAGAACTTCAAGTCCTTGAAGAATGAAATTGAAGAGGATATTAGAAGATGGAAAGATTTCCCATGCTCATGGATAGGTAGTATCAACATAATAAAAATGGCCATCCTGCCGGGCGGTGGTGGCGCACGCCTTTAATCCCAGCACTTGGGAGGCAGAGGCAGGCGGATCTTTGCGAGTTCGAGGCCAGCCTGGTCTACAAAGCGAGTCCAGGACAGCCAGAGCTGTTAAACAGAGAAACCCTGTCTCGAAAAACCAAAACAAAAAAAAAAAAATGGCCATCCTACCAAATGAAATATACAAATTCAATGAAATTCCCATCAAAATACCAACAATTCTTTACAGACCTTGAAAAAATAACTCTCAACTTCATATGGAAAAACAAATAACCCAGTATAGCTAAATCAATCCTGTACAATAAATCTGGAGGTACCACCATCTCTGATTTCAAGCTATACTACAGAACAATAGTAATAAAAACAGCATGGTACTGGTATAGAAACAGACAAGTGGATCAATGGAATTGAATTGAAGACCCAGAAAAGAACCCGCAAACCTATGGTCACTTAATTTTTGACAAAGAAGCCAAAACCGTATAATGGAAAAAGGACAGCATCTTCAACAAATGATGCTGGTCTAACTAAATGTAAAAATGTAAAAGAATGCAATTAGACCCATATTTATCACCTTGCACAAATCTTAACTCTAAGTAGATCAAAGACCTTAACATAAAACTGGGCACATTAAATCTAATAGAAGAGAAAGTGGGTAGAAGCTTTGAACTCATTGGCATAGGTGACAACTTCCTGAACAGAACACTAATAGCTCAGGCCCTAAGTCCAACAATCAATAAATGGGATCTCATGAAACTGAAAAGCTTCTGTAAGGCAAAGGACACTAATTTATAAAGAACTCAAGAAATTAAACACCAACAAACCAAGTGACCCAATCAAAATATAGACAACAGAGCTAAACCAAGAATTCACAAAAGAGGAATCTAAAATGGCCAAGAGACACTTGAAGAAATGCTCAAAATCCTTAATCATCAGAGAAATGCAACTCAAGGCGACTCTGAGATTCCATCTCAGTCCTGTCAGAATGGCTAAGATCAAAAACTCAAAAGACAGCATATGCTGGCAAGATTGTGGAGAAAGGGGAACACCCACAGTGCTGGTGGGAGTGCAATCTTGTACAACTATGGAAATCAGTCTAGTGGTATCTTAGAAAACTTGTTATAGCTCTACCTCAAGACCCAGTCATACCACTCCTGGGTATATATCCAAAAGATTCCTCACCAAGACACAAGGACATCTCCTCAACTATGTTCATAGCAGCTTTATTTGTAATAGCTAGAAACTGGAAACAACCCAGATCTCCTTCAACAGAAGAATGATTAAAAAAAAAAAAAAACTATGGTACATTTACACAATGGAATACTACTCAGTTGTCAGAAAAAAGGAAATCATGCAATTTTCAACCAAATGGATGGAACTAGAAAAGCTCATTATGAGTGAGCTAACTCAGACTCAGAAAGATACACATGGCATCTATTCACTTATAACTGAATTTTAGACATATAGTACAGGATAGCCATCCTACAATCAATAGACTTAAAAGAACAGGAACATGGAGTTTGTTACCTGTTAGTGGGAACTCTACCCTAGTAGAACTGCCACGTATGCCTCCTGTGCAAGAGGAAGCTCTTAGAGCCATGTGACTAACAATCTGAGGGGGGCTGGTACACGGAGGCACCCCACAATGAAGAGGTGGGATGGGTGGGAGAGGGGGTAGAGGGTGCGAGGATGGGGCTGGGAGAGGGTGGAGGGAGGGGGCAGTAATGGGGACATAACTTGAAGTCATAAGTAAATGTTAAAAAATAGAAAAGAAAACTGAGGAAGTCTGTGCCTAAGTCCTAAGGTCATAGGACTCATCTGGTGTGTCAGTTCAAGAAGCTTGAGACTTCAAAGACTGTATTTGGAGACTCTGTACCAAACAGCAACCACCAGCCCCTAGCTGTGAGTCATGTGTGCAAATAGATCTTAGTGAAGATGATCATATTAGGTGAAATAAGTCAGAGAGAAGTACAAAGCATACGATTTCTCTCATTCATGTGACTGCTGTGGAAAATACGGAATGGGATTATCAGATGAGAATAATGGGGGTTGCAAACTAAATGCCCTGTCAAGTTTGACCTCATTGTGAGGTCTCGATTCAGCAGAGAGAGAGAGAGAGAGAGAGAGAGAGAGAGAGAGAGAGAGAGAGAGAAAGGAAGGAAGAAGTTGGTTGAGATATAGCTATCTGGAATCAAATAAGGACAGACTTTAGTACAACTTGGAGATGAGAGCATGCCCAGCCTCTACAGAGGCCAGGGTGGAGGGATGGAGGGGTGAGGGCTGAAAGGTGAGCTGTAAGGGTGACGATTTTCAGACTTACTTTTCTTCTTGAGGCTGGGGTTGCCTTGCCATTATGATGGACAGGAGATATCAAACTGTATTTCCTCTATGGGCCCACTTTTAGCTACCCAGGCCATAGATGCAGTAGTTCAGAGTAAAGTACATCAAATCATGGATGCCTTTTGAAGCCTCTAAATGTTACTGTGCCCAGATATTTCTATTTTTTCTGATCTTCTGCCCTAGGAAGGCAGTTACAAAGGTGAATTCAGATCATCTGCACTTGTCTTTTGGGAAGAGGAAATTTGATATGTTAATAGACACCAGTTCTTATATTCTCAATTAATAAAAATGCAACAGTAGAAACCCTAAGACACATTAGTGAACATCAGCTCTTATATTCTTTTATATTCTTAGTTAATGTGAGTGCAGTAATAGTAACCCTAACTAAGATACGTTATCAAACATCAGTTCTTATATTCTTAGTTGCTGAAAATAGCTTATTCCATTACCATTTTGACAATTTTTTTAATTGATACATTAGAAGAATTCATAATTTGGGCATCCATGCTATCATTTCATGGTAAGCTTTACATAATGTCAGTATGACATTTTTGTGAATTATCAGTTCTGTTAAGGAAAAATGATAATCAAATATGAGGTCCAAGCACAGTGCACAATGCAAAACTAAGATGCTGAAGTTTGAGAGACACAACGCGCATGATACATATTGTAACACCCACAGCAGAGTCGTGTCTTTGCCTCTATGAGACTCTCAGCCATGTCATCATGTAACTATTCCTGGTCTCATAAGAGATGGAGAGTTAGCTCAGAGGTCAAGAGCACTGGCTGTTCTAGAAGACCTGGGTTTGGCCCTCAGCTCCCATATAGTGGCTCACAACCATATGTAATTCCAGTTCCAGTGATCCATCACCCTCTTCTGGTCTTCCCAGACAGCAGGTATGCAAGTAGTTCACAGGTATTCCTGAAGACAAAACACCCATACATAAAAAATAATGCAAAAATTACAAAAGAAAATTCCAACATGTAGAAAACAGTCCTTATTCATAGCCCCAATATAACATACAAGCATGGAATGGGATAAGAAACCCTTTAGATAGACTTGCAGAGTTTGTAGAAACATGCCCTGCCAGGAGCTGCCATAAGATCCTCAGGCATTTATAGAAGCATGACTGAAAAAATTGATGGTCACAAAAGAAGCTTGAGACCACACAGAGAATGGAGGCCCAGGGTGGGGGGGGGGGCATTGAAGGGAGCAGGTTCAAAGGCCAAGATGGATTCCTATTACTTAGTAGGAGGAGTTCCTGACTTCTATCCTTCATTTATCCACACAGATATTATTGAAGTTTTCTTTCCTTGTTCCACTATGCCACACTGTATTGGTAATGAGGAAGAGACAGTTTGTATTTTTTGAATGTTCTAATTTTTTTGTTTATGAAGACCTGATTCATAATGAGCTAAAGTAAATGACTGTATATCTCATCAAATAGTGAGATGGGGGTGGAAGGTTAATTTCCTGCCACCAATTTTTTAGCAGAAGGAATTTTATGTGAATGATAAGGGGTGGGGGTGGGGTAATATACAATTGTTAAATAAAGGAATGGCTGTTAACGGTTTAGAAATATCCTTGATGTCTGTTTTCTTCCTCTCAAACACAGATATGATTTAAATTCCAGGTTCGATGCAGTTTTATAGTATTATAGAAAGGCATTCTCCCCAGTGGACTGTAGGCACAGTGATGAAGATCACCTCTAGGTCCCAGGAACAAGTTTTCCTGCCTGTAAGCCGGCCTTTTCAAGTTCAGTAATGTGAAATGGAGAGACTTGGAAGGTGCTCAAACTACATAGGGCAAGGAGCCTGAGTCAGCTGGGTGACAGGCAGAACAAAACTTCCTTGCCAATCCACAGGGCAGATGCTGATACTAAATCAATCATTCAGCAAGATGATGGAGTCTCAACACCCCAGCAGACATGCAATGACTTGGACAACTTGATGGAGCAGGCTGAGCCCAGGGTGCACAGAGAAGGCTCCTGCCTTCATGGGAAGTCAGATCTGAATCCAGGTGACATGAGAAATGCAAGGCAGTTTGGGATGGGAGTGCACAGTGAGCACTGAACCTATCAATGCATAAATGCCACAGGAGGCCTAATAATAGCCAAAAAGTCCAGACTGGCCACTTGGCTCTGGGGAGGTATGTGGGGTGGGCAAGTGTTGAACATACATCAGAAAACTGAACAGAGGCCAAAGGAAAAGCAGAAAGGGAAAATGTGGAGTCAAGTAGAGGTGGGGGAGCTGACTGTGGAGGAAGCTGACATGGAAGATGTTTGGCACAGTTACCAAGGGAAGAGACTCATAAACTAGAGCTCAGGAGGATTGAGCCAGCAGTCTAGTGTGAACTGCCTCAAAAAGTTTGTGTATAGACCAGATAGAGTTCTTTTTTTCTTCAATATACCAGGGTGATATCAAATGGAGCCTATGTGCTCCAAAACCAGCTTCTGCCACCTACTCCCACTTTGCTGATTAAACAGCTATCTTAGGGCTGGAAAGATGGCTTAGTGGTTATAAGAAGTATGGCTCTTGCAGAGGTTCTGGGTTTGGTTCCCAGAACTTACATGGTGTATCAAAGCCATCTGAAACTCCAGTTTTAGGGGATCTGAGACTTTCTTTTGGCCTTCTTTGGCACATGTGTGGTATATTTACATGCATGCAGTCAAACACTAGGACATGTACAATAAAATCATAAACTTAAAAATGTTTTTAAGGGCTGGAGAGGTGGCTCAGAGGTTAAGAGCACTGGCTGTTCTTCCCAAGGTCCTGAGTTCAATTCCCAGCAACCACATGGTGGCTCACAGCCATCTACATTGAGATCTGCCCGGGCATATATGTAGAGCAAATACTGTATACATAATAAATAAACAAAAAATTAAAAAAAACTTTAAAAAATGTTTTTAAAAGATCCAAATTAATAGTGGAAAGTAGAAAAGGATTTATTCAATGTGTTCACACTGAAAAGAGGGACAAAGACATCCCCTCTTCCAAGCCCATCTTCCAGTTGTTAAGTGACATTAGAGTTTAAATATCTGGCCAAGGATATGCCTTCTAAGCAGTCCTGGTCAAACTGTGACCCGCATTGTCTGGGCTGTAATCTCAGCCTGCAAAGTGGTCTGTCAAGTTGTTAGAACTGTGTGAAACATCTTTCTGGGGAGCCAAGTCACCCCCTTGCCTAGGGCTTTTTCTTTCTCTCAGAATGAGATTCCTAGAGAAATTCCCATGTGTTTGGGGTGCATTGTTTCAGTAGTCTCATAGTCAGATGGAAAGTCTCAATATTTACAATATTTTTTTATTGTTGTTTCTGAAGGGCTTGTCACATGGGTGCTTATGGTCCTGCTAACATCACTAATGAGACAAAAAGGAAACCAAGATGCAGTCTCAAAAAGAAGGAACTGAGCACTCATATCTTTATCTGCATAAAGAGTCCTCAGCTTAGAGAATATCTGTGATAAACTGTCATAGTAGCTAACAAGGTGACATGCATGCACGACTAGGAGTTTGTTTTTCTTAACTATCCTAAACAGTTTAAGACGGTTGGTATCAAGAGGCCAGAGCTTCACATTTCATTTTTAAGTATCTCTAGGTACGATACCATTAGGAAGCGTTACCTTTAATTTTGTATCAATATACAAAGATCTATTCAAATGTGGCTAAATATACTCTTAATTTTGTATCAATATACAAAGATCAATGCCTATGTGGCCCAATACAATCTTAATATTGCGTCCATATACAAGGGTCAATACCATTGTGGCCAACTATAATCTTAAGCTACTCAGTAATCAAGTTGTTAAGAGACAAGCAACATTTGCTTATCTAAATACAAGAGATAGATAGGGAATCTTCAAAAACCCCAAGAGATCTGCAGAATATGGCATTCAAAGATGTGGTCTTAAATTAAGATTTTTTTGATATCAAGACATGCCAGCTCCTGACAGCACCCCCTATTCTTCTCCAAGTAGAAGATAAGCATCGAAGAATCTCCAGTGTGAGATGGTTGAATTAGTCGCAAGCCTATCTCTTGGCATGTAAAAACTCCTTGCTTCAACTGCAGGCAGACTGCTGTCCAAAAAGGACAAAACTTGGTAGCAGGGAAGTCGACAGCCTAGCTCTGCCAAGACAGGGTAGGTTAGTCCTTCATAATCCCTGCTCTACAATAAATGTCTGTCAGAGAAACAGGACCAAAAGGCTGAAGACTGATGCTGGAATGTATGGAGAGAAAATGGGAACTGTCCAGGTAGTCACTGGTTTGTCATTTCTTAGTATTGGAAGCTGCAGGCCCTGCACTTCCTATATAATCAGATATATTTATCCTTCTCAGCTCTCTGAGGTGGTTGAAGAATAGACAGCTTGAGTCTCATAGCTAAATTTTGAGTTGTTTAGGAATCAAGAGGGCGTTCTAGATCTAAGAAGATGGTTTTAATAGTGATGCAAGTTAGTATGAAAACTAAGTCAGTTATAGAACTTTAAACTCATGGAGATGGTTAGAAGGTAGAAAGTTAAAGTCAGGGGCCAAATATGTATGAACTGGACATTGGGAAGGTATACTGGGCCATTTAACTCTCATAAATGTGGCATATTTAATTCTGCTGTTTTGTATAGAATTTACTGTTATAAGAGAAAGAACCATTTGTTGGAATGAAAAGAGAAGCTGTTGGGGGGG
>CAJQZJ010000522.1:1606072-1617975 GCA_907164525.1 Lophiomys imhausi | reverse complement strand
ATATATATATATATATATATATATATATATATATATATATATATATAAAACTGTATTCTACATTAATCTATTCATCTGTTTCTGTATTTGAAACAACCATGGCTATCTTGTCTTTTAAAATGTGCTTATTTTTCTTAACATGATGATATATAGTTACATTCATTTTCCTGAAGACAACCTGACACCTTTTTTTTTTGTTACTGAATATTGTTCCAATACACATAACAACCACATTTAAAAAAAATCCAGTTATCTAGTGAGGAACAGTGTTGGAGGGAGGTCTAATACATTGTTTCTGATAGGCTGATTTCAATGCTGAAATTTGGTTACCACTTCTTCCTAGGCATTCTCTTGATTGGTTAATACAAGTCACTGATGGCCAATTAGCTGGGCAGAGAGTATAGGAAGTTGGGACTTCCTGAGATGGAAGCAGGAACCCTGCATTTTATGCAGAGGAATCTCTCTTTCCACCAGAAGACATGGAAGCAGACAGACATGTTTGAGAGCCACACTGCTGTTTGGGATTAAGTTGTCCAGATTAACTGAGATCAGCTAGTTGAGAGTTTGCCCAGCTAAGGGCTAAGTGTTGAAACATTAAAAGGACTTGGTGTATTTAATTATTGTGGAAAGGACCATGGAGGCCTATAGGCCACCAGTCCAAGAAATGCAGGCCATTGGCCTGCTGCTGAACCCCAGCAACTGTCCCTTCAGGCCACCGGCAATTCTGTTGATCTAATATAATAGTTTATAGTTATTAATAAGTGTACAGTAGCTACTCCACCAGTTTCACCACCAGACTGCACTACCAGGTAGTCCTCCCAGGCATGCATATTTCTAAGGCAAGTCAAGTCTGCCTATCTCCCGCCAAGCTTCTGGCTGTTCTGCAGGCCTAATATAACAACTTATAGTTATTAATGAGGATATTAGTTAATAGAATTTAGGTTGAAGGTGGTGAAGGCCACCTTTCATCCAGGTCTTTTTCCTCAGGGCAGGTCAGGTTGCCAGTTAAGGCAGGCCAGGTCTGCCAGATTCCCCGCTAGCCTACTAACTGCTCCACTGGCCTAATATTATAGTTTGTACTTATCAATAAATATAATTGATAATTAAATTGCAGTTTCAGAATAGCTGAGGTGATTATTTCACTTGCAATTTTGGAGTAGTTTTGAAGTACAGATGGATATGCAAGCATCTCTATTGTATGCTCTATTTAACTATATTTTACATAAACTCAAGTGATAACCCTGCATCATATACATACAGTTGTACTCGTAATGTTAATTATTTGGAAGTAACCACACATTCATTTCCATAGTTGGCAGATTCATCTACTCTCTCACAGTCAGAGTTTGAGTTCTTTTTCTCCACTGCTTTGCCAGGATTTGTTGTTATTATATTAAATGTACTCATTGTTACATGGATATAATAGTCTTCCATTAGAATTATAGGTTTCCACTAGAATTAAAATTAGAATTAGAGGCTTCAATTCCCTTAATGACTGAAGATGTTAAATATTATCTTGTCACTGTTAGTTGTGGAAACTTCTAATTATGCTAAAAACTTGCCTTTGATAATAATTGTATTAATGCATGTCAGTTGATTTCAAAATTCCTAGTCATTTAATCAGTAGTAAGTAAGGTCCACACCATTTCTGCTACCCTCATTACCATCCTCACTTGTATCTGCAACAGCACCATCATCATCACCAGTACCACCATAATTATCACAACTACTGTAAGTTATCACACTACCCATGATGCTCTACCTCCATTATCATTGCCAACCTCATTACTATAACCCTACTAAGAGCACAATACCCATGTTTGCCAGTGATTCAGTGCCCATCACCATCAGCACCAACAACATCATCAAAATCCCAAATAAATGTAGTAATGTGGGAAAAGTGAATCCAGCCAAGAAATGTAAAGCCTATATAAACAACATGTTATTTGTTTTATTTCTTGCATATGTTAGTATAGGAACCTGATAATTTTTCAGGGACTTTTTCTTAATGGCATATATCATATCATAGTAATATATGAATGAAGAAATGGAAAATATATTAAAATTTCATTGTCATGACTGTCATTTGATCCATAAAAATCTTTAGAAAATCAGTTTACAAATATTCAGATTAAATCCAGTGTCATTTAACCTAAAGGATTAGAATACCAAGAGAATCAAATGTTTTAAACCAACAATAGATGACAGCAAGAAATGATCCTTCTTTGTGCATCCATGTGTGTGCAAACATGTGTTGCATGTGTCCAGTCTTAAGGGTTCATGCTCAGAGAATATGTGCTGTATGCTCTTGTTCATCTGTGGCTGCTCATCATGGAGCTTATGTGGAAGGAAATCAACTATAGTGCCTTGGCCTGGAAAGAGTCTCAGGCTGCTCTGCTCTGGTAACAGGGCTGTGAGCAATAGTAGCCTCTATATAACAAAAAACAATATTATTAGCATAATAATTCATCATAATACTTCAATATAGGGATATAGAGTATATTCATCCTAATCCACTCCATTCCTCATATGAAAATACATGCATGATACTTACCTTTGGAGACTTGGTTATGTCTTTTAACATGATTTCTTGCTTAAAATACCTTTATTAATTTTTTCACAATATCATGTAATACCATTTTTTAACATTTATTTATTTCTTCAAGTTACATCTCAATCACAGTCTCCTCCTCCCCTTCTGCTCCCGCCCTCCTACCCACTTCCTCCTCTCCCTCCTATCCACTTTTTAAAAAACATTTAAGGTGTATCTCTCCCCCAAGCAGCTTCCCCTTTTAGTTCAATAAAAGGTTCTTTTTCTTGTAACAATAAATACAATATAAAACAGTAAGAACAATTAGGCAACAATTATGAAAATTATAAGGTATAACATACTTCCCCAATGTCCAGTCCATATGTATTTGGCAACTGATAATAATATTGTATTATCTATCTATCTCGATGAGTTTAAAGTTCTATACCTAATTCAGTTTCCATCTTAACTTGTATTACTGACTTAAAGATATCTTCTTTGACATAGAACATCTTTTTAATTCCTAAGCAACTTAAAACTTAAATGTGAGACTATAACTATCTAGTCTTCAACCACATCAAAGACCTGAGAAGGATAAATATATCTGAGTAAACAGGAAGTGCAGAGCAAGCAGCTTCCCAAACTATGAAATGACAGACATCTCACTGTCTATACAGTCTGCAATTTCTCTCTATAACATGTCAGTTCCTGATGACATTCCCCATTCTATTCCAAGTAGATGATGAGCATCGAAGAATCTCCATTTGGTGATGATTGCATTAGTGGCAAGCTTGTTACTGGACAAAAGAAAGCCCTTGCTTCAACTGTAGACAGAATGCTGTCTGAAAAGTACAAAACTTGAAAGTAGATAAGTCGACAGCCTATCTCTTCCAAGACAGGGCAGGCAAGGCCTTCATAATTCCTGCTTTACAATTAATATCTTTCAGAGATACTGGGCCAAAAGGATGAAGATAGATGTTCCAACATTATAGAGAGAAATTGGAGAATGTCCATGCAATACCTTTTGATGTTATTCATTCAGGTGCTTACCAACAGCAGGGCTTATTTACTCTCTGTGCCTTCCCACTCAACTTTGTGTTCCTTTGTGTTTGCTTCTCCTTGCATCCATAAATTACAGTTTGAATATTTCAACTACTGTAGACAAAGGGGCCTACCTGGTATGTGGTCGACATTATTAAAGATCAGTTTGGAGATATCTTGAAACTTGGAATAACTACCTGAAGACCCAACCATACCACTCCTGGGCATACATCCAAAATATTCCTCACCAAACCACAGGGACATCTCCTCATCTATGTTCATAGCAGCTTTATTTGTAAGAGCTAGAAACTGGAAACAACCCAGATGCCCTTCAACTGAAAAAATGGATAAAAAACTGTGGTACATTTACACAATGGAGTACTACTCAGCTATCAGAAACAAGGAAATTATGCAATTTGCTGCCAAATGGATGGAACTAGAAAAGCTCATCCTGAGTGAGCTAACCAAGACCCAGAAAGATGCACATGGTATTGTTGAACCCGAGAGGGGCTCACCGAATCCTGATGCCACAGACCACCAATGCCCCCCCATTCGCTGTAATAAACATGAGGTTTATTAAACTCACGCGCCAGGGTTCGATTCCCCCGTAGAGGAATGAACCCCGTAAAACGGTCCTCTGGCCCTTTAAATACACAAGCGGTTACAAAAAGGTGGGGGCACCAAGGAGTAGAGGCAAGGCAACAGCCACAGGTGGTGATAAAGGAACAAAGAGTATGTTAAGTTAGGTGGTGATGCAAGTGGGGAGTGTAGAGGAGGGAACCAGAGGGGAGTCTGAACAGACCTGTCAGCTATGCAAGCTTTGATATTTTCAAGGACTGAGTTCTGTATAAGGTTTCCAGAAGGAGTGAGGTCAGGGTCTCACCAGAGAGGAGAAGGCCATGTATTCATTAATTTTTACAGCCTTACAGTATGTACTCACTTATAACTAGATTTTAGCCATATAATACAGGATAACTATCTTGCAACCAACAGACCAAAAGGAACAGGAACATAGATGTTGTTACCTATTAGTGGGACTCTTTGCCCTAGTGGAGTTGCATGTAGGCCCCCAGTGGAAGAGGAAGCTCTTAGCCCTCTTATGACTGCTGAACTGAGGGGGACTAATATGTATGATCACGCCACTCTGGAGGAGTATGATAGGTGGGAAAGGGATTAGACAGTGGGAGGGTGGAACTGGGAGGAGTAGAGGGAAGGGGCTGTGATGGAGATGTAACTTGAAATAATAAATAAACAAATGTTAAAAATCCCCAACACTCTTTATCCCAGAATCTATCCACTATCAATAGCTCCTAAGTTAGTTGTGGGATTTCAAGTTTTCCTTCTCTCCCATGATGAGTTTTTGTCTGGCTTGAACTTTCACATGACTTGTGCATGCTGTCTCAAAAGTTATGAGTTCAAATATTTAGTGATCTCATTGAATGAAGAAAACACTTTGCACCTCTGCTGTTACAAACTTTTGATCACCTTTTCCATGAGGGTGACACTATGCATACACAAGCCTCTTATCCTCTGCACAGTGGATGAGTTGAGGGTCTTTGTGCTAATAATCAAGGAGAGGCTTCTCTGATGAGAAGTGTATTGATATGAGTACAGCAATATGCCAGGAGAGCTGTATTGATATGAGTATAGCAATATGTCATTAGGGAATGTTGTGTTGATTTCTTTATTATTAGAATAATAGTGTTGGCTGAATTATCCCACAGGGCCTATGTCCTATCTAGCTACAGATGGTATCTCCTTTACCTGTTCCAAATATGTTCTTTGTCTCATGGAGAAGAAAATTACATACAAAAAAGTGGATGGTTCTGTAACCGAAATTTTAAATTATTATTTATCACTTATTTATTTATTACTAAATTCACTTATAACAAACACCAACAATTTCTTAACTATTAATCCTAGAAATTCCTACAACCCCTTTAACATATCCACTAAACCTATTGATATTTATAACAACTACTTTCATAACCTTTTAGAATGATCCAGTCTCTGGGGCAGGTCCTCAGTCGTCAGGAACACAGTCTTTGTTGTAGATTCTTTAACGCACTTAGCAGTCCTTTTTCTGGATCTCTCAGATGCAGATTCGTCAGGGTAAGTTGGTTATTGCAGTCTCACCTTAAATAAGGCTTCATGCTTTCTTCTCTGTGGGAGACCCCAGCCACCTGCAGGCCAACTTACTTCTTTTGAATCAGGAACTCAGCTGCTCTGCCTCAGTCCTTAAAGCCAGGCACAGTTTCCCCTAGGCCACTGATCGGACATATCAAACCCCTCCAGGCAAAAGCTGAGCCACAGGGTCCAGTCCTTGGCCTTTTGGTGTCTTGTTCAGGCTTTCTTTGCTCACCGGCTTCTTTCTGCTTCAGGGAGAGAGCTGGCCATCAATGGCCAGCCTTTTTTTTTAGCAGGACTCTTGGAGCTCTCTAGCATCAGGGGCCTCTTCTCCTTTTGGGCTCCACGCACTGTCCTCAAATAGGAGGAACTCTGTTTCAACTTAATTTGGGCTCCGCCCACTTAGCAGCTGAAAACAATGTCAAGCCAGATACTTTGTTTCTTCAAGTCCATTAAGTCTTTCCTGTTTTCCTGACTTTAACCTTGTTTTTCAGTCTATTGAGTCTTTCCTGTTTTTCCTGACTTCAACCTTGTTTTTCAGTCTCTTGAGTCTTTCCTGTTTTTCCTGACTTCATGCTGATAATGTTGTTCATGCCCCGAATTAAGAGACAGTATCAGAAACCCCTATATATTTTCTAAATCTAATTTATCTAACCCCTACATGGTTCCTCCCATGAGTTTGTTCTACATTCATGCCAGTGTGCATAGCTTATCAAGCCAGTTATTGTTGACACATCCTGGATTCAGACCTGGGTGACACTGATGATCATTTCTCTCCTTCTTCAGTGTACACATTGCCTTCCAGTATCATGAGAGCTGGCCAGAAGGAACTGTCCAGATGAGTTCCTCCTAGATCTCCCCACTTTCTCTCTCTTAAGCATATGATATCTAGAGCAATGGGGGTCTTGCCATGAAGTTCTAGAAGGAGGCAATAGTCTATAAAGGGAGGAGGGTCTTTCTATGGGACCCCATTGGCTAACTCTAACTAAAAATAGGTAAGCGATTACTGATACTGAGGTTTGTATTTCCCAAAATGCAGTGTCTACTTGTGGTAGTATGTCCCCTGTCACCATCCCACTCCAGATGTAAGGTAATGTCATCAAAACATTTTGTGTATTTTTATATCTAATAAGCAATTAGTGTAGAAGATTTCCATATGGATTTTTAAAAAATTGGCCTTTAATCTTGGTCCTGATAATCATGGCCCTCCCATCTCCTACCTCAATGCAATTCTTCTTTTTCCAGTATTTCTCTTTAACCACATATACCATTCTGAGCTATGGTAATACAGAGCCTGTTAAACGTGTGGGCTGTATTCAGAAGAAGGACCACAGGTTTAACAGACTCTGTGTTATTCTGACATCTCAACTCAGTAGGTAATTTTGTGATTTGTCATGAGAGAAGCCAGACATTTTCCTAGGATGATTCTTTATGTGTTACATGCAAATATGAAGAGTAATAAGTCTCCTAATAATGTGGCCTGGTGGCATGTGTGCCAATCTTTATGAGCCATCTACTGGTGGTGCATTTGTCAGCATCTGGCCTCAGGTGCTGAACTGTGACTCTCTTTCCCTTTAGGGAAATGGACAGTGGCAATCTTGGCTAAACCCTCCTAACTGTTAAAAGCATTGACAGTCATAAGAAGCTGTCATGCTTTACTGGGGTTGAATCAGCTCCCACATGCTACTCAGAGAAAAGCTGGATTAGCTAAAGGCTTCATTTCATCTTCCTTATTTTCTTCTTTTTCCTACAAATAGAACACAAATTTCTAGAACTAAATAGAATATTTTTCTCTTTTCTGAACTCATTTGTTCTTTTTCTTAGCAGGCTCTAGATTCTTGAATTTTTCTGGGTTTTGTTTTATACCCTATTGAAGTCTGTGGGATATCACTAGTGATAATAATGGCAGTAAAAATCTTCACTGAGAATGTTCAGTGTTTTGGAATTTAAACTTCAGACTACTTGTTTTACCAGTGGTGTTTTCTCCCAGTATCATTATACTGTCCTTTAGGAAAAAGGCGTTTCTCATTGAAATGTGAAGAAAAAGGAATATTTCCAAAGTTAATGAAATAAAATGATGACAAGGAAGAGAAAGTCAGGAAGTTATGAGGAAAGGTTGAGATTGATCAGTTTTGATTGATGAATTCTCCGATTTTTTCTTATAATTTATAAAGTACAGATTCTGTCTCTGTGGGGTCCATATGAGAGAAATCTCACACTTTTTTTTTTACACCTGAAACTTCACCATGATATTCTACCAACAGGGACAGTACAAGTAGCCTTGTTTTTTTCCTATGTGTGCCTGTCCTAAGTGTCCAAGGCTTTGTCCTCATAGAAAGGGTTAAAAAGTCAATCCAGAATTGCAGAAACACCAAAAATTTAAATTCATTAGTAAGTTTCCATGCAGTAATGATTCATGAATAAAGCCTAGGAAAATCAGAAAGTGATATATGTAGATAAATAGAATATTAATATGTAAGACTGATGCTCTCTCATTCCTTTCTCAGTATATGTGTGTGGACATGTGAATCTACATGTGTGGGTATGTGTACAAATGTGTCTGTGTGCTATTGTGTATGTCTGTGTATGTATGTGTGTGTCTCCTATATATAAAGGAACAGATATACTGTGTTTTTTGGAAGTTCTCAGAGAAACATTAGTTGCTGTGTACCACTGGGAATCTTTAGAGCTCTTGCCATATGTGAGCTTTGGGTGATTGTGTATCATCATACTAACCACTTATGTTAGAGCATGCTTAGGGAAGCTCCAATTTTAGTTCTTCTGTCATAATGAGTAGTCTTGTGGTCATCTTCAGAGGTGAATCCAAATGTATATCCCAAATATGTCATTTGGTATGACAGTCTTCCTTCCCTCTGAAGGGCATATGTTAATTTATATGGTTCACAGAATAGTATAAAACCCAGGCAGGAAGCATGGCCTGTCTCTGGGAACAGGGTTATCAAAGATGATGATAAAATAACATCTTTGCAAAGTACCCTTTAATTTTTTCCTTTGAGTCCATAGACAAATTATACCTAAAAATCAGGAATGTAAATGGGTTAATGCACCAGAGAATACTGATAAGTTGAAATAGAACAAACAGGACACAAGTTGTAACAGAGAGAAAAAATACTGTCTTTAATCAAGAAAGAGAACTTAGAAAACTGGTGACATTTTACTGAAACTAACAACAAGAAGGCCTGCTGAATCACAGCAGCCAACAATGATGATGTCCAGGAAGAGGATATTTTCTATTTGGTAGAGTCCCAGTCAAGCCAGTCACACATGGATTTGCATTTTGGTTGGGAAATTCATGGACCTGCCTACTATCAGTCAGTTGTGCTCACACTGGGCTGCTCCTATAAAGAGACACTTGGCTGCTTGACTTCAGACACTTGGAACTCAAATTGGGGATTACTTCGGAGAACCAGGTGAGTGTCATTTCTTGAGGTTGTAGTCTTAATGATCATTGTATGTACTATAGTCAATTTTGAGAGAGTAAGTGTTATTAGTCTAGTTTTGATAATGGTATGAAAGGATTGTAACTAGCCATCAGAAATTTAGCATAAATGTATAGTCTACTATGATAAACAACTTTTCCTTTTATTTGGTAGATTGTTGGAAAGCATATTTTTTTTTTCTGGAGTTCTCTGGAAACCCATATACCACAGCAGGTATTAGAACCTTAGATTTTCCTGAGCGGTCCTGTATTGTGCATCCCCAGACATATTGCTAGGATGATTCTGGTAATGAGTGGGACAGCTAATGATTTTGAGATTTTCAAGGTATCAGAACTTGCGATTCATAGTCTTGGAGGTGTTTCTTTGTGTAAACAGCATTACTTGTTTCACTGGAACAAAATACTTGTTCCTGAAAAAGACATGAGCAAAGGAGGATTTTCCAAGATTACTGCAACAGACTGCCATAGGAAAGGGGAAAGTCAGGAAGTCCTAAACAGGAGTTGGGTAATTATATTCAAGCCTGGATAAAGAAATGTGCCTGATGTTTCAAGTCTCCATCAATTTTCCCTGTGTTGATCAACCCTGAATATTTTCATTTAATGTCTTTTAGATCCTGAGACTTCAGCAAGATGTCTTACCAACAGCAGCAGTGCAAGCAGCCTTGTCAGCCTCCTCCTGTGTGCCCACCTCTGAAGTGCCCTGAGCCTTGTACTCCCCCAAAGTGCCCTGAGCATTGTCCCCCTCCAAAGTGCCCTGAGCCTTGTCCTGAACCATGTCCCCCTCCCCCATGCCAGCAGAAATGCCCTCCTGTGCAACCTCCTCCACCATGCCAGCAGACATTCCCATCCAAGAGCAAATGAGAGCTCATCATCAGGACCAAGAGAAGAGAATTGAATTCATCTCATGTCCTTCCATAGCAACATCTCCATATTCCCTTCAACATCTGCCATGGATGCAGAAAAAGTTTTTCCACCCTTCACTTGCCTCCATATGCCAGTGAGGACCTCTGCTTAGGACAGAATTTGCCTGAGACTATAATCCTTTTCTTGTCAAAGTAGTCCTGAGAATGAATCTTCTTCAGTTAGTTATTCCATAGGATATACTTCAAATCTCTATGTCTCTTGGGCAATCTAGTTGTCATTGTTGTTTCATTTTCTGAATAAAGTACTATTTTGTTGATGGTATTCATGTTTTCTATATTGCAAAGTAACTTAATTAGGATATGTTCAAGTTCCTTGATTCCTCTCCTTTGTTCTGCTTATCAGTCAACTGTAATCAGGTTTTAACTGAATTTGTGATCATAACAAAGATTACCTAGTTTCATAGTTAGGGTTCTTTTTTCTATGATAAAACACGATGTCCAAAATGAAATTGCAGAGGAAAGCATTTATTTGGCCTAAACTGCCACATCCATAATCTATCAATGAAATCAGGAGAGGAACTCAAACAGAGAGAGAATCTGGAGATAGGACCTAAAGCAGTCGGCTATGGAGGGGGGCTATTTACTGTGTTCTCTTACATGGCTTGTGACTTGCTCAGCCTGCTTTCTCACAGAATGCAGGACAACCAGCCTAGGAAGGCTCCATCCTTCCCTCATAGGCTGTACAATTCCCCTGTACTCATTAAATAAGAAAATATTCTATCTTAATTTGCATGAACATACAATGATCAATACCAATTTAGCCAAATATAATATTAATTTTGTATCAATGTACAAAGGTATAAGGCCATATTCAATAATCTGTCCTTTTATCTTGATCTTTCCTATACTGTGTCTATGTCCCATTTTTCTCAAGTCTATTCACTCCTACATAGGAGAGAAAGAAGGATACAGAAAAGAAAAAGAGAGAAGTCCCTGGGTCTAACCTCCAAAACCCATTTAACAAGACCATTTAACAGCTTGTAGTCTTTCCCTCTAAATAATAAAATTTTCTATTATCTGTCAAATAACAAAGGGGGGGGAACACCCTCCCCACCTTCCGGGGATAGGACGTTGTTCTCTTAAAATGACTTCCTGCTGATTTGGGATGTAGTAAGCCTGTTTGGGGCCCAAATAAGAATGGAAAAATGGTTAAAAATGTGAATAGAATCATTTGATGTTCAGTCCTTTTGTGCTCAGCTATTTAGATGTCCTAAGAAGTTCATAGACAGAAACTGATCTTCAGAGCTTTACTGAAGATCTGGCTGGAGTAGTCTGTGGAGCTGAACAATCTTAGTGATTTTGAGTTGTTGTGGTTGTAGACTTTTGAGAAAACTACTATTGAAGAAGTCTGCAAGGCTGGATCATCTGGGCCACTCGTCTTCTATGGTGTCTGATCTGTTTTCTGCTGAGGTTTCTGTTGTCCAGTTGTCCCTGGATTCCCTGAATGGATGCTTTAAATCTCCTGGAAAGATAATATTGATACAAAATTAAGATTATATTTGGCCACAATGGTATTGACCCTTTATATTGATGCAAAATTAAGATTGTATTGGGCTACATCGGTATTGATCTTTGTATATTGATACAAAATTAAATTATATTTGGCCACATTGTTATTGATCTTTGTATATTGATACAAAATTAAGAGTAACGCTTCTTAAAGGTATTGTTCCTAGTAATGCTTAAAAATGAAATGTAAAGTTTTGGCCTCTTGCTACCAACCATCATAAACTGTTTAGGATAATTAAGAAACAGAAACTAATAGTCATGAAAATGTGTCATTTTGTTAGTTACTATGACAGTCTATCACAGTTATTTTCTA
>CAJQZJ010000522.1:1568895-1596072 GCA_907164525.1 Lophiomys imhausi | reverse complement strand
ACACTACAACCATAACTCTCATGATTCAGAAGCATCACTTGGATTCACATGAAAAGAAATCAAATACAGCATACAGTATACATGCCTGCATATCAACCTATATTTAAGACCACACATATTATGCAAGTTAAATGATCAGACTAGCTGTTCATCATTGGAATAATGGATTGATAACATGTGCCTCTTGGCAGTATTATTAATCAGTAAGTAAAATTCAGTAAGAAAAATAATGATATCAGGTTGCATTTGGGCAAATGAATGTAACTGCATATCATCGTTCTAAGAAAAATAAGTACATTGTAAAAGACAATGTTAGCATATTTTCTTACAAATAGAGAAGCAGATGAATGTAACAAGGATAGATTAATGTATGTGAGTAACTTAGGGAAGTGCAAAGGACAAGTGCAAACAAACCAGGTGGGGATGTGGTTAATACATGGCCCAGGTGGCACATGAATACCTAAATGTCACATACTCTTCTTGAACTAGCATGTGCTGAAGGAAAGACAATAGCTTTGCAAAATGAAATGATGTGTTCTTCAAGCAATCAGACTTAGTGTATTGGCTAGTTGATGTCAACTTGACAGAAGCTGGGTGCATGAGAGGAGAGAGCCTCAGCTGAGAAAATGTCTCCATAAGACTGAGGTGCAACTAAGCCTTTAGACGATTTTTCTTTTTAGTGATTACAGGGGAATTGCATATCCTATGCAGGGAAGGATGGAGCTGCTCCTAGGCTGGTTGTCCTAGATTCTATGAGAAAAAAAGCTGCGCAAGTCATGTAAGGGAACACAGTAAGCAGCCCTTTCCATAGCCTCTGCTTCAGCTCCTGTCTCCAGGTTCTCCCCTGTTTGAGTTCCTCTCCTGACTTCCCTCATTGATAGATCATGGAAGTGGCAGTGCAAACCAAATGAGCTCTTTCCTCTCCAATTTAATTTTGGAGATTGATTTTATCATAGGGAAAGAAATACTAACAAGAAAACTAACTAAAGATTCATTGATATGATGCCAAATTCAGTTAAAACTGATTACAGCTGACTGATAAGCAGAACAAGGGAGAGGAATCAAGGAACATGAATGTATCCTAATGATAATTAAGTAAGTTTGTGAGATAGAAGACTTGAATACCATCAACAAGATAGCACTTTATTCAGAAAATGAAACCATAATGACAACCAGCCTGACCAAGTGAGAGAGATTTCAAATATGTCCTGCTGAGGAACTGAAGAAGGGCCATGCTCAGAGCTCCTTAACAACAGCAGGATTATAATCTCAGACGAATTCCTTCTCTGACAGACACCATCACTGGCATAAGGAGGCAGGTGAAGGGCAGAGATACTTCTTCTGCATCCCTGACATATTTTCAAGAGAAGATGGAGGTGTTGCTATGGAAGTACATTAGATGGATTCACTTCTCTTCTCTTGGTCGTGTTGATGGCTGAGGCTCTCATTTGCTCTTGGGTGGGCACTTCTGCTGGCATGGTGGAGGAGGTTGCAAAGGAGGGCATTTCTGCTGGCATGGGGGAGGGGGACATGGCTCAGGACAAGGCTCAGGGCACTTTGGAGGAGGACAAGGCTCAGGGCACTTTGGGGGAGGACAAGGCTCAGGGCACTTTGGGGGAGGACAAGGCTCAGGGCACATCGGAGGTGAGCACACAGGAGGAGGCTGACAAGGCTGCTTGCACTGCTGCTGTTGGTAAGACATCTTGCTGAAGTCTCAGGATCTAAAAGACATTACATGAAAATATTCAGGGTTGATCAACACAGAGAAAATTGATGGAGGCTTGGAACATCAGGCCCATTTCTTTATCCAGGCATGAATATAATTATCCAACTCCTGTTTAGGACTTCCTCCTTTCCTATGGCAGTCTGTTGTAGAAACCTTGGAAAATCCTCCTTTGCTTCATGTCTTTTTCAGGAAGTAGTATTTTGTTCCAATGAAACAAGTAATGCTGTTTACACAAAGAAACACCTCCAAGACCACGAATATCAAGTTCTGATGCCTTGAAAATCTCAAAATCATTAGCTGTCCTCCTCATTGCCAGAATCATCCCAGCAATTTGTCAGGGGATGCACAATACAGGACCAATCAGGAAAATCTAAGGTTCTAATACCTGCTGTGGTATATGAGTTTCCAGAGAACTCCAGAAAAAATATATGCTTTCCAACAATCTACCAAATAAAAGGAAAAGTCATTTATCACAGTAGACTATGCATTTGTGCTAAATTTCTGATGGCTAGTTGCATACCTTTCACACCAGTATCAAAACTCGACTCACAACACTTACTCCCTTAAAGTTGACTACAACACATACAGCAATCATTAAGACTACCACCTCACGAAATGATACTCACTTGGTTCTCCAAAGTAGTCCTGTATTCGAGTAGCTGGTGTCTGCAGTCATGCAGCCAAGCGTCTTTTTATAGGATCAGCTCAGTGTGAGTACAACTGACTGATAGTAGGCAGGTCCATGAATTTCCCAACCAAAATGCAAATCCATGTGTGACTGGCTTGACTGGGACTCTACAAAACAGAAAATATTCTCTTCCTGCACATCATCATTGTTGGCTGCTGTGACTCAGCAGGCCTTCCTGTCTTTAGTTTCAGGAAGATGTCATCAGTTTTCTAAGTTCTCTTTCTTGATCAAAGAAAGTATTTTTTTTTCTGTTACAAGTTGTGTCCTGTTTGTTGCATTTCAACTCATCAGTATTCTCTGGTGCATCAGCCCATTTACATTCCTGATTTTTAGGTATAATTTGTCTATGGGCTGAAAGGAGGAAAAAAAAGGGGATTTTGAAAGATGTTATTTCATCATCATCTTGGATAAGCCTGTTCCCAGATGCAGGTCATGGTTCCTACCTTTGTTTTATTCTGTTCTGTGAACCATAGAAATTAATATATTCCCTTCAGAAGGGAGGCAGATGTCCTTTGACATCATCTTGACCCTCTTCAAGACTCTCAAATCAAATGACATATTTCAGATATACATTTGGATTCACCTCTGAGGATGATCTCAAGACTTCTTATCATGACAGAAGAGGAACTAAAATTGGAGCTTCCCTAACCATGTTCTAGCGTAGGTCGTTAGCATGAAAATTCATTATCATTCAGAGCTTACTTATGGCAAGAGCTGTTGAGATTCTGTGTGGTACACAAGAACTAATAGTTCCCTTATAAATTCCTAAAGACCCAGTACACAGGAGTCTTCACACACAGCAGGAACACACACACACACACACACACTAGCACATAGACAAATATGCACACATACCCACTCATGTAGATAAACATGTCCATACACAGACACACTGACAGAGGAAAGAGAGAGCACCAGTATTACATAGTAATATTACATATATGTTCATATATCACTTCCTGATGTTCTAAGCTTTATTGTGTAAATAGTTATATAAAAATATTTATATGAATTTCATGGATCATTGCGCATCAACACTTACTAATGAATTTTTAAAAGTGGTGTTTTTGTAATTCTGGATTTACTTTTTAACACTTTCTTTTTTTTAATTTATTGATTTATTGCTTCAGGTTACATTTCCATCATAGTGTCCTTTTTCCACTTCTCCCAGTCCCACCCTTCCACCCTCTACCCCTTAACCTTTCCATCCCATTCCTCTGGAGTGGAGTGTCCATACATAATAGTCCCTCACTCCAGTTCAGCAGTCATATGAGGGCCAAGAGCCTCCTCATACACTGGGGACCTACAAGGCAGCACCATTAGGAAAAGTGTCTCATTGACAGGGAGAAAAAGGAAAAGTCTATGTCCATGTTCCCTTTGGTGCGTTGGTTGTAGTATAGATATCATGTACTATATAGCTAAAATCCGACTATAAGTGAATTGATGCCATGTGCATCCTTCTGAGTCTGGGTTAGCTCACTCAGAATGAGCTTCTCTAGTTCCATCCACTTGACTGCAAATTGCATAATTTCCTTGTTTCTGATAGCTGAGTAGTATTCCATTGTGTAGATGTACCACAGTTTTTAAATCCATTCTTCGGTTGAGGGACATATGGGTTGTTTCCAGTTTCTATCTATAGCAAATAAGGCTGCTATGAACATAGATGAGGAAACTTCTTTGTGATTCGGTGAAGAGTCATTTGGATGTATACCCAGAAGTGGTATGGCTGGGTCTTGGAGGCAGAGCTATTCCAAGTTTTCTAAGATATCACCAGACTGACCTCCATAGTGGTTGCATAAGCCTGCACTCCCACCAGCAATGGAGGAGGGTTCCCCTTTCTCCACACCCTCGCCAGCATGTGTTGTCATTTGACCTTTTGATCTTAGCCATTCTGACAGGTGTGAGATGGAATCTCAGAGTGATCTTGAGTTGCATTTCTCTGATGGTTAAGGATACTGAACATTTCTTCAAGTGTCTCTCAGCCTTTAGGAATTCCTCCTTTATGAACTCTCTGTTTAGCTCTTTTCCCCATTTTTTTATTGGATTATTTGGTTTCTTGGCATTTAATTTCTTGAGTTCTTTGTAAATTGTGGATATTAGCCCTATATCAGATGTGGGGTTGATGAAGATTTTTTCCCAATCTGTAGGTTGCAATTTGTTCATATGACAGTTTCTTTTGCCTTGCAGAAGCTTTTCGGTTTCATGAGGTCCCATTTATTGATTGTTGGTCTTAGGTCGTGAGCTGTTGGTGTTCTGTTCAGGAAGTTGTCACCTGTGCCAATGAGTTCAAGGGTTTTTCTGACTTTCTCTTCTACTAGATTTAATGTGTCTGGCCTTATGTTAAGGTTTTTGATCCACTTGGACTTAAGTTTTGTACAGGGTGATAAGTATGGGTCTAATTTCATTCTTTTACATGTGGACATCCAGTTGGACCAGCACCATTTGTTGAAGATGCTGTCCTTTTTCCATTGTGTGGTCCTGGCTTCTTTGTCAAAATTTAGGTGCCCATAGGTGTGTGGGTTCATTTCTGGGTCTTCAATTTGATTCCATTGATCCACTGGTCTGTTTCTATACGGGTACCATGCTGTTTTTATTACTATTGCTCTACTTTTTAACACTTTCTAAGAGGACAAGGCCTTGGGCTTGTACACACAGGATGGTAAAGCTGCTTTTACTGTTCCTGCTGGTAGGATATCATGTTGAAGTCTCAGGTGAAAAAAAAAAAAACTTGTGTGAGATTTCTTTCATATGGTCCTCACTGAAACAGAATCTCTATTTTATACAGTATTGGAACAACTCATCAACCCCAACTCTTCCTCAGAACTTCCTAATTTTTTCTTACATGTCACCATTTCATTTCACTAACCTTGGAAATCTTCCCCTTTCTTCACATTTCAGTGATATATGTCTTTTTCCTAAAGGACAGAGTAGTGGTACTTGGAGAAAATATCATATGTAAGACAAGCAGTCTGAAGTTTAAGTTCCAAAACTCTGAGCAATCTCAATATTAACTTTAGTGCTGCCATTATTATCACTTGTGATATCTCAGGGGCTTGAGTAGGGTCAAAATAAAACCCAGAAAAATTCAAGCATCTAGATTCTGCTAAGAGGAAAAACACACGAGTTCATAAAAGAGAAAAATATTCTATATGGTTATGGAATGTTGTGTTATATTTGGAGGAAAAAGAGTAGAATGAAGTAGATGAAACAAAACCTTTAATTACTCCCAGTTTTTCTCTGAGAAGTATGTGGGTGCTAAATCAAACTCAGTGAAGCATGTCATCTTCTTATGACTAATAATGCTTTTGACAGGAAGGAAAGGCTTAGTAGAGAATGCCACTGATAATTTCCCTAAAGGGAAAGAGATTCACAGTTCAGCACCTGAGACCAGATACTGACAAATGTATCACCAATAGATGGCTCATAAGGTTGGTACACATGTCACCAGGCCACATTATTAGGAGACTTACTTCTTCTCTCCATATTTGCATGTAACACATACAGGATCACCCTAGGAAAATGTCTGTCTTCTATCATGACAAATTGCAAAATTACTTACTGAGTTGAAGTGTCAGTATAACACCTGATTTAACAGTCTGTTAAATCTGAGGTTCTTCTTCCAAATATTGCCCCCCTCAGAAGAGTATAAATGGTTAAAGGGAAATAATAGAAAAAGAAGAATTACATTGTAGTAGGAATCTGGAGGTCAGGGAATATCAGGTCATATGGTGAAGGATGATTAAGATTAAAGGTCAAAATTTTATTTTTTATTATAATGTTTATTTATTACATCAAGTTACATCTCCATCATAGTGATCTCTTCCCACCCCTCCCAGTTCCACCCTCCCACTTCTCCTCCCTTTCCCACCCATCCCACTCCTCCAATGTGGAGTGTCCCTACAAATCAGCCCCACTCAGCTCAACAGTCATATGAGGGCTAAGAGTTTCCTCTTGCACTGGGGGCCTACATGGTAGCACCCCAGAAAGTCAATATTTTAAAGCCATATGGATATCTACTACTCTAAATGTTTACTAAAATACATACATATATAAAAATGTTTTGATGAAGTTACCTTACAACTGGAGTTGGGAGGTGACAGGGGTCATCCTACCACAAGTAAACACTGCATACTAGGAAATACAAAGGTCAGTATTAGTAATAGTTTATTTCTTTTTTGTTAGCCAGTGGGGTATTATAGAAAGACTCTACTCTCCTAAAGACTATTGCTGGTAATCTTGGCTGCCTTCTAGAAATTCATGGTAGGACCCCATTGCTCTAGACATCATATGCTTAAGGCAGAGAACTTGTGGAAATGTAGGAGAACTCATCTGGACACTGCCTTCTAGCCAACCCTCATGATACTGGAAGGTGATGTGTACACTGCAGAAGGAGAGAGAAATGATCACCGGTCTCACCCGGGTCTGAACTCTGAAGACGACAACAATTATTGGCTTGACAAGTTATGCCCATTGGTATGAATGCAGCACAAATAAACGGGAAGAACCACAAACTTACTATTTGGATTAAGATTCTTCTCCATGAGACAAAGAGCGTAGCTGGCACTGGTAAAGGGGAGATCATCTGTAGCTAGATAGGACATAGGCCCTGAGGGATAATCTAACCAACACTATTAATCTAATCATAAACAAATCAACCCAACATCCCTCAATGTTGTAATCTATACTCATAAAAATACAACTCTCATTCCTCTTCTGAGCTCTTTCTCCTTGCAGGAAGATTATTAGCATAGAGACCCTCAACTGATCCACTGTGTAGAGGACAAAATACTTGTGTGTGCTTAACATCACCCACATTGAAAAGTGATCAAAAGTTTTGTAAGAGCCAGGGGTAGAAAGTGTTTTTTTCATTCAATCATATCATTCAATATTTGAACTCATAACTTTTGAGACAATGTATACAAGTCATGTGAAAGTTTAAGCCAGAAAAAAAAAACTCATCATGGAAGGAAGAGAAGCATGAAATTCCACAGCTAGCTTAGGAACTTTTGGCAGTGGATAGCTTCTGGGAGAAGGAGTGTCAGTTTTCTTCAGTGATGTGATCCTTTGTACATTGACCACATACCAGATAGGCCACATTGTGTAGAGCAGTTGAACTTCACAAACTGGAATTGATGGATGCAGGGGGAGAGGGGGAAGCAAATATAAATGAACACAAATTTGAGTGGGAAGGGAAGGAAAGGCACAGCGAGTGAATAAGGACAGCTGTTGGTAAGCACCTGAGTGAATACATTAAAAGACATTGTATGATATTCTGAAAGAATTAATAAATTTATTTTAAAGAATCTGGGTATACACCCAAATGGTTCTTCACGGAATCATAAGGAAGTTTCCTCATCTATGTTTATAGCAGCCTTATTTGTAATAGCTAGAAACTGGAAACAACCCAGATGTCCCTCAACTGAAGAATGGGTTAAAAAACTGTGGTACATCTACACAATGGAATATTATTAAGCTATCAGGAACAATGAAATTATGCTATTTGCAGCCAAATGAAGAAGGGCACATATGACATCTATTCACTTATAGTAGGATTTTAGTTATATAGTAGAAGGTATCAATACTACAACTAACACACCAAAGGGAACTTGGACATAGACTTCTTATTTTTAATTTTTATTTTTTATCTATTAGTTATATTTTTTTTCTATTTTTTAGTCTTTTTTATCTATTGTATGCTTATTGATTTGTTTGTTTAGTGGTTCTCTCCCCCAGGCAATGAGACACTTTTCACTGATGGTACTGCTTCATAGATCCCCAATGAATGAAGAGGCTCTTGGCCCTCATACGACCTCTCAACTGAGATGAGGGACTGTTATATAAGGACACCCCACCCCAGAGAAATGGGATGGAAGGGTTAGGAGGTAAAGAAAAAAAATGAAATGTGATGTTTCGTTGTTTTACTACTAACTGTCATGAACTGTTTAGGATAATTAAGAAATGCAAACTAATGGTTATGCAAGCCAGTCATTCTGTTAGGTACTATGACAGCCTATTATAGTTACTTGCTAAGCTAATCGGAAATAAACCTGCTAAGAGACAAGCAACATCTGCTTACCCTAATATAAGAGATAGATAGGGCCTCTTCAAAAACCTCAAGAAATCTGCAGAATATGGCATTCAAAGATGTTTTCGTAACTTTAGATTTTTTTATATCAAGACATATCAACTCCTGACAGCACCCCCTATTCTCCTCCAAGTAGAAGATGAGCATCGAAGAATCTCCAGTGGGAGATGATTGAATTAGTCGCAAGCCTATCTCTTGGTAGGAAAAGCCCCTTGCTCCAACTGTAGACAGAATGCTGTCCAAAAAGAACAAAGCCTGGAAGCAGGTAAGTCGACAGCCTAGCTCTGCCAAGACAGGGTAGGTAAGTCCTTCACAACCCCTGCTCTACAATCAATGTCTGTCAGAGAAGTGGGGCCAAACGACTGAAGAGCGATGCTGTAATGTATGGAGAGAAAATGGGAACTGTCCAGGCAGCCACTGGTATGTCATTTCTTTGTTTGGGAAGCTGCAGACCCTGTACTTCCTATAAAATCAGATATATTTATCCCTCTCATGTCTCTGAGGTGATTGAAGAACAGATAGATAAAGTCTCATAATTAAATTTTGAGTTGTTTAGGAGTCAAGAGAGTGTTATACATCTAAGAAGATACTTTTAAAATTGTGTTGCAATTAGTATGAATGTTGAGTCAGATATAGACCTTTAAACTTATGGAGATGTTTAGATAGTAGAATGTTAAAGTCAGGTACCAAATACATATGGACTGGTCATTGGTAATGTACATTAAGCCATACAACCCTCATAACTGTGGCCTAATTACCTCTGTTGTACTGTATTGTATTTATTATTATAAGAGAAAGAGCCATTTGTTGGACTGAAAGGAGAAACTGTAGGGGGAAATAAGATATACCTTAAACTTAAAAGAAAAAAAAAGGGAAGAGGATGGGGGGTTGAGAATGGGAGGGTGGGACTGGAGGGGGAATATGGAGGGGACTGCGATTGAGATGTAACTTGAAGAAATAAAATATAAAGGAAAAAAAAAGAAAAAAAATTAGTCATGTTAAACAACATAAGCAAGTCTCCAAAGATAAGCATCATGTATGTGCTCTCATATGTTGAATGAAGTGGATTAGGATGAATGCACTCTATATTCACATATTGGAATATTATGATAAAATATATGTTAAGAACATTCTACTTTAAATCTGAGGGTACCATTTCTTTGTCTCTTTCTAGGCTAAGGCATTAAAGTTGATTTTCTTCCACATAAGCTCCATGATGAGCAACCATAGATGAATAAGGACACACAGTGTACTTTATCTAGTCATGCACCCTCAAGACCTGAAACATGGAACACATGTGTGCACACACATGTATCCTGTTCTGTCATCATATATCATTGGTTTAAACATTTGATTTTGTTAGTATTATGATCTTTTAGGTCTATTGACACTGGATTCAACCTGAGTATTTGTAACCTGATTTTCTAAGGATTTTTATTTATCAAATGACAGACATGAAGATCAGGTTTTAATATGTTTTTCCATTTCTTCATTAATTTTCATATTTTACTATAATATAATATATGCCATTAATAAAAAGTCCCAGAAAAATTATCAAGTTCTTTTTTAAAATTTATTTATTTATTGCTTCAGGTTACATCTCCACCATAGTGTCCTCTTTCCACCCCTCCCAGTCCCGCCCTCTACCCCCATCCCTTCCATGCCACTCCTCTGGAGTGGAATGTCCCTACATAACAGTCCCCCACCCCAGTTCAGCAGTCGTATGAGGGCCAAGAGCCTCCTCATACACTGGGCAACCACTATGGAGGTCAGTCTGGCGATATCTTAGAAAACTTGGAATAGCTCTGCCTCGGGACCCAGCCATACCACTTCTGGGTATACATCCAAATGACTCCTCAGGGAATCACAAGGAAGTTTCATCATCTATGTTTTCATAACAGCCTTATTTGTAATAGCTAGGAACTGGAAGCAACCCACATGTCCCTCAACCGAAGAATGGGTTAAAAAACTGTGGTACATTTACACAATGGAATACTACTCAGCTATCAGAAACAAGGAAAGCATGCAATTTGCAGCCAAATGGATGGAACTAGAGAAGCTCATCCTGAGTGAGCTAACCTAGACCCAGAAGAGTCCACCTGGCACCTATTCATTTATCAAGTTCTTATACTAACATATGCTAGAAATAAAAATGCATGACAGGTGGTTCCATATAGGCCTCACATTCCTTGGCTAGAATCACTTTCCCCCACATTACTACATTTATTTGGGTTTTTGATTATGTGAATGCTATTGGTGGTGATGGGCATGGAATTATTGATGAACATAAGCATTATGCTCTTAGTAGGGGTATACTAATGAGGGTGGCAACGTTGTTGGAGATGGGCTATGAAGGATAATGTGATAACTTACAGTGGTTATGATAATGATGGTGGTAATGTTGCAGATACAATTGAGGATGAAATGGTTTGGTCCTTACTTAGCACTAATTAAGTAACTAGGATTGTCCACATCAAATGGCATGCACTAACACAACTATTACCAAAGGCAAGTTTTTGGCATAATTAGAAAATTTCACAACTAATAGTAACAAGATAATGTCCAACATCTTCAGTTACTGGGGAATGGAAGCTTCTAATTCTTTTTTTATGTTTATTTATTACTTCAAGTTACATCTCCATCACAGTGCCCTGTTTCCACCCCTCCTGGCTCCACCCTCCCACCCTCTCCTCCCACCTATCCCACTCCTCTGATGTGGAGTATCCCTACATATCAGTGCCTCTCAGTTCAACAGTCATATGAGGGCTAAGAGCTTCCTCTTGCTCTGGGGGCCTACATAGTAGCACCCCTAGGGCAAATTGTACTATTAATAGGTAACAAAGTCTATGTTCCTGATCTTTTTGGTGTGTTGGTTGTAAGATAGTTATCCTGTACTATATGGCTAAAATCCAATTATAAGTGAGTAGATGCCATGTGCATCTTTCTGAGTCTGGGTTAGCTCACTCAGGATGAGCTTTTCTAGTTCCATCCATTTGGCTGCGAATTGCATGATTTCCTTGTTTCTGATAGCTGAGTAGTATTCCATTGTGTAAATGTACCACAATTTTTTTATCAATTCTTCCGTTGAGGGACATCTGGGTTATTTCCGGTTTCTATCTAGTACAAAAAAGACTCTTATGAACACAGATGAGGATATGTCCTTGTGGTTTGGGGCTGAATCATTTGGGTGGATACCAAGAAGTGGTATGGCTGGGTCTTGACGTAGGGCTATTCTAAGTTTTGTAAGAAATCACCAAACTGATTTCCATAGTGGTTTTACAAGTTTTCACTCCCACCATCAATGGAGGAGTGTTCACCTTCCTTTACAACCTTGATATGTCCACTTTCATCATATCTCTTCAACATAGTACTTGAAGTTCTTGAAGAAGTGCAATAAGACAGCTAAAGGAGATCAAGGGGATACAAATTGGAAATGAAGTCAAATTATCTCTATTTGCAGATGATATGACAGCATAAATAAGTGACCCCAAAAATTTCATGAGAACTCTTACAGATGATAAACACTTTCAGCAAGGTGGCTAGATACAAAATTAATTCAAAAAATTGGATTCCCTTCTTCATACAAAAAATAAAGGGCTGAGAAAGAAATTAAGGAAACAAGACCCTTCACAATAGCCACAAACAGTATAAAATACCTGGGGGTAACTCTAACCATGCAAGTGAAAGACCTGTATGACAAGAACTTTAAGTCCTTGAAGAAAGAAATTGAAGACGACATCAGAAGATGTTAAGATCTCCCATGGTCATTGATAGGTAGGGTCAACATAATAAAAATGGCCATCTTGCCAAAAGCAGTATATAGATTCAACGCAATTCCTATCAAAATACCAACACAATTCTTTACAGACCAACTTGAATAGTTGGTCAGTGGGGTACCATAGGCTACCAAACACTGTAGGCTACTGACAATACTCTTGGCTACCCTTCAGAACTTCATTGTTTGACTCTCTTCCTATCACTGAACATACTACATACTTGAGTCACAGAATAAGGACAAATCCAAACAGATATTCATCTGCAAACTTTGTCCCTACTAGCTAGCAATTATGATTCTGACATTTTATATGCATTTTGCCAGAAGATAAGAACAATTATCAGTCTCACACATCTGTCAAAAACTGACTGGCCTGATAAGATACGCCCACTGGTGCAATAATATCATGATTGTTATGGGAGTAACCAACTACATTCTGATAATATCTTAAGATCTGCTCAGTGAGATGGAACCCGTATCTTGTATCAGTACTGTTAAAGTGTCCCTCAACCTGTGGATGGCTAGGTCATAGGCCCTAGAGGAAAATTCAATATCATTCATGTTCTTCTAAATGTTGTATTATTCAATGCTCTTCTAAATGGACATAGCATTAAAATGACTCCATAGGCTTATTGCTATACCCATAGATCAGTGAATCATTTGTTTCTCATCAGAGAAGTTTCTTCTTACAATATGGTAATTAACACAGAGTTCCTCTATTGGTTAATGTACAGACAATAGTAGTCTTGGGGGTTCTCAGTATTTCCTGTTTTGTTGGATTGCGTGAGAAGATTGTAGGAATTAGAAGTTATTGATAACATTACAGAAACAGTGTTTTTCAAATGCATTACAATTCTCTGCAATTAGAGCAGCATGCACAAAACTGGGTAAAGCTTAAGCTGGACAAAAAACTGACCAAGGAGAACCAAATTTAAATATGAAATCTCATCACTAGCTGAAGAGTTTCTCATAAGATAGTTATGCTAGGTTTCTGTCTCTTTGGGTCTGTGGATTGTATGATGGTTATCCTGTACTATATAGCTAATATCCAGTTATAAGTGAGTATTTAGCATGTGTACCTTTCTGGGTCTGCATTAGCTCACTCAGGATAAGCTTTTCTATTTCCATCCATTTGGTTGCAGATTGTATGATTTCCTTGTTTCTGATAATTGAGTAGTACTTCATAGTGACAATGTATCACAGTTTTTTTTTTTTTAATCCATTCTTCAGTTGAAGGACATTTGGGTTGTTCTAGTTTCTGGCTATTATGAATAAAGATACTTTGAATATAGTTGAGCCAACTTCCTGTGGTTTAGTCGAGAATTGTTTGGATATATGCCCAGGAGTGGCATGGCTGTGTCTTGAGGTAAAAACTATTCCCACTTTTCTGAGATATTGCCAGATTGATTTACAAAGTGGTTGTAAAAGTTTGCACTACCACCTCTAAGGGAAGAGTGTTTCTCTTTCTCCATATCCTCAACAACATGTGCTGTCACCTAAGCTTTTGATATTAGCCATTCTTAGGGATGTCAGATGGAATCTCAGAGTTGTCATGAGTTGCATTTCTCTGATGACTAAGGATGTTGAGCATTTCTTCAAGTGACTCTTGGGTAATAGAGATTTCTCTTTGTGAATTCTTAGTTTAACTTTGAGCCCCATCTTTGCTTTTTGTTGTTGGTTGTTTTTTCTGTTGTTGTTGTTTATTTGGTTTGTTGGTGTTTAGTTTTGTAAGATATATATTTAGATATATATATGCATGTATCAAGGTATAATATATATGTTATATATATTAGAGAGAGAGAGATTGAGATTGAATATTAGCCTTCTAACAGATGTGGGATTGGTGAAGATCTTTTCCCAGTCTATAGGCTGTTGTTTTGTTCTAATGACAGTATGCTTTGCCTTACAGAAGATTTCCAGTTTTATAAGGTCCTATTTATTGATTGTTGGTCTTAGAGCCTGAGCTACTGGTGTTCTATTCAGGAAGTTGTCTCCTGTGTCAATGAATTCAAGGTTATCCCCACTTTCTCTTATAATAGATTTAGTGTACATTGTTTTATGTTTAGGTCTTTGATCCACTTGGACTTAAGTTTTGTGCAGGGTGATAAATATGAGTCTATTTGTATTCTTCTACATGTTGACATCCAGTTAGACAAGTACCATTTGTTGAAGATACATTCTTTTTTCCGTTGTATGGTTTTGGCTTCTTTGTCAAAAATCAAGTGACCATAGGTGTGAGTTTATTTCTGGCTCTTCAAATCAATTCTATTGATCAACTGATTTATTTCTATGACAATACCATGCTGTTTGTGTTACTATCATACTGTAGTGCAGCTTGAACTCAAGGATGGTGATACTTCCATATATTCTTTTATTGTACAGTGTTATTTTAGCCTTTCTGTTTTTTGTTTGTTTGTTTGTTTTCCCTATGAAGTTGAGAATTGTTTTTTCAAGGTCTATAAAGAGTTGTATTGGTAATTTGATATTAATTGCATTGAATCTGTGTTGATTTTGATAGGATGGTCATTTTTATTATGTTGATCCTAACTATCCATGAGCATGGGAGACCTTTTCATCTTCTGATATTTTTATCAACTTCTTTCTTCAGGGACTTGAAGTTCTTGTGTTCCATATGTTTGGGTATGTTGTGCCTTCAAGAAGTCTTTGATTTCTTTCTTTATTTGTTCCCTGACCCAGTGATCACTGAGTAAAGGGTTGTTCAATTTCCATGAATATGTAAGTTTTTTGTTATTTCTGTTGTTGACATCCAGCTTTAACACTTGATGATACTATAAGATACAAGGGGTTATTTTAATTTTCTTGTATCAGTTGAGGCTTGCTTTGTGACCAACTATATATTCAATTTTGGAGAAGGATCCATGAGGTGCTCAGAAGAAGGCATATTCTCTTGTGTTTGGGTGAAACATTCTGTAGATATCTGTTAGATTCATTTGGTTCATGACTTCTGTTTAGTTTCATTATTTCTTAGTTTAATTTCTGTCTCAATGACCTGTCCATTGGTGTGAGAGGAGTGTTAAAGTCTCCCACTATTAATGTGTTGGAAACAATGTATGGCTTAAGCTTTAGTAATGCTTCTTTTACAAATGTGGGTGCCCTTTTTGGGGCATTGATGTTCAGTATTGAGATGTCATCTTGATGAATTTTTCTTTGATGAGCATGTTGTGTCCTTCCCAATCTTTTTAAATTAATTTTGGTTGAAAGTCTATTTTATTTGATATTAGGATGACTACTCCAGCTTGCTACTTGATATTAGCCATCCTAATATCAAACAAAACAGACTTCCAACTGAAGTTAATGAAAAAAGACAAAGAAGGGCATTATATACTCATTAAAGGGAATATTCATCAAGAGGAAATCTCAATACTGAACATCTATGCCCCAAATACAAAGGCACCTACTTTCATAAAAGAAACACTTCTAAAACTTAAATCACACGTCAATCACAACACATTAGTAGTGGGAGACTTGCAAAACATTTTTTTCAGCCCTTTACTCTGAGGTAAAGTCTGTCTTTGATGGTGAGGTTCATTTCTTGCAGGCAACAAAATGATGGATCTTGTTTTATGAATCCATTCTGTAAGTTTGTAGAAGGAATAATCCCTGTGCTAGCAGCCATGAGGCCACAGGAACAGGGTGAAGTGCCTGGTATCAGGTCATGCAAATAGAGTCAGTTGCTAGACAACGTGCATGAGCATTGGGTTTCCACATGCAGCTGTCCTGAGACCTACCTGGACCTGCCTGGAGACTGATGGCATCACCAGGAAGTGAGACACAAACTAATGAGGAAGAACCAGAGCAGCAGCCTTCAGTTCAGAAGCCAATAGGACACTGGGCAGAGAGTATTAAAGGGGACTTCCTCTTTCTGAATAAATGATTTTGCTTCTGCATTGCATCAGAACTCCCAGGGTCTGTGTGTTGACTCTTCACCACCTTACCTACTGCTCCCTCCACTTTGGATCTTTTAAATCCAGAGTTTTTTTTCCCTTTCCCTTTTGTTTGTCATTGTCTTATATTGTTAGGTATACTCCTTCAGTTCTTTGTTCGCCTGGCATCTCCACATAAGGACTGAGTTCACAGGAGACAGAACTGCTGAGTCTCCCCCGCCCCAACAAGCCTCTCATCATCTGGAGACACCATGCGGGCATATGATTATGGCCTAACAAACCATGGAAGTCCCCCAGTATGCACAAGACATTTGGGTACATAAATAAACTTCTGTCTGTCCATCTTCTGCATTTTAAGGTTTTGCTCATACCTATAACCATGGGCAACTTTCCCTCCCATTTCAAGGAACACCAGATTAAAGCCCTCAATCTGCTTCTCCTGTCAACTGGCATTAAAATAAACACCAAAATATCAATGCCTTTTGAACTGAGGAGGGAATTATTGCCCCCTGGATTTTCCCCAAGAGCATCTGGGACTCTGATGTCTGTACGAGAGTTTTGTACTGGCCCGTAAGTGGGAAGTCTCTGAGAACAAACTTACTCCCACCTCTTTCATCTCTATTTTTCTGGGGATTATTGCTGTCTCAAACTTTCCTCTCCTAAGGAAATTATTGGGGCTCACAATGAATGCTGTGTTTAGAAGCCTTCTATTAATCTTTCTGTTATTGACCCACTGCTGTTATCAGCTACCACTACTGGAAAAGAAACTAAAAACGAGGAGTCTGGGCCCTCTGAAGCTCCAGACAAACCACCGAACCACAGCCTTCTTGGGGTCTATCTAAGAAAGACAGTGACTCTGAACCTGGACTGACTCCATCCTCCTGCACCTACTCTCCACCACCTAGGTATCCTTGGGGGGGATTTAACCAGGGCTGCCTCCACACCTTCTGCTATGGCTTCTGCCCGTCCCCTGGCTTGTTGCTGCCAGGACCTTGGAGGCCTTGGGGTTATTCCTGTTAATGTGTGGCTCAATGCAGCCCAAAGACCCTGGGTGCCCACACCCTTGATCCATAAGATGAATCAGGCCTTGACACATGCTATTTTGAGCAGGTATTGTGCCAATGGGCTATGTGACTCCAGACTCAGTATGATTGGTATAACCTCTTTAAGGCAGTTCTTGAACCCTCATTTTTTTCTAAATTGTTGCTCCACTTATGACAATTTGGTTGAATCATGAGCTTGCCTCAATATACAATATGATCTTCCCAATACTTTAGATATGCCAATGATGAAGAGCCACAGCAACAACCTGCAGTTCACAAACCAATGGGATGTTGGGCAGAGGGTATAAAAGGGACTTCCCCTTTACTAATAAATGAGTCTGCTTCTGCATTGCATCAGAACTCCCAGGGTCTGTGTGTTGATTGTGCTAACTTACCCACTCCCCAGGGTCATCAGTGTATTTCGAGCAGCATAAGCTTTTGTCTTTTATTGGGGAGTTGAGTCCATTGATGTTGAGAGATATTAATAACTATTGATTGTTACTTCCTGTTATTTTGATGTAAGTGGTGGTAGTGTGGTTGTTTCTTTCTTTTCTTTTTTGTTTTATTGCAGTGGGGTCATTTGTTTCCTGTGTTTTCTTGGGTGTAGTTATCTTCTCTGGGTTGGAGTTTTCCTTCCAGGATCTTATGTAGGGGTGGATTTGTTGAAAAATATTGTTTAAATTTGGTTTTGTCATGGAATATCTTGTTTTCTCCATCTATGGTGATTGAAAGTTTTTTTGGGTATTATAGTCTGGGCTGACATATGTCATCTCTTAGGACCTTCAAGATATCTGCTCATGTCTAAATGGCTTTTAGATTTTCTGAAGAGATGTCAGGTGTGATTCTGATAAGTCTGTTTTAATATGTTACTTGGCCTTTTTGTCTTGCAGCTTTTAATATCTTCTTTGTTCTGTACATTTAGTGTTTCAATTTTTATGTGGTAGGAGGATTTTTTCTTACATGCATATTTCTAGGTAAAAGCCAATCTAAAAGGTAACATATTATTTGATTTCAAACATATGGTATTGCAGACACTTGTCAATACCCATATAAAGTCTAGCACAAGCAATGAACTGTACATTATAGTCAGTAAAAATCAATACTGGCTATAGAGTAGTATAGGCATGTAATCCCAACCCTTAGGAGAACAACCAAAACTTATAGCTAGCTGAGTCTGCCTAGAAATTCTAGATCAGACAGAGTTACTACATGATAAAGCCTTAGTCAGAAAAAAAGTACAACAAAACAAACCAAATAAAATAAAATAATTTCCTAGATGGCTAATCATTTAACAAGTACAACACAAGACTCTTAGTAGATGCCAAAGACATGAGGATTCAGCAGGGTGTTATTAGATGGAAGCTGATTTGAATGTAGATTCTCCACTGTATTGGTACAAACAGGAGGAGGGACTTCTGAAGACTGATGTCCAGTTCTTCTGGCCATTATAGGGAACACAGAATGCTTATTTTTGTTTCTTCCATTCCCTTCAGATCAGAATAAAACCTTGGCACATATTTGGGAATAGTGTATTGTACTTCTTTGCACAGGTTCTTCTCCTTATAGTAAAGTTTCTCATGATCTTCTTATTGATTTGGACACATTCAGGACATAGCAAATTATCTTCCTCTCCTTCTGTGGTAAAACACACGCTGGTAATAGGAAGACAAAATTCATCCTTTGGGGAGTATCTGGAACCCAGGTCTGACCAGCATGAAATTGCACACTAGCCCAGTCTTTCTCATCTGCAGGGCAGTGTGTGACATGGACAATATAACAGTTAAAACATCCAACAGCTTCTGGTGGAAAGAGCTCTACAGAAGAGGGAAGAGGATGGTGATGCGTAGCCCTAGACTGAGCAGCTCTCAAGGCAATTTTTCCCCAGGCTGCAAACATGCAATGCTGAAGTGAAATTGTAATGTACACTGTACAACTCTCCTTCTGATTCTTACTCCTGCAGTTTTCCTCAGGCCTGGGTCCTCTGGTGACTATCTTGGGTTTCTCGGGAATCAGCTTCATTCTGGCCTTCAGTGGTGTGCTAGGAATAAGACATTTTGTTCAAACTATGAATGTTTCTGGAATCTCACATAAATCTTGACTTTCTTGCCATCCATACACAAGTTATGATAATGACACCAGTCCTGAAGTGTGTTTCAGGCTCATCATTAACAGCTGGCTGAGAGATCTGGATATTCATGATGGTTTCATTTGCTTAAAAGCCAGCAGAGGGGAAACTGGTGGTTTGTAGCCTATACTTGAAGAAACAGATGATTCCATAAGTCATTCTGTGGTGGTATTCTCAGCAACTGGGATCAGTGTTAAAATCACATTTTTTTCATTGAATTCCTCCTCAAAGGCATCCTTATAATAAGTGTCCTGACTGGAGTATGACATTTTCAGGCAGGCTTTGGAGAAGACAATGGCAGCAATGATATGGATGCCTGTAGCTCACTTGGGGGGAATTTCTTTTCTGGTCTAATATATTTGGTGTTCTTTAGGTCTCCTGAATGTTTATGGTCACCTCTTCCTTTAGGTTTGGTAAAATTTCTTCTATGATTTGGTTGAGAATGTTTTCTGGTGCCTGGAACCAGGAGTCTTCACTTTCTTCCCTTCCTATAATTCTTAGGTTCCGACTTTTCATTGAGTCCTTGATTTCTTCAATGGTTTGTATGAGGAAGTTTTTAGTTTTATCATTTTTTGGCTGTTGTATCAATTTCTTCAGTTGAATCTTCCACACTTGAGATTCTGTTTTCCATCTCTTGTATCCTATTGGCAATGCTTGTGTCTGTAGTTCCTATTATCTTTCCTAGGTGTTTACCTCCAGGATTGTCCCTGCTTGTGTTTTCTTTATTGCTTCCTTATCCAATTTCAGGTCTTGAACCATTTTTATTCATTTCTTTCTCCAGCTTTGTTTGTATTTCTTTAATGACATATCCCTTTTCTAGGAAGACAAGCTAGATCACAGGATCCTTCAAGTTTGAGTAATACTCCACCCCAGTCCCTGACCTTTCTATGTTTTTCTGGATTTCTTCATTACTTTCTTCTGTTGGATTGTGATTTCCTTGCATTCTTTAAGGGATTTGTTTTTTTAATGCCTCTATCCATTTTTATGAGTATAGATTTTTCACCGTTTTCTTGTGTTAAGATGTTCAGGGCTTGCTGTACAGGATAGCTGGGTTCTGTTGGTGTCATATTTCCCTGGTTTTTGTGATTTTTTTCTTTCACTGGCTTTTACCTGTCTGGCAGTTTGTTGTAGTCTGATTGTTGCTGGTGCCTGCTGGACTTGGTCCTGAGGAAAGAGCTTTGGCCTGGAGGCCCTATAATTTTGCTGACCTGTAGCCCTCCACAAGATAGATAAATGGGGACTTGGGTTGGAGCCTGGATCTCAGTGAGCCTCCTACAGCTCACCCCTTCCTGCTGTGTCCCAACTGGGTTCTTAGGTCAGGGATTGGGGTGGAGTATTACTCAAACTTGCAGAATCCTGAGATCTAGCTGGTCTTCCTAGTGTGGCCACTGGGGTTGCTGTGGCCAGAGGATGAAGGCTAGAGCCAGCAGGATATCCCTTCATGGCCACAGGACTGAGTGCGACTGTTCCTACAGCCTGGGTGTCTGATCTGTGAGTGAATTCTGTCCCTGTGGATGCCCAGGAATCACAGATGCAGTTTGTGCTTCTCAGTCAGAAGTCTGTGACCCAGGGCAGCCTACATTCAGAGACAGAGTTCATGTACCCCTGTCAATCTTGGGAAAATCAGGATAGCTACACTGCTACTAAGCTTGACCACCCACTCACTGATCAGGCACTGCAAGAGCCTGTTACCACCATGTTGGCATCCCTGGAAAGGATCTTCCACTGATCTTATCATATCTGTGGATCTGCAGACTTTTGGGTCCTCTTGTGGAGGAAGGAATGACTATTCAAGAGCTGGAGAGTCAAGAAACTGGGGAGGACCTCTGTCTGGAGTTTGCAGAAGTGAGCAAGGCCCCTGCCTCACTCAGACCCAAGAGGTCCTCACTAGATGGCAAGCAGGACTCAAGCTCCTTTGGATGGTCACTTTCAGTCCCTAGGTACCTAGGTGCCTGGCACAAGGACTTGGCCATCCCCAGGTTTTGCCAAGTTAACCCAGATGAGGCCTGTGTCTCCCAGACAACTGCACAGAGCCAGTACAACTTCACAGTGATTTATCTGGTTTTCCTGTCACTCAGACCTTGTCAGTACCAGTAGCTGCCATCTTGAAATTTCTAGGTTTTCTTTAACAAGTACAAAAGTAACTTTTATTTGCCAGATGTAACTGTTGTCTCAGAGGCTTACCATTGAATAAAGTTACTCTCTCATACTCTTTCTGAACTCTGGCTGACTGGTTTAACTCAGCTGTTCTGGCCCAAACTCCTCTCCAAAATAACTGATTTAAAGCTTCTGACTGATTGCTCTGCATGGGCTAAAACTAGCCATGGCAATCTATTCTAATCTTCTGGCTACTTCTCACTCTCTGGTTCATTGACTTTTCCTGAGTCTAGCTTGTTCTCCCCACAACTTGACACTATACAACTGTCCCAGTAAATCTCCCTCCCCCAATGCACTGTGCTTCTCTGTTAAGGTCCCTCTCTTTCCTGTGCTGTTCTCACGACAGTTGGATTTATCCTATCTCTGACTCATTCTGCCAAATCTTTCTCTTATTCAGCACTTTTTCTGCCTATCAATTGGATGGCACTTTAAAGCATGGATACTTCCTTCTACAAACCAATGTTAACTTCACTGTTTGAAAATAAACAGTGTGTACCAAGGGTGTGTCTGCATAACAGCCAGAGGGATTAAAGGTGTGTCTATATTCCAGCTGCATCACACAAATCTAGAAGTTCTTAGGATGTTATCCTTGTCTGAGTAGACACGTTCCTAGATTAAGATTCCTCTACAAATGAGGTGACCCTAGAAGATTGACCACACTCCATTGTAGGGCACACTACCAAGATGCTTTGAACATCACAATTTGAACTTAATAGACAATGGGAAGAATACTTCAGATTGTGTTGGCCATGGAGAGGATTAATAGAGGGGTTGGTTGATGTATTGATGAATATCAAAATATGCTGTAGGAAACGTCAAAGAATTAATAATGTATTACTTTAAAGATAATATCCAAAAGATAAGTGTCATGTTTTTACACAATTGTTGGAAGTAGGGGCAAGATTTAACATATGTTTCATGCCTATATTAAAATGTCATGATGAAAACTTTACTCTTTACAATGATATAAACTAATGTTTTTTTTAATAGGCATTACTAATCCTGACAACACTGGTATCTGAGCCAGAGCATTCTGAGTCCCTTTCCAGGCTGGGACACTGAAATTAAGTTCCTTCTACATAAGTTCCATGAAGAACTGCCACAGATGAACAAGGACACACAGTATATTGTCCCCAAGTATTACCTTCCAAAACCTGAAATGTGAAACACATGATGTACACCCATAAACACACACAAAAAACACAAAGGTCAGGGCTATCTATCATCAATCAATTAGATAAACATAATTAACATATCTTTATGATATTTAAATGTCAAATAATATTAAGTTTAACCCAGTTATTACCATCCGGGTTTTCTAAAGAATATTATGAATCAATAGTTTGTCAGAAATGGCAAGCATGTCATTCTTTTTTCTAAATGTTCACTGTCATACTCATGACACATGAGTGAAGAAATAAGAACTCAAACTCTCTGCTTTTGAAATGGTCAAATACTAATCCCACTCTTAATAAGAGAAGCTTCCCTTTGATATGAGTGGTGGTGAATGCACAGACACAGGGCATCTAATAGTCCTGAGAGCAAAAGGTGAGACTTGACTGTTCAGATATAAACACCACATTTATATTATGCCCTCTAAAGTTTAGGGATCATTACAGAACTGAGACAGAAAAATATAAGAACTAAAAGGATCTGAGAAGTGCTGAAAAATACTCAGTTCTGGAACAGCTAGTACTGTTGTAACATCATCATGAAGCCACCTACAGGACGCAGTGCTGTTGGTGTTGGGCATGGAAGTGGTTATAATTTGAACACCAGTTCTTTGTGTGAATGACAGAAGTAAAGGTGGCAATGATATTGAAGGCAGACAGTGGTATATAATGTGATAACTTTAACTACTTGTGATAATGATGGTGGTATTGGTGATGATGATGGTGATATTGCAGATAGAAGTAGGATGTTAGTTAGAGTAATGGACCATGTGGAGCAGCTGCTTCTAGAATTATTGAAATAAAATGGCATGTATTAATTCAATTATTACAAAAATAAGCTTTTGGCATCATTATACATTTTCACAAAACCAACAAAAATGAGCATCCTTAGCTGTTAAGATATGAAAAGAAAACCTACACCAGAACACCATTACATCCTTTTAAGACTGAGTATAATCAAAGTAGGAACAACAAGTACTGGCAGAGGAGTGGAGAAATAATAACACAAACTCTCTGATAGTGAGATAGTAGATTAATCCATCAATTTTGAAAATCAGTATGGAGTTTCCTCCAAACTTAAAACTAAAAGAAATATCATGATTCAGAAGCATCACTTGGATTCACATAAAAACAAGTCAAATAGAGCATACAATACAGATGCCTGCATATCCATCTATATTTCAGATCACACATGTTATGCAAGTTAAATAATCAGCATAGCTGCTCATCAGTGGAAAAATGGATTAATAAAATGTGCCTTTTGGCAGTCCTGAAGTAATATTCAGTAACAAAAACTAATGACATTGTTGAACCCGCGAGGGGGCTCCCCAAAATCCTGATGCTCAGAGACTACCAGAGTCCCAGATTCGTTGTAATATACAAGAGGTTGATTTAAGCTGACACGCCAGGGATCATTACCTCCACAGAGGAGTGAAGGAACCAAAACGGTTTTCAGGCTCTTTTAAGCACACAAGTGGCTACAAAAAGGTGGGGGCACAAAGGAGTAACTTTTAGCTCACCAGGCAACAGCCGCAGGTGGGGAATAAGGAACAAAGTATGTTAAGTTAGGTGATGTCTCAAGTGGGGAGTGAAGATGAGGGATCAGAGGGGAGTGAAAGCAAACCAGCCAGCTATGCAAGTTTAGATGTTTTCAAGGACCCAGCTCTGTGGAATGTCTCCTGAAGAAGTGAGGTCAGGGTCTCATGAAGGAGGGGAAGGCCTTGTATTCATTAATTTTTAAAGTCTTACAACATCAGGTTGTATTTAAGCAAATTTAAGGAGCTGCATATCACCATGCTAAGAAAAATAAGTACATTCTAAAAGATAAGGGCAGAAAGTTTGTTACCAATATAAAAGCAGATGAATGCAACAAGGATAAATTAATGTACTTGAGTAACTACTAGAGAAGTGGAAAGGGCAAGGGCAACCAAACGAGGTCGGGGCATGGTTAATGTATGGCCCAGGAGGTGCATGAATACCTAAATGTCACATACTCTGCTTGAACTGGTATGTGCTGAAACAGAGATACTGATTTTGCAGAATGAAATGATGTGTTCTTCAAGCAAACAGACTCTTAGTGTGTTGGCTAGTGTGAAGTTAGCATGGTACAAGGTAGGGTCATGAGAGAAAATGCCTCCATAAGACTGGGGAGGAACCATACTTTAGAATATTTTCTTTTTTTTAATAATTAATTTTTTATTTCTTCAAGTAACATCTCAATCACAATCCCCTCCCTACTCCCCCCTCCAGTCCCACCCTACCACCCTCCTCCCCCTCAATCCCCCATCCTCTTCCCTTCTTTTTTTTTTTATAGTTTAAGGTATTTCTTTTTCCCCCCATCAGCTCTCCCTTTCAGTCCAAAAAATGGTTCTTTTTCTTATAAATATAAATACAATACAAAACAACAGAAATAAATAGGCCACAATTATAAGAGTTATATGGCTTAGCATACATTCCCAATGTCCACTCCATACGTATTTATCACCTGACTTTAACATTCTACTATCTAACCATCTCCATGAGTTTAAAGTTCTATATCTAACTCAGCTTTCATCTTAACTTGCCTCACAATTTTAAAAATATCTTCTTAGATCCAGAACACCCTCTTGATTCCTAAACAACTCAAAATTTAACTATGAGACTCTAGCTATCTATTCTTCAACCACCTCAGAGACCTGAGAGGGATAAATATATCTGATTATATAGGAAGTGCAGGGCCTGCAGCTTCCAAAACTAAGAAATGACATACCAGTGGCTGCCTGGACAGTTCCTATTTTCTCTCCATACATTACAGCATCAATCTTCAGCCATTTGGCCCCGTTTCTCTGACAGACATTGATTGTAGAGCAGGAATTATGAAGGACTTACCTACCCTGTCTTGGCAGAGCTAGGCTGTCGACTTACCTGCTTCCAAGTTTTGTCCTTTTTGGACAGAAGTCTGTCTACAGTTGAAGCAAGGGGTTTTTCTGGCCAAGAGAAAGGCTTACCACCAAGTCAATCATCTCCCACTGGAGATTCTTCGATGCTCATCTTCTACTTGGAGTAGAATAGGGGGTGCTGTCAGGAGCTGACATGTCTCGATATCAAAAAATCTTAAGTTAAGAAAACATCTTTGAATGCCATATTCTGCAGATCTCTTGAGGTTTTTGAAGATGCCCTATCTATCTCTTATATTTAGATAAGCAAATATTGCTTGTCTCTTAGCAACTTGATTTCTGAGTAGCTTAGAAAATAACTGTGATAGACTGTCATAGTAACTAACAAAATGACACGTTTTCATGAAACTACTTTTAACTCCTCTCCTGCCTCTGGTGACTTTTACTCAATCTTACCCAGTCTTTTGTCTCCCTTTGTGAGTTAAGACCTAGAGACTGATAAGGGCTAATATAGATGTCATCTCATGAGTCATCATGAGCTTCCATGAAGGTACATTGAGAGGAAGTTCCATGGATAGCACAAAGTAACTGGGCAATGAAACGCAGAACCTGTCACTTTGACAGCAATGGTAAAAAGAAAGCTTTCTTCTTGCTCTGTTCTGTCATTTCTGCTCCAAGTCCTAGTAGCCTGTCTACCAATTCTTATATATGCAAAAATAAATGAACAACTTTTTCATACTCTTTGTATTCTGTTTTCTCTCATTCATTTAACCTCTCAGATACCGCTAACCATACAGACTGACATAATTCACAAGGAGATATATTGCTAATGAACTAGTTGGTTTTTGTCAACTTGATACAAATGTAGACATGTCTAAGAAGAGAGAAGCTTAGCTGAGAAAATATTTTCCCAAGGTTGGCCTATAACCAAGCCTGTGGGGCATTTTCTTGATTAATGATTGATGTGGAAGGGCCCAGCCAACTGTGGGAGGTGCTGCCCTTAGGCAGGTAGACATGAATTGTATAAAGAAGCTGACTGAGCAAGCTGTGATGAACAGGCAAGCAATCACCATTCTTCCATGACCTCTACTTTAGTTCCTGCCTTGAGTTCCTGATCTGACTTCCCTCAGTATTACAGTGTGACTTGAGAGTTGTAAGCTGAAACAAACGTAGGACATAAATGCCCAAAGCCCAGAGAATGAATGTCTGTGTTGTGCTCAGCCACAGATGGGCCATCGAAGTCACACCACCAAGGTTCAGGGAAGTAATGAAGATAGGGAAGAAAGATTATAAGGGGACCCAAGTGAAATAATGCCAGCACAACATTACTCATGAACTCACAGTCAATCCCTGCCCATGACATTCAGGAGATCAATCCAGTAAACATTCCATTGTGGAAAGAAGAACAGCTCATGAAACCACCCATAGTTGAATATCTATTGACAGTTGATGACTTTTGCAGAGGAAGATTAAATTTTCTTTAAGGATATGGCCTTTGGGAAGTGGACAAAAATCCAGTGAATGTCCCTACCCATCATGAATGTATGAGCAGTATCAGTTAGACTCAGTAGGTTATTGAAGAAAGAAAGAAAGAAAGAAAGAAAGAAAGAAAGAAAGAAAGAAAG